>QLTV01000967.1:1615291-1640590 GCA_003457575.1 Thermophis baileyi
CAGGAGTGCCTTTGCGCAACTGCGGGTTGTGTGCCATTTACGCCCTTTCCTGGACCAACAATCCCTACTATCGGTCACTCATGCCCTAGTCACTTCCCGTCTTGACTATTGCAACGCGCTCTACATGGGGCTGCCCTTGAAGAGCATCTGGAAGCTCCAGTTGGTGCAAAATGCAGCGGCCCGCATGGTTTTGTGCAGACCCCGGTGTGCACATGTATCACCTCTCCTGCGGGAGCTGCATTGGCTGCCAATTTGCTTCCGGGTGCAATTCAAGGTGCTGGTTGTCACCTTTAAAGGTCTTCATGGCTTGGGACCAGGTTATCTGAGGGACCATCTCTTGCCGGTCACATCTACCTGACCCATCAGAACAGGGAGACAGGAAATGCTGCAGGTCCCATCTCCGTGGGAGATATACCTGGTGGGACCCAGAAGAAGGGCCTTCTCCATGGTTGCTCCCTCTCTCTGCAACATCATTCCACCAGAGATTAGAACGGCCCCCACTCTAATACTCTTCCAGAAGGCGCTGAAGACCTGGTTCTGCCAGCGGGCCTGGGGAACCCAGAGTGGGATGGAGCCCATTAAATAGCAATAGCACTTAGACTTATATACCGCTTTACAGTGCTTTACAGCCCTCTCTAAGCGGTTCACAGAGTCAGCATATTGCCCCCAACAATCTGGGTCCTCATTTTACCCACCTCAGAAGGATGGAAGGCTGAGTCAACCTTGAGCCGGTGAGATTTGAACCGCTGAACTGCAGCTAGCAGTCAGCTGAAGTAGCCTGCAGTGCTGCACTCTAACCACTGCGCCACCTCGGCTCTGATCTGCTGTTGCTGGGGTGGGGGTGGGGGGTGGGTGTTGATTTTATTATATTATACTATATTAATTTATTTGATTCTTTTTATTAGTTTTATTGTTTTAAATGTGGTTTTATATTCTGTAAGCCGCCTTGAGTCGCCATGGGTGAATAGGCGGCTATATAAATTCAATAAATAAAACAAACAAATAAATAAATATCCATTTTTATTTCATGGATTACTCAATGAACTCTGTTTTATGTCTTTGTACATGCAATAGTTCTTGCTGAACTTTCAGAGAAGCATTCCCCATCTATTGTAAATGTCTGAGAGTATTCTAGTTTTATTTAAATATGAGCAAATATGAACATTTTTCTTTATTAAAAATAGTGTAGAAATGTGTACTAGAGAGATTTTTGTACTAGATGGGGGATGAAGTCCCATCAATCTTATTATATATGGCTGATATCTTTAAAAAGATAAAAATAATTACATTTTGATAGTATTTTATTTTAAAAAATTGACTATGTAACTGATAATCATGCTTAGACATATAAATAAAACAAAAATTTATTAATACAGAATGGAAATGTTTAATTAAGTAATTAAGAGTGAGGGTGTAACCAGATTGTTGATTTATAAATGGAAGTACCATTTTAAAATGTGAGATATAGGCACTTTCAGATGAATTTTCTGAAATGAAGCAGGATTTGAGCAGGCTGTTCCTACCAGTTTAATTACCAGGATGTCCCAAGAACAGATGAGAGTATTACAGCATTTGCATGATAAAGTCATCTCAGGTGTGGCTTTGTTTTAGTGTCATTGTAGCTTGGTGTGGATGCCAGTGGATGTGGATGGTTGGCTTCAACCTTCATTGGAGTACACTTTTGAAGATCTGCATCAGAGGTGGGTTCCTCCTGGTTTGGACCGGTTCGCCCGAACTGGTAGCGACCCGCTGGTGATGTCACAATGACATCACCGATCTGGTTCAGTCGGTACCGGTCCGTGGGTGCCGCCATCTTTTTTTTTTGAATTTTTTTGAATTTTTTTATTTTTTTTTAAAAAAATTTCTTCTGCGCATGCGCAGAAGCCGAGTTTCTGCCACTGCGCATGCGTCGCCATCTTGTTTTTGGCAGGTTTTTTGAATTAAAAAAAATGTGCACTGCGCATGTGCACCCACGAGGCGTGTGCATGGCCACGCAGCGTGGCCACCGGCGTGGCCATGCAGCGCGGGAGGAAGCGAACCGGCAGTGAGGTAAGTTAGAACCCACCCCTGATCTGCATGTCTTTTATGAACCTGAATGTGACTGCCAATTGTTGTCCAGGCTGAGATCTCCTTCCTTGAGTGTGGTATTCTTGTTAAAAAAAACCCTGCCAGGCTGTCAAGATCGTCAAGAGAAGCCATTTCCTCAGATATTTTGCTTATTGTGAGAAAAGTTTTATTCCTTCTTATGCCATTTGGAGTTGTAAGTTCTTCCTCCTGCATCTGCTTTGGGGAAGGGCATCAAAATGCATATTTCAATTTATTCTTTGAAAATTGGGAGGTTCTTTTTTACTTTATGATTATTGTTTTATTTATTTATTTATTTTAAAGTTTATTGCCGATCCAAATGGAAAGGTTTTCTGTCAGTAGCTTGCCATCTTCCTTCAGGCCCTTACCTGAATTGATTTTAAAATTTATATATTGATCAAATGTTATGTAATTATGGTTTTAATTGTGTTTTAATTAATATACTTGTCGTATATTGTCTGAGAAGGAGTTGGATTTGTTAGACAAGATATGGATTAAATAAATAAAAAAGTAAGCAATATGGCTATATGGTCGATGATCCATTTTACAATCAATAATTTTGTTTAATAATATGTCTAATATACCTTCCTCTTTGCTTAGATTTTTACTCCCCTTTTCTGATGAAAAGTTCTTGAAACTCAAAAGCTTATGCGCTCATAACAAATTATGTCTTAATTTGAACTCAAACATTAAATAATTACAAGTTTACTCTAACATATTTCCATTTAAAGTCTAGCAATCCCTTTGAACATAATCTTATTTTTCAGATAGAAGCTGCTTATAACCAGATCCTCATGCTGTTGATTTGGCACAGATCTTAGTAAAATGGATAAGGCTTGCATTTGGGTGGCTTGATTAGGTTTACTGAGCATTAATTTGTTTTGGACTGGAAATCTGCATTTTAACAGACTGATTGTGGAAAAGCATGATTCCTGAAAGCTAATACGTTGAAGACAACTTGCTCTGTTCATAAGAAACGGTCTCTCTTTCACAACCCGCCTCCCTCCCCTCTGTTTTAGAATCTGCTTTCATTTTGATGGAATTCCTATCTTAACATATACAGTAATCTCTCCTTGGTAATATGTCATTCATGGAACTCTATTACTGTCTTTGTGACAACATAATCATACTGCAGCAGCTCATTGCAAAATTTGAAGCTGAAGTTTAAAACTTCAGATCAAGAATATGAGTCATGGCAATTGAATTCTGTGGGATGGAGATTGGATTAAAATACCAGCAATCAAATTATTGAGGAAGAATGGAAGAAAATGCAACTTTTGCATGGTCCCAAATGATAGAAAATTCTGGGGAAGTATTGCCTAACATAATGCTGTTCATGACAAGACATTGAAGTTATAGCTCACAGTCCTAAAGATCTGGTCAACAGAACTTTGCAAGTGCGGTTTATTTCTTAAGAAGTCCATCAAGAAAACAGGCTTAAGCTTGCTTTCTAATATTTATTTTATTTATAAAACTAGATAAATAGAGTTGAAATGAAGGCAATCAGCAGGTGCTTTGCAATTCCATTAAGGTTTAAGCCCTTAGCTAATTTACACTTCCTTTCTAACCTGGAATAGTCCTGTCTTTCACTTATATACACATCCCTATTATTTACTATAGTTGTACATATGTATGAGTCCCTGCAGATTTTACTTTGCTAGTTGTTGCTGACTCTAGGAGGCAGTGCTCATCTCCGTTTCAAGGCCACGGAACCAGTGCTATCCGAAGACATTTTTGTAGTCATGTGGTCAGGGTGATGTCACAGAACACTATTACCTTCTGACAGAAGTGGTACATATTTATCTACTCACATCTGCATGATTTTGAACTGCTAGGTTGGCAGGAGCTGGGGCGAGGACGGGAGCTCATCCCATTGTGTGGTACATGGGTCTCGAACCTGGGCTGCCAGTTATCCAGCCAACAATCAGAGCATCTTAACTACTGAGCCACCGCACCATCCAGCTGTACGTATGTGACATCCCTCAGATACCGATGTCCAACCAGTTCTTAGCTAGTAGTTCTAGGTTGGTATCAAAATGGCTGTTTCTGTTTGTTAACCCATTTGCAAAAAGAGTTTCCCATAATAGCAATAGCAATAGCAATAGCAATAGCAATAGCAATAGCAATAGCAATAGCACTTAGACTTATATAGCGCTTTACAGTGCTTTACAGCCCTCTCTAAGCGGTTCACAGAGTCAGCATATTGCCCCCAACAATCTGGGTCCTCATTTTACCCACCTCGGAAGGATGGAAGGCTGAGTCAACCTTGAGCCGGTGAGATTTGAACTGCCGAACTGCAGCTAGCAGTCAGTAGCCTGCAGTACTGCACTCTAACCACTGCGCCACCTCGGCTCTTTAATAATACAGGAACTTCTATATATAAACTAAAGATTTTGCTTCAAGGTTTATTTAACTGGATTCTATACAACTAGAAATTGTCCTGAAGTCAATAGTATTGATTATGTTTCACGATACAATTTGGTGACAGTCCATACTGAGCTGGCCAAGATAATCAGCCTTCATTTTAGAATTGCATTTGTCAGCATTTTCAAAGTGTGCCTTTGATAAAGTGGTTTTGAAGCCTCATTTACCACATATGTGCAAGATTTCAGTCAATAAGCAAAAATAACTACATTTAAGTATGTATTTGTGTGTGTGTGTGGTTTTAAAAGGAACACTACAGTTTTCTAATTTGCAGGTAGCATTTAGTTGATCATAAGAAGTTACTGTGACTAACAAAAAACAATTCTGGTTATTTTTAAATTAGTATTTGAAAAGTCTGTGATAAATATTTTTCTTTTACTGCTTCCACACAAGGAAATTGATTAAATTTAGGTGATCATTTGGACTCTAAATCAGGGGTGTCAAATTCACGTCGTCACGTCAGCATCACGTGACGTATCGGGACTTTTTCCCCCTTCGCTAAACCGGGTGTGGGCGTGGCCAGTGTGTGATGCATCCGGCCCATGGGCCGGGAGTTTGACAGCCCTGCTGTAGAAGTAGACCATGGGTATTCCTTTTTTACTACAACAAAAACATTCACTGAGCCCTATTTTTTTTCTGTTATCTCTCCATGATGTTGACTTTATCTTGGCTCCATCCACAACTGAGACAGATTTAAATAATCCCTAGCTCTTAAAGGAATATTTTTGCCTTTACTCTAACATTGTCCAAAGGTAGCCTCAAAACCTGTTCAACGTCATTACTCATATCTTTGGAAAAAAGTTACATGTCTGACAATGAGTGGAAACAGAGATGAAAAAGTCAAGATAGTGGCTGGCGATGGAAATGGACAATTTCATACCAGGTACTTTTCTGCAGACTAAAGGATGGATTGATTGCATATCCCAAAATGTATTCTCTGTTAACACACACATTAACATACAGAATTGATCCATGCCAAAGAAAGCTGAATTCTTTACCTTTTCCCCTATGGATGTAATTTCCAAGGGGGGAGGGGGATACTTCTGTTGAAGCAAAATTAAAATAAGCACATAATCCAAAAGAAGCACACACTGTAACTTCAATTGTCTGCTTTCTTTTGCAAGTTGCAAGAAAGATACAGAATTTTTATAGCCAGACTGAAATGGAAGATTAAGAATTAAGTACAACCTCTTCATGCTGCTACGAGAACTGCATGATGCGTATTAAAGATAACATGTGACTCAGAAATATGAATCCTACAATCAAAATAAAACTGAACAAATCCTGCTTTAGATATCTTTATTTTACTCGGTGAGCCTGAAGGGGTTTTCTAAGATGCTGCCCTGAAAAAAATAAATGTTCAACATTTGCATACAGTTTAGCCTAGGAGACATGTCACATATGCAGCTGTGTGTTAGTCACTGACTTCAGAAAACCGTTCCACATTAAGTTGCTTTTCTAGTACAATTTAAATGTGTTTTTTCTTGCATTCTAACAGATGGCAACAATAAAAACTCAGATGGATTCCTTTCTGCATGCAGTGCATTGTTTTGTGCATGATAAAGCTTAACAGCCAAGTACTTTCATCTCCACTGTTATTTGATAATATTTTAATAAAAGCTCTGTTTGTGTCAAGCTACCTGCAGTCATACTGTAATCAATAAAAATATTTATTGCATGGTTCCTAAAAGATTAATACACTTTAAAATTCTTAAGATAAGAAAAGTATTAGGGAGGATGTATGTCCAGTATGGCAAATCCTGAATCTTTCCCTTTGTTGTCTCTTTTGGATTTCGGAAACAATTCAGTGGGTGCTTATCAGCTTTGTATAGATATTTCTGGCAGGGGTGCGTTCTAACTTACCTCGCTGCCGGTTCGCTTCTTCGTGGGCGTGCGCGCGCAAAGCGCACGCACATGCGTAGTAAATAAAAAATTAAAAAATTAAAAAAACAATAAAAACCCGCCGAAAACAAGATGGCAACGCATGCGCAGTGCTGGAAACTTGGCTTCTGCACATGCACAGAAGAAAAAAAATAAAAAATATTTTCAAAACAAAAATTTCAAAATTTTTTTTAAAAAAAAGATGGCGGCGCCCACGGACCGGCACCAACCAAACCGGATCCATGACATCATCGTGATGTCACCAGCGGGTCACTACCAGTTTGGGAGAACCGGTTCGAACCGGGAGGAACCCACCTCTGATTTCTGGGGAACTAACACTATCTGGGTGCTGTCAGACTATCCCTCTAATAACTCTCCATTTGCTGTTTGTTATAAAAATATCAATTACAAAAGAAACTATTAGTTTGCAAAGAAGCAGGCATTCTCACAAGGCTGGGGGCTATGCTTTGCCTTATTTGGTGAAGAGAGAGATGCAATAGGCAGAAGGGTGAGGCAAAGTACCCAGAATTATTTGAGATCTGAGAAGGATTTTTCATTTTTCCTGTTATGTATTGAATATATATAGTTGTGTTAAGCACTGCTAAAGTGAAACTAACATTTAGATGACCTAACTGTTTACTCCAACTGTTTTGTGCTAAAGTGAAACTAACCTTTAGATGACTCTAACTATTAACTCCAACTGTTTTGGAGGGAAACTTTGAACATTCATATTTGGGTGGGTTTTTCAAGTATTATGATTGGGCCCAGAGTATAAATTACAGGCATTGCCTGCTGTTCCTCAGTTACAGTTTTAGTCAATAAATGCTGTTGCATCTATGCCGGTCTGCTTCTTTTCTACTGAAGCCCACTACACAATATTTCCTATTTTGGTAAGAGGGAATAATATTTGGTTACCTTTGTTAGGACTTTAAGTGCAAATATTTTTTTCTTTCAAATGGGCTCTGCAATGTTCCGGGGCACCATTAGGGGCCGCTAGCGGGAGCGCTGTGATTGGTTGTTCAGTTAGTTGGCCGCGTATTTAAGCCGCTGTCAGAAGAAGTTACCTCAGGAGAAGTTCTATCTTGTTGTGTGTTGCTGGTTAAAATAAATGTTATGTGTTAGCGCTAATGTGCCTCGCCTCAGTCACTGCCCTGCCTGGGCTCGTCCTACAGAGCACTGGCGACGAAGGTGGGATTCGGGACTGAGGCAATTTTGAGCAGTCACTAGCGACGAGATGTTGCTCGCTGAAGGTTTTTTTCTTTCCCGATTCTTTGCCTACGAGTTAGAAGAATGGCGACTCAACACACATTCGCTCCCTTCAATCCCAACGGCGAGACTTGGGAATCGTATGTTGCCAGGTTCGAGTGTTTCCTCATTGCGAATGCCTACACTGAACTCTCTGGTGACTGTAAGCGTGCCTACTTCTTGGGGTTCTGCGGAACCGAAATGTTTGAGACGGCAAGAGCTCTTTTTGCTCCTGAGTCTATTCATAGTGTCTTGGGAGGCAATGCTGGCCAAACTAAAAGACCATTACGCTCCCCCACCTTCAAGGTGTGCCCGCCATTATGTGTTCTACCACAGGAATCAGTTAGAAGGCGAAACTGTCAATCAGTATGTGGCGGCTTTAAGGAAGGCGGCCCTTTATTGCAAATTTTCTAACCTAGAAGATTATCTTTTAGATCGATTGGTTTTCGGAGTTAGAGACAGCCGCCTCAAACGACGCTTACTGGCTATCCACGGCCTCACTTTTCCTACTGTGCTAGCTGAGGCACGTGCAGCCGAACTGTCCTCTCAGTCTATAGCCGAAATGGATGGGGTCCCTGCTCCTTCATCTTCCTCACGAACTAACGCTATTGACCCTTTGATTGAGGAGATGGAAAATGAAATTGGCCCTGAAGAAGAAGTCTGTCACCTCAAAGGAGCGCAGAATAAAAGTGGGGCTACTAATAGATCAGCTCCTCCAGCCCCTCGTATGGGCTGCGGGGGAAATCACCTGAGGGCTGACTGCAATTTTAAGAATGCCATCTCCCGTCAGTGCGGTCGGCGTGGCCATATCGCTAGAGTTTGTAGAGCGGGAAACCCTCCCCCCCCCCAGTGGCAGTCTCATCAGATGGTGGGAAACGCCTTAGGCAGAAAGGTGCTTGCGAGACCCTTCGACTCCAAATCCAACTGTTATGCCATTTACAGACAAAAGCCGCCCGGCAGGATGACTATTTGTCATACCCAGCCATCCCCTGGCGAAAAGATCAGGGTTAACGTTCGTATAGGGGGCCGCCCGTGTTCGATGGAGGTGGACACGGGCTCCGCTGTTTCCATAGTGTCTTGGAGTACTTTGAAGCGCCTCATACCAACAATGTCAAAACGCCAACTGAAGTCGTGCCCTTTGGTTTTAAAGGATTACCAGGGTGTGCGTGTGCCTACCCATCTCCCTGAACAGGTGGTTAGTTTCCCAGGGGTTACGAATGACGCACATGGGGGACAGGACCTAGTTCAGCAGACCCCAAGTTCTCAGCGGAATAGGGATTATGGCAGTTTAAGGCAGTTAGACTCACCTGAGGGTCCAGCGAAGGAGTCCTACACGCCCAGTCCAGCAGAAGAGTTAGGTGACTTGGCCTGCGAGGAAGAAAGCACAGACCTACGTCATCCGATGGGCACGCCAGAGCCCAGAAGGTCGGGGCGGATCCGAAGACGCCCTGCATATCTGCAGGAATATGCATGCGCCGACTAGGTGGAAAGGGGTGCAATGTTCCGGCACACCATTAGGGGCCGCTAGCGGGAGCGCTGTGATTGGTTGTTCAGTTAGTTGGCCGCCTATTTAAGTGGCTGTCAGAAGAAGTTACCTCAGGAGAAGTTCTATCTTGTTGTGTGTTGCTGGTTAGAATAAATGTTATGTGTTAGCACTAACGTGCCTCGCCTCAGTCACTGCCCTGCCTCGGCTCGTCCTACAGAGCAGGCTCACTTTTTAACAATTCCAGTCACGTGGTTTTGGACCTGAGGAGTTTGCATATGGCCTAGCTCTGGCTGGTTCTGTGTTTCACACTATTTGGGAAAGAAGGATTGTGAAAGACCATTTTTAGTCCTGCCTTTTGCCTCTTCCATTCTCCCCCCCCTCCATTTCTGTTCATGTATGGGCACAGCTGTCTTTGTACTTCTTTTGCACTTGGCCTGTAACTCACATATTTAAATCGGTAAGCCTGCCATTTACACCATAATCCTTCAGGAGAAAAAACTGCCTTTCAACAGTTTGCAAAATACAAACATGAAAGGACTCAGATTCATTAGAACAAAGTGGTTCTTGAAGAAAGTTTACTTCCATCCTCCAGTTTATTACAAATGCCAGAGAAAAGGCTGATGACTTGGAACTGCTAGAAAGGTAAATGTCAGCTAAAGGAAGCTTATATTTAGTTTTTCACAAAACCAACTAACAGCCATTTTGGTTTATTTCCTCATGTTGTCAGTCTTCCTTTAGGCTACAATTTTTGAGGTAATCAATGCATGATAAAAAAATTTGTTTTGGCTACTTACAATGCTGTCTGAAAGGGCTAGCATTCTATTCTCTTTATTTTTTTTTAAAGATTTCAGTACTGTTCCCCCCCCCAATTCTTATTTTGAGTTTCAAGGCTCTTTAATGCTCTCTAGGTGACACATTCTTTCCAGGGTTATTCGTTGAAAAATACTGATCACATATCTGTTTTTTAAAAACTAGGTTTTAAAAAGATAATCACACTTAAATGACAATGAACAAATCTATTTTATTCTAAGGTGGCTACTAGAGTGAAATTTTTAAAGATTTGTAAAGAAATTTGTTAAGATGTGTTTATTTAAGCAAGACAAAGTTTAATTAAGAACTATATATGCTAAGTTGAGAAGAAACAAAAGGTTTTCTTTCCTGTGAGAACAGCTAGAGCTACACGGAAAGCCAGTTTATCTATCAGTGTAATGTGGTAAAAATGTGGCAGGGAATTAGTTAGAAAATTCTGTTATATTTACTGTCAATAGTAAAGCAGAAGACAAAATGGAAGTAATTCTATAAATTCAGAAGATGAAGGCAACAAGAGGAAAGAACACTGAGTAAATTATTCAATAAAAGAGTTGTTGAGAGTGGGGCAACATATAAGATTAATAAATTATTTTATTAAAACAAAAGCAGTTTACTTGGAACAGCTTATATCAGTGATGGCTAACCTTTTACGTCACCGGTGCCGACCTGCGTGCCGGAAATGGCACGCAAAATCATCCCGCCTGGACCGCGCAGCCTCACTGGCCTTCGCACGCACAGGAGCGCCAAAACCTGGAACTTCTGGTTTCTGGCGTGGGCGCGTGCTCGATGAACAGCTGGCCGTCGCGCATGTGCGCGATGGAAACCCGGAAGTTCAGGTGCCGGCGCGCACTTCTGGGTTTCGGCACTCCCGTGCACATGAAGGCCAGCTGACCGGCATGCGTGTGTGCACAGGAATGCAGAAAAGGAGCCAGCGAGGCCTCGCGTCCTGCGCGGGATGGCTCTGCATGCTGCTTCTGGCACGCGTTCCATAGGTTCGCCAACACGGGCTTATATCCTGTGACAATACCTTTAACACCATCAAAAAAACACCTTGGCTTATACCAGGTCCTTAGGAAAAACTCAGCAGGTGGATAAAATACCAAATCCAGTTTAAATATCTGACTGATTGTGTGATCAAACATATTAAATTGTGGATTGGAGTGGACATAACCGTCTGGATGAAATAAAGACAAAGATAGCATAACCAATAAAAGTAGATAGGACTACTTAGCAATATGTTATATTATTAGGGCTGTGCAACACAGTAAGTTCAAAGGTTTTTAAAAAAAATTATTTACAGATTGCAAGGTATTAATGTAGGCCCTGTCTGAAACTCCATAAATCATGTGCTTCTTTCTCTGGGATCATATGACAGCAAGACAAGCTTCCAGAGATCTCCGTTAGGTGAGTACACACAGCTAACCTTTAGATTAATCACTTCTAGCTCTAATAAGGAAATGCAGGATGGCTAAATCTCTGAGGAATCTTCTTGGAGCAGCACCTGTTAGATGTGGAGAAGCAAGATTTATGCTTACTCCACATTGCAGGGTAAAATTTCCCAGAATTGAGGCATGAAACCAACATATCTAGATTTCTAGATAGTGTATAATCAGAATGCATTAATATTTCAATTTTATTTGTGCTCACAAATTTTATTTGTGCTCAATCCTTACCTGATCAGCAATGAATTGTATTCCTTTTTAAGTTCAATAATAATGGGCCTATCAACTGCTTCTTTGTTTACACATTTTCTCTCATCCTAACACTATCCATGTTTTCTAAGTACCATACTATTTTCAATAGCTTTTATTTTTTGTGATGTTAGAAGGAAAATCCAGTCCGGTTCCAAGCTGGGAGAAAGGCGCTGGAAATAAAATGGAGGCTGATTGGAAAGAAGGACTCTGTTTATTGATGAGCAGAACCAACAACAGCATGTAATTCTGGGACAGCTGACCCCTTGGCTTAGGAATGGATGGATTTTTATAGCGTTCTGAGATGCTGCAGGGGGTTGTGCAAGGTAGTGAGCCTTGTGCCTTTTGCTATTCTAATGGTGGTGGGTTAATCCTATTATGTCCTAAAGGTCATGTCCTGTTCTTAGAATTTGGGCGGGGGATGTAAATTTTAATCCCATCAGTTGGAGCTGAAAGTGTTTTGTTTGGGAATAGGCTGGCCTGGATTTCTTAATGGGCACAAAATACCCATCTCTAAAGACTTCAGGCATCTGGTGGAGGGTGTTGGGGGCTGCTTTCTGCCAGGGGTGGGTTCCAACTTACCTCACTGCCGGTTTGCTCCCTCCTGCGCTGCGGCGCATGCGCAGTAACAAAAAATCCGGAAAAAAAACAAAGCCGAAAAAAAGATGGTGACCGCATGCACAGTGCCAGAAGTCGGCTTCTGCGCATGCTCAGAAGGAAAAAAAATAAAAAAAATTCAAAAAAAAAGATGGCGGCCCCCACGGACTGGCACCGACAGATCCGGTTTGGTGATGTTATTGTGATGTCACCAGTGGGCCGCTACCGGTTCGGGAGAACCGGTCCGAACCGGGAGGAACCCACCCCTGCTTTCTGCCTTTGTTAAGATCCTTTTTCTCCATTTCTCCTTTGGGAAAATATAATATTCTGCCTCTTTTAATATCCCCCAAAATATTCCATTCTCGGGGGGGGGCTTTCCTCAGTGGCAAGTTGTGTCTTGTGAAGTGCTGGTATAATTTGGTAATTAGTTTAGTAGGTCTAGACAACTCTAGGTTGATTACCACTGAGTATCAGAGAGTGGCTTTAAGTTCTGAGTATTTCTCAAAGAACCGAAAGGAGAAGCTTTCTGTTTCCTTTTCTCTTGGTCCTCTAATTCAGGAGTCCCCAACCTGTAGGCCTTAGCCCACTACTGGGTTGTGGCCTGTTGGCCACCGGGCCACGTGAGTGGCTGGCCAGTGCACGTGCATCTGCATGCGCGCACCTCCCACTCATGCTAGCGTTGCAGTAAGCGTTGCGTGTGCACTTGCAGTCCCGTTTGTGTTGCACACACGCTTGCAGTCTCATTTGCATCGCACGCACGCTCGCAGCCCCATTTGCATCGCACGCACGCACGCTCGCAGCCCCATTTGCGTGAGTGCATGCATGTGTAAAGGTGCCTTCCCCTCCCCCCCTCTGGGCCACCAACTCAGAAAAGTTGGGGAACTCTGCTCTAATTCTGAGAATATGCTAACAATGCTGGGGCAGCAAATACCAGTTGAAGGCAATAACTGCTTCCACACCATGGCTTGCTTTGGATGCCTCTGTCCCCAGGTACTCTGAAATACATTTTATCTTTAAATCCAAAGTGCTGCAAAACTCCTAAAGCTATTACAGATAATCATCAAATCGTATTTCTGAAATATTAAAAATAACACAATTGAAGTATAATTAAAGGGGGAAAAAACTTCAGGGAAAGAAAAGTTGGAAAAGCCAAGGGAATGAGTTTTAATAAATGATAGCTTCTTCCTCTGATAGTCTGGAACAGCAGATGGCCATTTGTTTTAACAGCGATTGGTGCTCCATTAAATTTTAGTTCCCAATTTAAATACCACAAATGCCAAGAGAGGTAAAAAATTGTGAGGTTGTGATTTACCTGGCAGGAGAAAGGAATGATTTTGTTGGATCTGCACACCTTTTAGGTTTTGCTAGGCTTCTGGGCTTTCAGCTTAGGCCAAGATGCAAGGGAATAAATGCACTTTGATGCCTTTGATGTGGGAGTTTCTCATTCCAGAGGTAGAATTTCCAATAGTATTAATCTACTTTAACCTTGACATCTGATATCCCATGATAGCATTGTCAGATGTCTTAAAGACACAGATGATATTGTTTTATGTATTTCGCTGCATCATATACACATCATATTTCATATGTTTAATTTATTGAGGCATTTACTGCCTGAAAATGCTTTACTTGACAATCCCAATGTGAAGAGTTCACAGCCTTGATTCTTTATTGACCAAAATAGAATATCTCTAAAGATTTAAAATGTCTTCCCATTAGTAATATCTTTCTGTTTCAGCATGCACCTATTTCTCCAACCAAGTCTTTGTGGGAAATTGCTCCCAAACGTATGTCATAATTAGCCACTTAAAATTCCTTTCGCCTTCTATGTATATTCTTTCTGCATTGTTAAGTGACAGCTTCTTTTCCAATCTGCAGCTTTACCTGTGGCTCACATGTGATAGGCCAAAACATTCTTGGCCATTGATATTAAAACTGATGAAGCTGATGTATAGAAGAATTTTAGTTAAGGCAAATTTGTGGAAACTTCTTTATCTATAGAAGATGATTCTTACATCCTTCTCCCATTTCTTTTTGACAGAGAGCTTACATTGTGTTGCTTACAATTGCTACATGTTAGATGTTTAGGTGTCATTATAAAACTAAATAATGTGAGTGAACTAGAAAGCAGAGTTTCTGATCATATCAGTGGTGGGTTGCTACCGGTTCATCCCAGTTCAGGCGAACCGGTAGCGGCGGTGGTGGGAGGCTCCGCCCACCCACCCAGACATCATCACAGACGATTTGCGCACACATCTCCGCGCATCTGCGCACACATCTCCAAACCGGTAGCACATCTCCGAACAAAGATAAGGTAGCAAAGGTAAGTGAAACCCATCACTGATCAGTATTTGTGGTGGCTTGTAACCACAGTAATCACATTGTGCAGGGTCAATAAGAAATGCACAGCTAGCACATAAAGCTAATTCAACAACACATGAGTAGCTTAGCTTATGAGACAAAATACTCTGCCCCAAAATACAAAGTATAGAACAATAATAGCTTTATTTTGGAGGTAGGAAGGGAAATGAGGTTTAAAGCATAAACTAATGGATATATAGATTTTTTTTAGATATACCAGGGAAGAGTTGGTGTTTAAAATGAATGTTCTATTTTAAATACATCTGGTTTTCCAAACTTCTACAAGCATGGAAGCAAAGAGTTTGTGAAGTGATGCTTTCAAGTGGAATATTCTCTTGAAGCCAAAGAATGAACAAGAAAATATTCGCATATGAAAATAGTGAGTGCAATTTAGAGAGACTGAAATTTATCTTTTATATATACTCTTTGCCATAGAATGTAAAATTTAGAACTTAATTTGATCCTATACTATAGATTCCAGTTTTATTTTGCATCTATAGGATAATGGGATAGATCTGCTGATATAGAAACTGGTCTATATGTAGTACCCTAAGACCATAAATCAAAACACTAATTCAAAGATGTTGTAGAGACCTGATTTGATTAACTCCGAGATGCGCTGGTATGACCCAGCTCACTTGAACTTACCTATTCATTAGATTAATTAATGATTATATTTCTAGAATGTTACAATGCTTGTTAAGCAAACTTATAAAAACATTTCAATGTCCATTTTAAAAATGAATAGCATATGAAAGAGAAAATATTTTAAAATAGCTATTTTGAAAGGAAACTTTTTAGAATTATTTTCTAAATGTTCATGGCTGTCATTTATTTTTACTACACTTGAAAATTAATCTATAACTTGGATAAATGAAATAAATAATCAAAATATTAATACAGCAAAACTTATCACCCTTACCATTATGCTGATGCATGGACAGTAGTCAGACAATAGCAAGATGTGGGATATAGTAAATGCATTCAAACAAACTGATAGTGGGAATGGGTCAAACAGGAGAAAAACTATTTATTTGGAATGCATTTTTATCATGCCAATACAATTGCCTTAGTGAATATATATTTTTTCTGATGGTTAGTAGTTTTGTTTATGGTGATGTAAGCATTCTGACATGTAGCAAAGTGGTATAGATTTTATTTATTTTTAATAAACACCATACTGCTATAGTTAAGCAGTAATGGATCAGGCCCATAAGACTGAATAGGGAGGATAATTAAATGACAAGACAATAAAATAAGGCACTTTATAAGACTAAACTATAGGTCACCAACAACTCATAAAGTTTGTTTTCCAAAATTCATATATTCTTTGCAAATAAACATTGAATGCAGGACTTGAACCAGAGTTCAAAATTTTTGAGATGGTGCCTCAAAGAATGACAGCCATTTTTGTTGCACATCATTAAAAACAGAAGCAATGCTGTAGACTAAAACAAATAAAAAGTAATTTAGCACCAACCCTTTCTTTACAAAGAAATCCATTACCAGTAATTAATCTTCCAGATAACTGATAAACCGTAACAGTCTCTGAACAATGTTTTGCCAGAAATTTGTCTCTGACTCTCTTTAGTTCAATTTTTGCACAAAGCAAATATGACTCTTATTTGTAAAGGAACAAATGTATACAAATCTATAAGTAAATGAGCAGTTGGGAATACTCCCAAATATACCTAGGAATGCTGAATTCAGTGTTATTCTTACTTTTCAACTTTCAGCATTACCATTAGTTAGTGATTAGTGACTAACTCAAGATTTCTGAGAGTGCTGTTAAATTAAATCTGTTAAACTGAAATAGAATAATAATAATGATGATAGTTGGGTTTTTCTAGTCAAAGAATTTCTTGTTCCTTCCTTTTAGAGTGCTATGTAAAATCATGAAATTGCACATAACTTAAGGATCATCCTAACCATTTGATACGTTAACTGCATATTGCAAACTAGATTTGCTAACCTATTCAGATTGTTGTTGCGGAAGAGACTGAAATATGAAATATGAAAATTTAAGGCGAGAACTAGATTTTAAAATTAACAAGTTTACATTGATGATTATGACTATTTCAGTACTATATGTTTCATCTTTCTTCCAGTGTGAAACCCTCCTGAAGAATGGATTTGGATTCTCATTATTCAAACTTTTGAAGGCTAAGGATGAAAATTGATTTCTGGTGTAGCAATCTGTATATAAAATTAACAGATTGCATTCCACTACCTGGATTAGGATTTCCTTACAATTGGCACTTGAGGGTACTTTTCAAGTACTTTATTCTATTAAGGCAAGAAAATAATAATTTTCTCCCCAGTTTGGGAATATGAGTTTACCTCTCCAGCCATAACTACCAGGGATAATAGCTCAGACACAGAATAATATCAAAACAGAATACTCTGATCAGAACATTCAACTAAGGATATATTATTCTGTCTGTTTCACTTTATATAAATTACAACAGGAGTTGGCAGGAGTTGTTTGTGTCATTGAATCCAACTCTATGCTCATTGCCAAAATCCAAATTAAACCATCTCAGACAGATGGTTGTCTACAGTAAATGTCTAACCTGCACGTGAATATATCTAGTAAAGAGGAAACCCACCAACCACTGAAGAACAGTTTTATCCCTTAATAATTGGAATCTTCCTGCAATGAAAATGCATTATTTCTGCACACTGAAATGTAAAAGAAGAGAGCATGGCTTTCCATGTGACATCCTTTTGGGTATTGGAGTGACATCCTTTTGGGTATTGGGTATTGGAACTGTACCAGTTCCTTTAGTCTCTTTTCACAGGACAGTTTCTAGTTTCCAGATCCTCCCTGCTGTCTTTTTTGAAACTGCTTCACTTAATTTCTTTCTGAAAGTGTGATGCTCAGTTCTGGATATAGTACTCCCTTTAAATCTCTTTGAAAGTGTGAAGATTTAAGTGTCCCTCCTCTTATAGTATAAGTTGTGATTTAACAAATCGGTTTTATTGTGTGGAATGTTGAATTTATTTAAAACCAGACATCATACAGAAGTTGCAAGGAACCATGCTAAATAAAATGGCACTTGAAATGTTTAGCAACTTTAAGAAATACTTCACTGCTTTTAGTTTCACTGTCCTTCAAGAAAAGTAAGTGGACTTTTCTAACACATGTGCATTCAGAGAAAAATGATGTTTTTTTTAAATAAGTCTGAATTTATTATAACAATTGTGATTGTGATGAATCATTTAGAAACAAAGCTAAATATGCAGTACAAAGTATGCATACACAGTGTATTGGACCTGTTTTATAAAACTCAGTTTATATTAAGATTATCTTGTAGACAGTCAACTATTTTTTTAAAGGGGACTGTACCTGTGAACACACTGAGGTTCAGTTATATTCAAAACATTGTACAAAATCTAATATAACCACAGAAGTAGAGTTCAGAAACATTCTCATCATCTGTGACTTAAGCATATTATATAAAAAAGAGCCATGTCCAGAATCTAGCTGTAGATTGCTTTGGAAGATGATAATATACTTCTGAAATCATGTCCAATTTCTGTACAACAGTGCACTGTGTCAGCTGAAGACAAGAGTGAATACTTGGAGACAAATATTCAGAATAAATGGAGATGTAAGATGGAGACTTAAAAACAACAACAAAGGAACATGCATAAATTTAATGATATATAAATAAAATAAACATTTAGAATAGTATGACAACAACAAGTTAGGGAAATGTTTATATGCAGAAGAGATCAGGGGTGAAATGCTCCCGGTTCGCTCGTGCCTGTCGGTCGCCATAGAGCCGGTCGCCAAGGTAGCGCGAGGCTCCGCCCACCCACCCGGACACCGGCGTTTGGGTTCTTTTACCCTCTGCGCATGCACAGAACACTTTGCACATGCGCCGAGGGTAAAAGAACCCAAATGGTGGCGTCCGGTTGGATGGGCGGAGCCTCATGCTACCTTGGTGACTGGCTCTACGGCGACCGACAGGCATGAGCAAACCGGGAGCATTTCACCCCTGGAAGAGATACTTGTGAAAAGACAGATCATTAATCATGGAAATTTCAATTACTCTGGCATTGACTTATGAAATGGACGTCAAAGGTTATTCAGTGAAATACAATAAGAGTTATTTCCTTTGAAATTTGCTGAGTAATCAAAAAGACTGAAGATAGCTTTCAACTTGTTCCCAAACAAATATCAATGATAAATGACATAAAAAGTCAGTGGAAATTTGATTCTTGTGATCATGGAAAAACAATTTCAAGTTTAAAAAACAAAACAAAATACCCCTCTTCATAAAACTGGTGGCACAAGATTATTAGTCTTAAAAATGACAAGTATTAAAGGAATGGAAAACATAATCTATCCAAATACCTTAAACTAAAAGAATGAAAACTCTTGAAGTTGGGTTGGATTAGATTCTAACATCTTCCCTTGATGATAATAGTACTTTAGGTTCCTATTGTGGTGCTTTCCTTTTCTTCCGTTTTCTCGAGAGTCTCGTGTATCCCTTGTATCTTCTTTTTATAGGGGCTGAAGGTTTTTTGGATAATTTTACATTATGATATTACAGCTAAAGGTGGAAAAGAAGATACTGGAAGCTCCATTCTACTAACAGTTGAGATTCTAAGATACCGGCTGTAGAGTTGATGGGTACATACAAATGCCAATGTATTACTACATTGAAAGATTCACTATCGTAACATTGGCTCTGAACTGTGAAGCTATGGGTATGATCATTTTAATTTTGTTCTTAGATTTCTTAGGAAGCAAAGAATGAAAGGGGCAACTTCTTCCCCAGATTGATACAACAATTGACTCAATTCCAATGCTAAAACTTTTTCTTTCTGGGAGAATCATATAGGGGAAAAAAAAAGCACAATGGAATTATGCAGGAATTTGATAATTGAAGGAAAGGGTCATTTTTAGTTTAACATTGGATTACTGGAGAAGAAACTTCCCCCAATTTTTTAACAAATGATTTTACAAACATTGCAAATGATACTCACGTACAAATAAGTAATATAACATGATTGTATCACAACAAAGGAAGGATGGATGAATGGAGGGAGGGGGAGAGAGAAAGGGAAAGGAAAGGAGAAATAAGATACAATAAGCGTAACATATTTCTTGATTTTGTTAAAAAAAAAATCAGTGTTGGATCCACAAAAAATATTCACTATCTCTTATGGGTTTGTGAGGCTTGCTGCTATGTTATTATACATAGTTAGGCATTTAAAACTCATTAATGATGATCAGCTGACATTTTAAAGCAATATCTCTATGCACTCAATGCAAGCTTTCTATTAGTTTTGTATGTTACATGTTTTGCCAGCTCAGATAACAAGTGGGTTGAAATGAACAAAATCTGCCTCACTGCTTACAAATAAAGCATGAACAGTAGGAGGTCTTAGAGCTATTTAAAGAATTTAATGGACTTTGAAAATCATTCATTGTGTCTCATGCTGTTTTTTTGCCTTGAACACTCTGAAATTATTTTTTAAAAGTTCAAGTTCAAAGATCCCATCAGAGAAACCCCAATTTTTAGTATTTCCATAATAATGTGTTGAGAAGCTTCCTGGCCAAGCTCACACCATGATGTGGGCTAATTTAATGTGCAATCATCTATTAAAGAAAATAGATACGTTTCTGTGGAGTGCTCAGTGCTTTTATTCTTTTGAAGATGTTGATAATTTCATGTGTCTTCTATAGTTGTTGCTTTTTTATTTTGATGAAATGTTGTCTGTGTACCATATCCATACTTTTGGTTGAATGTGTGAGAATGCTCTAGTTTCTAGACACTGAATTACGGGCTCTGCTATGAGTCCTGAGAGAGATGATCCCTTGGGTGTTCCTCTGATTTGTTGGTATATTTGTCCATCAAACTGAAAGAAACTAGTGAGGCAGAGGTTGATGAGGTCCATGGTTCTGGGTATTTTGATCTTAGTGTATTTGGTTAAATGTATTATGTACTATTACTGCCATTCTTTTGCTAATACTGGATCTATGGACATAAAAAATGCTGTGACATCGAATGAAACTATAATTTCATCTTCTATTTTTAGGTCTTTGATTTTCTGGAGGCACTGTGGTGGGGAGTTGACAGAATGTTTCACTCCTCTGTGAGATGTCCAAGCTTTTGTAAGTTCTTTCACTATGTTGTATGTTAGGGTCCCTCTTAATGATATAAGCTAAACTAAGCTAAGCTAAACTAAGCTAAGCTGAGCTAAACTAAACTAAACTAAACTAAGCTAAGCTTAAGCTTAAGCTAAAGTTAAAGCTAAAGCTAAGCTTTATTGTTACCTTTTCTCTGTACACACATTAAAAATGAAATTCTGATGCCTGCTCTCAAAAGAATACCCACACACATACATAAACAAACACACATGTATGTTCAATACATATCTATATTAATCATAGTCCATTTTGAATATATAACGGAAAAAAGAGTCTTCAGAGTTAGCAGAATCTAGTTGTTCTGTTTAGGATACTCCTCCCAGAAGGTAACAAAGAAAACCAGTCATGGAGAGGATATGTAGCATCCCTGATAATACTGCAGACCCTAGTGAAGTAGTGCTTATATGCCATGTCCAGGATAGAAGGAAGTGAAGTTCCAATAATCTTTTCTGCTATCCTCACCAGTCTCTGCACAGCCTTCCTGTTCAGAACAGTAATACTTCCCAACCAAATAGTAATACAATACGACAGGATGCTTTCAATCGTTCCTCTATAGAAAATGGGAAGGATGGGGGAAGGAAAATGTGCTCTTCTCATTCTGCACAGAAAATGCAATAACAAGCAAAGATTAATCACCAGTGCTATCTCTACCCTGGAATTTCAACTACATCAGGATTTTTGTTAGGACAGGACAATGAAGCTACACTAGCTGCAGCTCCTGAAAGCTTAAGACTTTTAATAAAATTTGTTAGTCAGAAAAAGTGCTATTGGACTCCATATTTTTTCACAGGCACAGTGTCTGACTGTTACTGCAGATTTATTACTAGAAAGGAAACATAGTAGCTTTGACATGAAAGTTGAGCCAAGACCCTAATTGTTATTCTAACAGTTTGAGCCTGCATTTTTACAGCAGGTCGAGATAAAGAGTCAGGCTAACATAAATCCTTGAGTCTCTAAGGTGTGAACTCTGCGATCAATTAGTCACTGGCAGGCACAGGTTGGCACAGTAATAAAAATTCTAGTCCTAAAGATGTTACATAAGAAGTATGGGGAAAAGCATCCAGGATCTAAAAGAAACATATAGCAGTACTGAGGGGAAAGCATGATCACAGTGTTGGCTCAAATCCAGATTTTTATTATAACTCCCCATACTTTTATATAGCACGATATGACAGAAAACTATTTTGTTACAAGGGAACAAAAAAGGTGATGTTCTAAAACAGAGACACATTTATGTTTTCTACATCTGATTCATAAATGCACATTTGTATTATTTTATGCACCTTCCTTTTGTATTCCGTATCTTTTTCAGACTCCAGAAGTGTAAAGTTAAGCAAGAGTGCCAAATATTTCATATTTACCTTGCTTTGTTTTATGTGAAACATGGAATGAAAGTTATAGCCTTGTTGACACATTAAATAGCTCCACAAGCGCAAGAAGAGATGCTTTGAATAATGTATCTTTTGTAAACAAAAATGGCACATTTTGTAAATCACAATGTGCATTATCAGAGAAAGCACTTTTTAGAAGGGCTAAAGATTGTTTACATAAAATGAGGGAAATATTGAAGACATGCTTTTAAATTATTCATATTAGCTTTAAATATATTAGCTGTGTTAAAATATTGAGAAAGAACTTTCTGCTTCTCCATCATGGACGAAAAGTATTTCTCAAATTATGAAATTTTGTAATTAGACGATATTATTTCCATTGCTCTGCTCCTATCTCACCGATAATTTTTATCTCATCGGGATGCAATATTTCATGGAAAATGTTAAGTTAATGCAATTCAATGTTTCCTTTTTAAAATTTTAGTTGTAGGTATATGCATAATCCAACAAAAATGATAATGAGGTTTAAGGTTTATTTATCCCTGTTATAATCAGCAGGCGTGGGTTCCTCCCGGTTCGGACTGGTTTGCCCAAACCGGTAGTGACCCGCTGGTGACATCATGATGAGGTCACCAAACCGGATCGGTCGGTGCCGGTCCGTGGGCGCTGCCATCTTTTTTTTGAATTTTTTTTGAATTTTTTTGAATTTTTTTTTGAATTTTTCTCGAATTTTTCCGGTTTTTTTTTTTTGTAGCCAAGTTTTGGGCGCCCTGAGCCAGCGGCTGGGTGGAAAAGAAGCCTCTAAGCTTCCAAGTTCAGCAGCAGGCTTGGTCCCTTCACAGGGTCGCTTTTCTCCGCGCCCGAGAAAGATCAAAAGGCGCGGAGCAGCCTTTAAGGACAAAGTTGGCGTAGCTGCCTAGAGGTAAGAAAACAAACCACTGAGGGAAGGAGTTCTCTGGGACGGGTAAACAAGTGTGGGGATGCGAAGGGGAGAGAGAAGAGAGAGTGCTGGGCAGGAGCCACAGGAGGAGGAGGGCAGCGGCTCTTCTTCACCCCTGCCCGGAGAAAGATGCTCTCAAGGCGGCTCTCCACCCTTGGGCAACAGCTCCACCTCCTCCCCTCCTCAAGCCCGGCAAGGAAGCCTGCTAAGGAAGCCCTCTCGTCCCGCCAGATCCACCCAAGGAAGGAGAGAGAGAGCCCGGCGGATCTGCCGAGCTGCCTCTCCCTGAGCTAGAAGTAGCAGCAAGCACCAGGCTGCCCCCTCTTCCGGGTTAGCCTTAAACTCCACCCCACACCGCCTGAGAAAAGGAGCTTTATTTTCTCGCTCGTGTCGGGGAGCGTAGTGGTCTCTGCCCTTAACTACTGCTTCTGGCTCGGGGAGATGGCAAGGGCTCCGTTTCCAGCGCCTGGGGTGGAGGGCAGCATGCTCCAATCGCCTCTCACGATAGCAACATGGAGGAGCAGTCAGGAGGGGGGGAAAGCACCACCGAGGTGGAGAAGGAAACCAGGCCAGCCTCAAAAGCCAAACACTCAGCTGCACTGAAAGTCTTTGTGGGGGGGGGGGAGCAGCCCATCAGCAGAGGTGCTCTCCAGGAAGGACCCTGGAGCAGCGGCTCTGCACGGCCCGAGTGCCGGTCTCTGCCGTTTGTGTGTGTGAGAGTGTGTGTATGTGTGTGTGTGTGTATGTGTGAGTGAGAGAGAGAGAGAGAGTGAAAGTGTGTGTGTGTGTGTGTGTGTGTGAGAGAGAGGTGTGTGTGAGAGAGTGTGTGTGTGAGAGAGAGAGAGAAAAAAGAAAAAAAAGAAAGACAGAGAAAGAGAGAAAGAAAAAGACTGAGAAAGAGAAAGAAAAAAAAGAAAGACAGAAAGAGAGAAAGAAAAAGAGACTGAGAAAGAGAGAAAGAAAGAGGGAAGGAGAGAGAGAGGGGAGAAAGAAAGAGGAAGGAAGGGAGAAGGATTTGTAACAGTATGCAAAATTGCTCCATGCTTCTGAGCAGCCTCCTTCTACGGTAGCGCGCGCACAGAAACCTCACCTCCCTCTCCAGTTATCAAAATGAAAGAAACCCAAGTTCAATGCGCTTTCTTTCACCAATCTCTCCGGTATTAAAGCGATCGGGACTCCCGTCTCAGCGTCATATCGCACTAAAGCAGAGGTCTTCAAACTTGGCAACTTTAAGACTTGTGGACTTCAACTTCCAGAATTCTCCAGCCAGCTATGCTGGCTGGAGAATTCTGGGAGTTGAAGTCCACAAGTCTTAAAGTTGCCAAGTTTGAAGACCTCTGCACTAAAGCAACCCCCAGCCTTGGCCCGACTACAGAAGGAGATACTTTTCACTTCCTGTTAGCTCATTTTCGATCTTTTCCTTTTCTGCAAGGGGGGGAAGAGAGAGAGAGAGAACACGGCTCCTCTTTCCCTCCCTCACACCCTCCTCCTTCCCAAAGATTGCAACTTTGTCCCTCACACCACACAAAAACTTTCCCGTTCCAGATCTGGCCAAAACACCTCTCACCCCTCCCCTCCCCACCCCACCTGATCGGAGAGCCAGAGACATTTTGGAGAGATCTGCTCCAAACCCTAACCCTAATTTGCTTCGGGAAAACGCAGGGGACGGCTTGGGATGGGGCAGAGGGCATTTGGATGCCAAACGCTGGTGGAGTTGTCTTACTGTTTAATCCTTTTTTTCCTCCGAACAAAGGGGGGGGGGATGTGCAGCCAACCATCCTTTGTAGAATGAGTGGAAACACACACATACAGAGAGAGGGAGGGAGGGAGGGAGAGAGAGAGAGAGATTCCTGGTATGGGATGTTTTGTATAAATACAGAGAAAGAAGCACTTTTGGAGAATAGCTTAACTCCCTCCTCTCTGTGGCAGCCCCTCAAATATTGGAACACTGCTATCAGGTCTCCCCTGGTCCTTCTCTTCGCTAGACTATCCATGCCCAGTTCCTGCAACCGTTCTTCATATGTTTTAGTCTCCAGTCCCCTGATCATCCTGGTTGCTCTCCTCTGCACTTTTTATAGGGTCTCAATATCTTTTTTATAGTGTGGTGACCAAAACTGGATGCAATACTCCAGGTGTAGTCTAACTAAGGCTTTATAGAGTGGTATTAGTGCCTCACTTGATCTTGATTGTATCCCTCTGTTAATGCAATTTAGGACTGCATTGGCTTTTTTGGCTGCTGCTGCACATTGCTGCCTCATATTTAATTGGTTGTCCACTAAGAA
>QLTV01000967.1:1640721-1656264 GCA_003457575.1 Thermophis baileyi
AGGAGAACAACCTTTTTACAGAACTATAGATATGTTGAGGCTGGGTATGACACGGAATGGCTGGGAGGGGAGGGGCCAGGCGCGGCACCCCTTGACGTGAGTGACATTGAGTTGGCCATGCCCACCCAGTCACATGACCACCAAGCCTCGCCCGCGGAAGTCACATGACCATGAAGCTACACCACCATCACATGACCATCAAGCCACACCCACAAAATAAGCCACGCCCACAGAACCGGTAGTAAAAAAAATTAGAACCCACCCCTGATAATCAGTCAACATTCAGTTATGAGAATAGATGTGGGAGCTAAACAGGTGCTCAGTAGGAACAATAATAACGTATGAAGTGAGGACTGTGCTGATTATGAAAAAGCCAAATGAAGCTGTTTATGCAGTGGGAAGAGACCAAGGAAGAGTTTCCTTGCTCCTTTCCTAAGTCTATGATACACACTTCAAAATAGTTCACCTTCCTTGTCCTCTACACTTCAGATTTTAGCAGGACTTACGTGCTTCAGAATTCCAGATGAAGAAGAAATGAAAACAAAGAGTTACAATTTACACTAATTTATTGCAGGCTACTATGGTAACATTATTAAACTTGTTTGAAAATTGTAACTTGAGCTAATTTATTTATTTATTAAATTTATATGCTGGTCATCTAACTGTTGAGCAACTGTAGGCAGCTTGCAATGTCATAAAACACAATATAAAACAATGCGATTGTTAAAAACATTAAAATATTAAGCATTATAACTAAGGCATTACAATTAACAAGAAACTGGATAGAAAGGGATCAATACATAAATGGGGTGGAGTGGATCTTTTCCTAATGTACTAAACACCTCCAGAATGGGATGCCCCCATCATGGTTACAAGCCAGTTGGCAGAGCCAGGTTTTCAGGCTCTTTGAGAAGACAAGAAATTGGGGGTGGGTATCACCTCAAGGGGAACGGTGTTCCAGAGGGCAGGAGCCACAGCAGAAAAGGCTCTTCTCCTGGCCCTGCCAGCTGAAATTCCTTGGGCAACAGGGGCTGCAATATGCCTCTTCTGCCTGAGCCAATGGGACATAATTAATTGTGTAATTAATGTTCTTATTGTGTAACCTTAATATTTTTTTCCTAAGAAATGCTGTTCAATTAACCAATTTAACACAGGCAGGTCTCTTCTCTTAGGAAAAAGAAATAAAACACACACACTCAGGATGGGAGATGTCAAACAACAATCTATTAGATAAAATTGAAGAATTCAGACAAATTGGAACACTTTCAAAGAAAGGGAACATCATTATCAATTCTGGAAACTAAGTCTTATAAGGAAATGTTAAGGAAGTATTTAACCTTGAGAAAAGAAGTTCACAGTTCACAAGTTCACCGAAGTCCATGATAGCATTCTCAAAGTACTTGTTTCCTTTAAAGTACTTTGAGATCACTCTGTTATTCCAGAATTCAGATGTGGAATAATGAACTTAAATAACAGATGAAACAGTCTTACGAATATTGCAAAAAATCCCATATCATTAAGCGCAGTTTGACAATATAACCAATTTTCTATGGAGGAATTGGATCCCTCTCATTTGGTAATGTTAACACAGAGATTGGCCTACCATCAATCATGTTTGACTTAGAAACCCAAATGGCCTCTTCCAACTCAATGACATTAGCTTTCTATCAAAGCAGATGCAATGTTTGAACCCTAAATCTATTTTTTTTATTCAGTATATTATAGTAATGGTACTTATATTGAGAAATAATT
Source organism: Thermophis baileyi (assembly GCA_003457575.1). Taxonomy (NCBI): domain Eukaryota; kingdom Metazoa; phylum Chordata; class Lepidosauria; order Squamata; family Dipsadidae; genus Thermophis; species Thermophis baileyi. Next base: position 1,642,474 of record QLTV01000967.1, read on the forward strand.
TTTCTGATATAAGACTGAAAAATATTGAGAATTTCCCCTGATAGTTTACATATTTATACTAAGCACAGAAAACTACATTACCGAGGTATTCATTTTGAAACATTTATTACACATATTATTCCAATGAACATTGTTTATCATCACTAGGATGTAATTATTGAGCAAAATCAGTAACAATGGTATAACATTGTGTGATATGAATGCTAGCTACTTGATAAAATGTATGAACTGATAAATATTCTTGGTGTCAAGCAGCATATTTATATGTGATTGATATGAATCTGCTCCCCTGCTAAGAAGCAAAAGAGATTATTTCATAAATGATGGATGGCAATTGTCAATATCCTAAATAGAAATATAATTTCTAATGTTTTGAAGGGAAAAATATACTCATTGAAGATATAGCTCTTCAATAATAAATCTTTCAGAATTTTTGCAAAAGAGTGTAGTTAAGAATCAAATATAAAAGTGCCTGAAAACATAACACTTTTATAGTGTATAAAGGGGCAAAAAAAGGACAAAGTATTTACATTGAAGACTGAATCCATGCATGTTATTAATGAAAATTATTTAAGTTGAAATACAATATATCCTATTGATTTCACTTTGTTCTGATTGGCTTCAAAGCGCTTTGGAATTAACAACTTTTAAGAGTAATTCTATTTCTAGTAAATATGTGTGAACACGTTTAATAAAGCAATTGTATGCAAATACAAAATTGTTTGCCCTTTGCCCAATATAATTGGTGTGGGATATAAAATTTATTCAACTGATGAAGAAAATCTGTGATAGCTTTAGATGTTAGTTATTTAAATGGAGGGTCTAGTGATGCAGTCAAGTTATGCTGTGGTAAAGTATGAAAGTAGATTCACATATGGTTTCATTTATTTATTTAATTAATTTATATCCTGCCTTTATTATTATTATTTTGCAAACATATAGGGATTGCTACTTCATGATCCACATTTATCGAGCTGATACTGTATGGTTGTAATCACCCAAGAAGTTCTTTCCTTAAGCCTGCAATGATGAAAACTGTTTTTGTTTGTATTAGGTGTTAAAGATGTGGCCATGTCATAGATGTTGGTCTATCTATGACATGGACCATATACCATATACAAAGCATGTCTGCATTGTTTATACTGCTGTAGAAGATAGGATAAGGAATTTGATATAATATTAAATGTAATACTGTACATAATAATCTATCTACACTCTCAATCCTTTCTCATTTTGTCCTTCACTGACATGGCCCTGGAGCTATAGGAAGTATCTGCTGCTAGATTTAACCAACCTATTTGTCATTTTATTCTACTGTAATTCCTGATATTGGCTTGTTTGTGAAAACTATATGAAAGTCTGAGTTCAGATGAAATGAAAAAAGGGTTAACTGAAAACAAAAGCAGATATTTCTGACTTCCTTTTAGGCACAATTGGGAATAAGTGTTATATGTAACATTGCCAATGATTAACTATACAGGTAGTCTTCAACTTATGACTGGTTGCTTACAATGGACCTCGTTAGAACTACCTATGACCCTGTTTCAAACTTCAGACATCCTCCCCCAGTAGTTACATGAATGCATTTTGGGTACTTGGCAACCAACTTGCATTTACAGGTATTTGCAGGATTTTGTAGTCATGTGACTGCAATTTTTAGCATTTTTTAAAAATCAGAAACTGGCATTCCAGTTTTTAGAAAAAATGTCTATTGGATAAAACATGTTGGTTTCATGACATAGCATGCATTTAATGACTGCTCACAAAAAAAGGTCTTAAAATCATGCACAGTCATGTGGTGACGCATCTAATAACCCTGTGAGTTACAGCCATAATTCCAGGCTCAGTTATAGTTGTAAATCAAGGACTACATCAATTAAAATAGATCAATGGGTAGCCTTTAAATCAATGGCTAGCTTTAGCATTGTGGAACTCTGAGCTGGGAGAACTAAGCAAATGGTTAACTTTTTTCTCATTCAAATATTTGTGCTCAGTCTGGATCATTTTTTTTTTCATATTTACAATCATGTATAATTGGACAGGAATGTTTTGTTCAAGAAAATGCAAGACACACTACAAGAAAGATGGGAAAAGTCAAGTTGATGCAATTACTCTACATCAGGGGTTTCAGACTCGTGGCCCGGATGTGTCATGAGCTGGCCACGCCCACCCCCATTTTAGCAAAGAGGAAAAAAGTTGCGATGTGTCACTGTCGTCGTGAGTTTGATTGAAGCCATGAACTTTTAAAAAATATGATATGTATGCATCCTGGTCACGGGATTTTTAATTGCAGAGAAGTGTCACATTTCACCTTCAGATTGTGCCTAGAAAATTGAAGCTATGAACTACTTCTATTTATCTCATTGTTTATATTAAATTCCTGTAATTTTCTAATAGATACAATCTTTGCTTCCTTGATGTTCAAAGAAAGCCCATCCTGTTCAATCTCTTGTTTTACATTTAGTATATTTCTTAGATCTTCAGTTTCTATAGTCAATGTAGTATCATCTGCATACATTATATCATTGACATTTCTTCCATTTTGGCACCAGTCTTCATTTCTTTGAGACCTGTGACATATGTAATGTACACTTATAGATTGAACAGGTGTGTGTTAGATCAGGTTATGAAAACCTATTGAAAATATACTTTGGGATAGAGGTTCACTAATCATTCAAATATGTTTCATCAACCTTTGTTTTTATTGAGGTAATAGAGATGGATTTTAATAGTAATATTAACAGCATAGTCCTATAAAATGGTGCTTAGCTTGCTAGATATCCTAATGGAGAACATTGAGCAATGTCTTCAGTTTAAAGTAATATAAAAACTGCTTATCTTCAGCATAAAAGAAAGATGCTTCTATTTTAAATTATGCTTTATTTAAATATTAAACAATATAAAGTAGTAATTGTGAATATCCTACAACAATGAAAAACACTGGATGAGACAGTATGGATAAAATAAAAATTGGGAAATTGGTACTGTGGCACTTAATGTTACATTGCAATGGAAGTTTTTGAAAGCCCTTAGTTTAAAAGAAAGCAAATGTATTATCAATTTCCTGGCAGTTTTACTTGGCAGTTTTTGATATGTAAAATTATTCTTAAAAGTAAATTAATAGAAGGCTATTACATTAAGAGTATCGCTTTTGCAAAGAAAAATATGCTTTTACTTTACAAAGCTATTGTTGCAAAAGTTCAGACAGTCACACTATTTGTTTTTAATTCTTTCTCTACTGGTGTTGAACTCAGCAAAAGCTACTTGAAGCATTCAGATACATTATAAAAATCATTAAATACCAACCATTTCCAATTACAGAATCATACTTGCTAGACAATAGGTTGATACAGGAAAGGCATGGCTGGACACTTTCATATTTGGAATGAGAATTTTCAGACAAAGATAGAGAGTCCAAATATATTAGTTATTAATGATGTCAGAGGTATGCTTCCACAGCATTGCTTGCATTAATCTATTTGTTAATAATAACCCAATGATATACATTTGAGTTCATAATATAACTAAAAGAGCTAAGCATTGCCATAGGTTTTTCTCATATAATGACATCGGATTGAAATCAGTATAAATTTTGTTCAGTTGTTGTAGCCCAGGGATGTCAAACACACGTCGTCACGTCACGTATTGCGACTTTCCCCCCTTTGCTAAACTGGGCATGGGCATGGCCAACATGTGTTGCATCTGGCCCGTGGGCCACGAGTTTAACACCCCTGTTGTAGCCTTTGGAAACTGAGGCTAGACACACACATACAACACCCCCCACCCGGGTTCTTTGAAGAGGTCAGTGTGGCTATTTTCCTACTAATGGATCTGGTAAGTAGATGACACCTTCATCATAATAAAAAAAGGAACAACTAGAGAAGACACATGAAATTATCAACAACATCTTCAAAGGAAGAAAATTCACAAGGGAAGAAAACAACGCACTACCCTTTCTGGATATCCTCATCAGTAGATGAGGATGGCAAATTAGAAACCCAAGGGTATCATAAAACCATCTATACTAACCAAGTGCCCCACTACCAAAGTAACAACAGTACCTCCTACAAGAGAAGCTGTGTAAGATCACTATTTAGATGAGCACAAACATACTGCAGCAATCCTGAACATCAAGAAAAGGAAACAATTCATCTATACAATATCTTCCAACAAAATGGATACCCACACAGCTTTATCAAAAAGTGCCTGACCACTCAACTCACCACAGCAGAACCAACACAAGCTACGAACAAGGCTAACACAATTCTATTATAAAAACAGTATTATGCTAAGTGTGATCACTCCCCCTGACACTTCCCCAGATACCTCTCCAGATGTCAGCTCGGAGGAGGATGAACCCATTCAAGGCACATCTGGAGGGGAGATGGTCAATGGCTCCAAGCAGCTGGCTGAGAGGGATTTGGCTAAAGCACAGCTGCAGCAGGACAACCCTGAGGCTTCAGGTGGTGAAAGCACACAGCTGCAGCCAATCAGCGATGAGGAAGAGGAACAGCCTTCTGCACCTGACCCAAGAGCACATGGTGCAGAGAAAAGGCAGGAGCAGAGAAGGTCAGCCAGATTACTCTTGAGGAGGCAGCCTTGCCCTTCTTGATGGGCTGCACCAGAATCTGGCTATTTAGCACAGCAGACAGATGGAGGCGATGCTGGGACTGTGTTCATTTCCTAGCTGTGTGTTTTCTGGTCATTGTGATTCTTACCTTGCTTTGGATTGACACCGTGCAGTGACTTGGATTGTGTCTTGTGAACTTTGGACTTTTCTTGCCTCGTGAACCTTATTGTGTTGTGGGTTTAATTTTGCCTGGTAGGTTTATTTTGATTGGGAAACTTTCAAGTGCCTTATGGACTCATTGGCTATTGCTCTGTGGACTAGCATTGGTCTGCTTATGGCTGGACTTAATTGGGAGAGTTTGGGGGTTTTGGTGAAGGGAGTTGTGGGGGAATATTAATAAACCCACTAAACCACAGTTATGTGTGTATGAGTGGGACAGCACACTAATTATGTGGCACACAAAGATATTTTAGACCATATACCATTATTACAAAATAACAAGATTGCTAGTGGTGGTGTTAATGGTTATTCACAATCCCAACTATTCCCTGCAAATATGGAAGAAACTGGGAAATAATGAGAAATTCCTGGGATCCAGCTCAGTATCTCTTATTTTTCTTTCTCAGCATGAAACTTAAGAAACACATTTCAAACAAGCATAAACATTAGTTAAATATTATAAAAGTAAAGTTTTCATCATTCCTTTAATGAGAACACATGAAATGTTGTCTAATTGAATTTGCATGAACACCTCATGGTTGCAGAGAATTTTAGTGAGATCACTGAAGCCTCACAAGTGTTGGCTTTTATCTCCAAAGATTATTAAGTTCTATAGAGATGCATTCCAGTCTTCTACTAATAGCATCAATACCTTTGCACATTTTTCATTATTATGGGTAGGCAGTTTCTACCAGCTGTTTAAAGCCAAAGTGTTTTTTCAGCTGTTATATGACACTCCATAATGGATCTTGGAATTAATCTCAGCTACTAAACAGTTTCTCTTCCTCTCTCTCCTTATGTTCAATAATTGGCATGCCTGCTAAATGTGTATCTTCTGATGCCCTTGGCTCAAAAGCAGGTTTTCCTTTTACCGGATGTGCTTGGCTTATACCTTTTAGATTGTGGCTTAAGACTGAAGATGCAATTCTTCTCCTGTTCTTCCCTTATCATCTTAGAAAATATAGTTGCAATAGCACTTTGGGTACTAACTTCATCAAAAAAACCTGCCACGGTTAAGCTTTTCAATTGACTGCATCTCTCTACAGCAGCGGTTCTCAACCTGTGGGTCGTGACCCCTTTGGGGGTTGAACGACCATTTCACAGGGGTCGCCGCGCGCTTCAGCCCGCCATCTTGGTGCCACCGTCACTGCAGGGATAAAAAGGTCCCGGTTCGGCCGTGCCTGCGGGTCGCCGTCAGCTGGTAGCCCGGACGCCGCCATTTGGGTTCTTCTACTCTCTGCGCATGCGCAGAATGCTTTGCGCATGCGCAGAGGGTAAAAGAACCCAAATGGCGGCGTCCGGGTGGGTGGGCGAAGTCTCCACCCAAACCCGGAGCATTTCGCCCCTGGTGCCACGCCCCCTTTGTCACCTCATCCCGCACGGGGAGGGGGCGGGGAGGGGGTCGCGGTGGCCGGGGGGGCTGCGGTGGTGGGGGGAGGTGGTCGCGGCGGCGGCGGGGGGGTTGCGAGGGGGTCGTGCCATTAGAAAGGTTGAGAACCACTGCTCTACAGGAATATTGCCAAGCAATAGACCCTCTTGATTTCTACACTAGAGCTTTCTAATATTTTTATTCATCTGCTTATAAATCCTGCTCGTCAGTTTCTATTGGATATGCTGGTTGCTGGAACTTCATAACCATATCCAAATTTTTCTGTACTTTATTTATTTATTTGTATCCTGCCTTTATTATTTCTACAAGCAACCCAACATATCCAACATATCTTCCTCCTACTACTTTTCCTAGAACAACAACCCTGTGAGGTGGGTTGGGCTGAGAGAGAGTGACTTGCTCAAAGTCACCCATCTGGCTTTCATGGCTAAGGGGAGGCTCCTGCTTTTTGTCCTGGTGCCTTAACCACTAGGCAAAATTGGCTCTAAAATCTCATTAATCTCAAAAGCCAGATTCAAATCTCTTCTCTCTGCTTACTAATTGATCATTTCCAAGGTATACCATACAATAGTTACCTCTGTCCATGGGGTATAAACACAAAAATCACTAAAACATGTAGTGTCCATCTGAAGGGAGTAGAAGATTTATTATTCCTAATCAATTCCCTAAAAGGGTTTTGGCTAGTAGTCAATATTAATAAATATAAAGACTTTTACTGCTGCCAATTTCTTTTGCTCAGTTATATAGATCTGGAAAAGGATGTTCCAGAGTTTATTTGTTTTGAGTTTTTTTATTACTTTTTCTTTGTATGTTTTTAATTTCATTTTTTTACTATTAATTGTTTGTCTTATTCTGTTTTGCTTTACTGAAATATTTTTTAATTTTTTTTGTGAGTCTTTGACCATATAGTAATGGAATTGAATTACACAGAAATAATATTTGCTTTGATTATGGAAAAATAATTGACACCATTGCTTTTGTTTCACGCATTCACGATTGAAAAAACAACATATGGGGTTGGTCATATCTTTTCTTGAACATAGGGAATTAAGAGAGATAATATATTTTTCAGCCGAATCTCCAGTGCACTTAAGATACACACACACACACACACACACACACACACACACACACACACACACTTTAAAAATGCAAGGAATAAAAGAAACAGATGAGAAACGCAAAAAGGAGGAGAAGCCCACCCGCCGCTTGCCCCATCCACCTGCTTGCCACTTGCTTGCCCTGCCTGCCTGCTTGCCGCTTGCCCCTTCTGGCCGCTCGGCGCTCGGAAGGACTTGCCCGGGCAAGTCCGAGCGGAGCAGAACGGCGCAGCAGGCAACAGGGTGCGCATGCACGGCTGGTGCATAGAACAGGGCAGCAGTGGTGGCATGTTTGAGAAGCGGAGCAGAGCCGGAGGTGGTAATTTTTGCTGCAAGAACCCTGCGTCTTTTTTTCAGTGCGGCTGGACTCCAGCTGCACTGAAAAAAAAGATGCGGTGGCTGCAGGAATCTCACGACAAGGGGGTGAGATGTGGGCTGGCAGGGAGCCCAGCGTCAACGGCTCAGCCCTGGCTTGCCTTCCCTGGGAGGAAGGTAAGGTCGTGGCCGTGGGATGAAGAAAGAGGCAGTCATGGGGGAGGAAGTGGGGAGATTAAGGGCCTCGGGGAATGGGTGATGTTAAGGAAAAATATAGCACTAATTCAAATTTTTTTCCTACCGGGTTCTGTGAGCATGGCTTGGTGGGGGCATGTGAATGAGTGGGCATGGCCAACTAGATGTCACTCACAGAAAGGTGCCGCCCCTCAGTCACATGACCCACCCACCAAGCCACACTCACAGAACCGGTAGGGAAAAAATTTGAATACCACCACTGGTGTGTGCCTTTATTACATTGATCATAATATACATTTTAAGGTAACTTCTGAGAAAGTATACATCATTGGGTAACTTCTGAATAATACAAAGCAAAGCGGGCCATTTCACTGATTTGGAAAACAGAGATATAATCAAATCTTGTAGTCTATACATTCCCCTATTGAGTATTATAAGTCAAGTGTACAAAGAGATTCAGTGGACATATATTTATTTAATATATCTGGTTAAAAAAATTCTTCAGATTGATCAGAGTTTTGTGACTGTCCTATTTTAGTTCAATTTATTTTTTTCAAGTTGATATTTGATATATACCAAAATGTGAGAAAGAGAAATCAGGAAATATTTGGAGTGAAAAACTATTTCTCACAGCACATTTGTTTTTAATAAAAAAAACCCTGTAAGTGAACTACATTTACTTGTGCTTTTTGTTATAATTAACAAACTTCAATGAATTGAAATGTATATTAATTCTTAATAAATGATTTTGTGAAAATAAGATTTTTGTAGCAAATAGGTGAAGTAAATAAACAATGCTTGTTTGTAATGCTATGGAGTGTTTTATGCAAAATTCCTGCTCTATTGAAAAAACCTAGCATAATTTACAAATCTAAATGTGGTGAGCAGTTTCCAAACTGTATATGAAAATATATCCAAACTCTGTCCATTTAAAAAAATAAAATGTCATATTTTAACATATCAAGAATAGGTTTTTGCATGAAATTTCTTTGCTAAATTCAGCAGTTTCAGAATAGCTGTTCTATTTTGGCATGAAAGAGATAATGTAGAATATATTAATAATTTCAGTGGTGAGGATGGAGAAAGACCTAACTGCTAATTAAAGAAACAGCTTCTAAGAAGTGCTGGAAGTTGCTAAACCAATAACATTTGTCCCATTTCCTTTTCCACTGTAATATATTTCTGGAACATTTCTCATAACCACATGATGGCAGCAGTGCTATGGAGGGAATCCAGTAGCTTGTTCCAGTTAATATAGATGGTTAACCCAAAGGATAAGGTTGGGTGTCCAATGTTGGACAATTGCTTTGGCAAGCAAAGTGACTGGTTACTGCAATGCTATCACAGCCAGCAGCCAGGCTGACAAGAATTAAAAGAGAGGTAGGAATGGGAGGTGGCTGACATATCAGAAAGAAAATCTATGGCATCCAATTAAATGTGGTGTACATCAGTGCATAATTCCTGGTGTAATTTTACCTTTTTATGTTCCTATTACTCAGGGCATTTTTTTAAATGAAAAAGAAGTAGATGACTCATAACAATCATCTTTTAAGTTGACAAATTATCTTTCAATTTTAAAAAAACCCACCTTTATTTTATTCTTCAGCTCTTACTAGACAAAATTATGTTTATATAATAGTAAATACATGAGAAAAGCTCTGTTAGACATTGGGTTATTTTGACTATCACTGAGTATCACACCATGGTCAACCATTTGGGAAACATACTGATATAGACTGGGAGGTACAGCGTCCTATTTCCTATCAAGCAGTATTCATATCTCATTAAAGCAATTATTAACCTTATAAATACCCAATGTTTTGCAGCCATATTTTATTACCCTGTACTTCTAAAATAGGAAATCTATATGGTTTCAAGGCTTTCACTGAAGTCAATGTTGTAAAATGTGGTGGTTTTTTTTTTTTTCATTTTTAGTGCTATCAGATCAAGCAAGCTGGCCAACAATAACAAAAATGTAACTTTTAATGTTGTTTTTGCTCATTATTTTCCACAGGAATATTTTTAAAGCAATGAATTCTTAATTGGGAAATCCTGACAATTCTTTTAATGACATAAGTCAAAGGAAGTATTAGTACCACTTTATAAAGCTTTACTAAGACCACACTTAGAATACTGCATCCAGTTTTGGCCCCCATATTATAAAAAAGATGTTGAAACTTTGGAAAGAAAGCAGAAAAGAGCAACAAATAGCAATAAAGATGATTGCTATATATGAAAAACGGTAGCAGGAATTGGATATATGATCGATGAGAGCAGTGTTCCAATATCTAAGGAGTTGCCCCAAAGAAAGAGGGGGTCAACCTATTCTCCAAAGCACCTGAAAGCAGAGGAAGCAATGGATGGAAACAAATCAAAGAAGAGAAGCAACCTAAAACTAAGGAGAAATTTCCTAACAGTGAGAATAATTAACCAGTGGAAAGGCTTGCCTTTAGAAGCTGTGGGTCCTCCATCACTGGAGGCTTTTAAGAAGAGACTGGACAGTCCCTTGGGATAGGGTCTCCTGCTTGAACAGGGGGTTGGACTAGAAGACCTCCAAGGTCCCTTCCAACTGTTATTCTTTTAAAATGCTCTGCTCTTTTGTCTCCTAATTCATCATATCTGATCATCTGAGAGCATACTTCAATGAACTCTTTTGTTGTATTTCTATCAAAATGAGGAAACTGCAAATTCCATGACCTTGATCTAATTCCATTTGACTGGAATTAGAAATGAAAAATTTCCCAGTGTATTTATTTGCATTTAGTCAAGCTTTGTGTATCACTGAAAAGGGATTGTTCATAGAGATGCCACCCACACTGTGTTTCTATAGATCTGAAACTCCACTATAATTATGAGAATTGGTTAATTCCAAGCTTTAAATAAACTATTGTAGAGTACCTTTTTGCAATGGCATGATGTTACCATTTAGGGAAGAAAAATCCTGAGCTTAAAATACCGTTCAATTCTAAGGCTCAATTGCACAGACATTCCCATGAGTGTTCACTGGTTTGTATTTAATAAAGTAAGTTGCTCTCGTCCATTAAATTCTCTTTATACAGAGCAGACGTATGCAAGGGAAGTGTCATTTCAGCACCACTTCTGAATAAATCTGCCATGTGTGTAAGAGATCTTAGAGTCAGAAAGAGGAGAGTTTGTTCCATCTTATTTTTCCTTCTCCATGTTTTTCAGACCTCAGATTTAGGAATCAGCTTTGATAGCTTCAATCTACTGGCTACCTCTGAGGACTCAGTCTACAGATGACAACTGTGTTATGGCTAACATCTGAAATGAGAATCAGGGGATCCATAGCCATTTAAAATTCTGAGCTTCTGCTTATTCCCCACTCAGCAAGTCCTCATCTGAAGTTCCCTGTAGTCAAGAAAGCCTTTGCTTGAGGCCTTCCAGTAATGAATTCTGCTGTCTGGATGAAAGTTCACTGATACTTTCTTTACCTAGCAACCAGTTCTGGACTTCAGCTCTCATATCAGCAGGGTTGTTTTTATCTTCCAACCTCCATTTTTTTTCTGTTGTAAATGACACTTAGCTGTCACAACCTGACCTTCCTCTAGTTGCTTTAAACCAGGGTTCCCCAAACTTTGAAACTTTAAGACTTGTGGACTTCAACTCCCAGAATTCTCCAGCCAGCAATGCTGGCTGGAGAATTCTGGGAGTTGAAGTCCACAAGTCTTAAAGTTGCAAAGTTTGAAGACCTCTGCTTTAAACTATCAACTTAAAGTATCTCTCCCATAGCATTTTAAAATGTCATAACTGTAAAAAAAAAACAAATTAAAAAAGCTTCTGATTTACTACTTGATTACCGTATATTATATTCACTCAAAGAGATAAAAGTCATAGAAAACATAGACGAATAAAAATGCAGTTCTGCTTTCTGGAGTTATATTTAACATACGTGCAATGCTTCAGCAGACTCTAGCTCCAAAATCTGCTTCAGTGCATGGGAATGCAAAACAGAGCACCTCTCAGAAACACCTTCGAGCAATTGTTCATGGGATCATTTATTTGCCCTGCATAGCTGCCATGAGAGCTTGACAAAAGAAGTTGCTGGTTTAAGATGTTGTACTCTCAAGCCTCTTTTGGAAATTGCACCAGAAGCATCAAACAGTCCCCTAGCCTTAATATGTATCGAATTATGTGAATTTCCTCAAGTCTGTAATACTGGAAGAGTTGGAACTGAGGGATGCTGTGTATTTATTAGTTACTGAAATTATATTAACATTAATTAATAGCACATTGCTTTGACAATATAAAACCATAGATGACAATACAGAACTGCAACAATGATAGTCTTACTTTCAGTGAGTTGAGATATCTATCATTGGGTTCATGATCCTTATGTGAGTGTGATGTTGTAATGCAAGTAGAAAAGGGGCAGAATGCATTTTGCCAACATCATGATCCACAGTTTGGCATGTACCTTGCCCCTATCTCTTTCCTGACTCCTATGAAGAATGGTAATAATCATTAATTGAGCAGTTAATGGGTTATATATCAAGGACATGAAAGAAAGAGAGATGATTTTCATTACAAATGTGTCAATAACCCTCCACTGCCATGCATACGTCTCGCTTTAAGTTCAGGGCTTAAAATCATAAGCACAAAAGCTCTTGGACAACTCTTCAAGTGTGCCAATCAGTGCTGATATCATGTATGATGCTTCTTCAAACATCATATGAGGGTGGAGTCCCACTATAGAACCATAGAAAATATAGGGGAGAAAAACAAACTAACTGACTGGATTTTGAGAAATTACTATCTTTGCAGTGAAGGCTATTTTAGGCTTTCTGAACACAATATTCATATTAATAAAATCATGCCAGCAATACACCTGGAAAATGAGCCGAGGTGGCGCAGTGGTTAGAGTGCAGCACTGCAGGCTACTTCAGCTGACTGCTAGCTGCAGTTCGGCGGTTCAAATCTCACCGGCTCAAGGTTGACTCAGCCTTCCATCCTTCTGAGGTGGGTAAAATGAGGACCCAGATTGTTGGGGGCAATATGCTAACTCTGTAAACCGCTTAGAGAGGGCTGTAAAGCACTATGAAGCGGTATATAAGTCTAACTGCTATTGCTATTGCTAATATCACTTTACCTATATTTAATTTGCCTTTACAATCTGAGGGGAAAAAACAACTTGTTGCAGAGAGCTTTGTATTTTGATACTCTTTATCTTTAATAATGTTAGCATCAAATAATTAAAACCATTTGGTTTACCAAATATACTTTGATTATTATTTTACTATGTTTAACTAATTTTTTCTGATTCCACCTCCCCCCCAAAAGATAGCTGTCTTTATTTTCCCAGATATGAATGAAACAAGGGAGATATTTGCCAAATTCCGTGCGTCTGGTCTTTTTTGTCTTTGTGATGAACAACACTGTGCCTTCAAAATATCCTGGAACAATTTTAACTCAAATGAAATATGGATGCAAAATGGTGCCTGTCACTAACTCAAGAATAAAAAAGAAAGCAAGGAAACTCCAAAGGAAAAAGGCAACGTTACTACTATTGTTATGTCCTCGAGTTACGACCGCGCGGCTGCTGCTCGCCTCTGATTGGCTCCGACTCGAGCAGCAGCCAGGCGGGAAGTTAGAAGCTCGGGATTGGCTAGCCGTTTGACAGCTCCAGTATAAAAGGAGCTGTCAAGCCGCTTGCCTGCTGTTCCGTCTCTTGGTGCTGAATAAAGAAGCCTTGCACTTCTACCGTGTCTGACTCCCTCCTGTCAGCTGCCGCGCGCGCGAATTAAACACTTGGCGACGAAGGTGGGATCCAGCGCCTGACGGAACGATCCGGTCTACCTTCAACAAGAGCGAGTCACTTGAGCTGAAGCACTATCTGTCAAAGCCTCCAGCCAGGCGACGAGAGGTCGCTGAAGGCTGAGGTAAACTGTCCTTTTCAGGATGACCTCATTGCCAACTTTCGCTCCCTTCGAGCCAGCAACGGAAACCTGGGATGACTACTTGACCCGTTTTGAGTGCATGCTAAG
>QLTV01000967.1:1659377-1678079 GCA_003457575.1 Thermophis baileyi
GGGTCACCCCAACTGGCATGCCAGCTTAACCTCTTTCTTATTGGCGCAGCATGCCACCCCCTGTCAGGCCACTGGTCTGACTTCGGCTGAATTATTGATGGGCCGCCGCCTCCGCACTAGGCTGGACGGCTGCACCCCGGTTACACGGCGACCCTACCGCCCTCCGCTCCTGCCAGCCAGCGGCAATTCCGCCCGGGGGACCCTGTCTTTGCCCTCAACTTCGGAGCCGGCCTCAAGTGGATGCCTGGGACTGTGGCCGAACTAACCGGGCCGTGCTCCTACAGGATCCGCCTAGCCGATGGCCGGCTCTGGCGGCGCCACCTGAATCAGCTGCACCACCGCCTGCCCACCGAGGACGCCGCTCCCGACCGAGCCCCGGGGACCCTGTCTTTGCCCTCAACTTCGGAGCCAGCCTCAAGTGGCTGCCTGGGACTGTGGCCGAACTAACCGGGCCGTGCTCCTACAGGATCCGCCTAGCCGATGGCCGGCTCTGGCGGCGCCACCTGAATCAGCTGCACCACCGCCTGCCCACCGAGGACGCCGCTCCCGACCGAGAGACCCCGACTCTGGAGCCCGCTGCGCCAATTCCCTCTCCGGCCGCCCCGCCGCTGTCTCCATCGTTTCCGCCGCTGGTCCCTACCTGTCCGGCCTCTCCGACGTTGCGTTCTCCCTTGAAGATGGCGGCGCCCATGTCTCCGGCGGTTCCACAGAGCTGCAGTCCTTGCCCTCCTGCTTCTTCAGCTGACGGTCCCATTCTGAGAAGATCTGGGTGGAGTTGACGTTCGCCCACGTGGCTCGCCGACTACGCATGTGCGAGCCGGGGGGTGAGGGGTGTTATGTCCTCGAGTTACGACCGCGCGGCTGCTGCTCGCCTCTGATTGGCTCCGACTCGAGCAGCAGCCAGGCGGGAAGTTAGAAGCTCGGGATTGGCTAGCCGTTTGACAGCTCCAGTATAAAAGGAGCTGTCAAGCCGCTTGCCTGCTGTTCCGTCTCTTGGTGCTGAATAAAGAAGCCTTGCACTTCTACCGTGTCTGACTCCCTCCTGTCAGCTGCCGCGCGCGCGAATTAAACAACTATTGCTAATTATTAAGTCTTGTCCATAACAAATTGTTGAAAAATGCTTCCAAAATAGATTTTTCTTCAAACATTTTGGAGAATATTTGATGATACATCTCTTCAATTTTACTATCCAAAAATCTGTGTACTTTTCAGGTCATTTCTTGGTTTGTCAAAGCTATTCTGTTATAAAGGTTCTGCACTTGCCTATTTGATTGCTAGAATATTAAACAATATAAACTCCAGCTAACTTTATTTTTTTCTTAGCAGGTTTTAATGCAGCTAGTCAAATACCTGATATGTTAAATTGGTAAAGGCATTATTGAGGATCCCTGATGCAAACATTATTATTGATACATTTATTGAAACATGGCTATTGTTTCTCTTCAAGCCTTCCAACATGAGCTAGAAAAAAGTAGTGGAATTGGTAGTGGAATTGGAACTGATGCATGCATGCATTCTTTCACAATTCCATCACATCTATATGAAGTTTTACTGGGCCAGAGAGTGGGGCAAGCAAATGAGATAAAACATCTTTAACCACATTGCTGGAGAATTCTGGGAACTGCAATCTGAACACATCAGAATACCACCAGATTGTGTAAAACTAGTATAAAGTGTTAGCAGAAGTAACTTAATTGAGGAGACTATTGGCAGACAATTATTATCATCAGTTGCAATTAAAGGAAGGGGGAACTGGCTTTATTTCCTTCATTATTCCTGGCAAATGTTATCAGAATTTCTCATAAGGGCCATCTATATTGTTGTTTTTTGAGGATCTGGGATAAAATTTTTAATACCGTTTTCGCATTCTTTCTCTTTTAATGAAATCCAATATTGTATTTAAAGCAGCAACTCTTAATTCAGCAATAAACAGTTATTTCACCTTTATTGGTCCCCTAGTTTGAATACAAACCCATTTAATCAAAGAGCTAACCTGGAGGAAAAGGTAAGGGGGAAAATGTCTTTGGTTTAATGATCATTGCAGAAAATAATTGTTACTGCTGCATCATTAATAATTACCTTGTTAGTGTAGCAATTCACAGTACTGATTGAATACTTTGGAGGAATGGCTCCAAAAGGCATAATAACTTTATTTGTTGCAAAGTGGAATTTTCTTTTTTAAAAAATCATGATTTTGTAAAGTATGTGCTTTACATCTTTGCTATTATTAGAGAAGAAGTTGCTATCTAAATCTCATACATGTGGTGAATATTTCTCTAGGCGTTAAACCACTGAATTATCTGTCAGTTTGATATGGAAAGTTAGTTGACAAAATGGATTGACCTGTCCATCAAAATGGTGCTTGAAGAAAACTTCAGCAGCGTTTCTGGTAGAACTGTCTCTGAAAAGGAGAATAAAGGCAATACAGAAATGACAAAATTCAGGAAATTCTAATCGCTTCTACAGGGGAAAATATCTGTTGCTAGGTGAAGCTGTTAAGTATGTTATATTGAGAAAAATAAGCACTTGGTTTGTATTTACTTAGTGTGTGCTATAGTATTCTCATAAATCAAATGGTTAAATGGAAATCAATAATAAGATAAAATAAGGATCATTATCATCATTATTAAATTCTGACATGATCAAGTTGTGGAATATTTCAACTAGAAGCTTATAAGTCATGCATTCACAAGAATATACACTGCTGTCACTTATCATTTATTCATTTGTTTGTGGCAGAGTGCTAGAGCTCACATTAAAACATGTTCTTAAAAGATAAAGTCTATTGGTGCACCTTTCTTCTTGTTTATACTCTGAGAGCTATAGATGAGTTAATTTGTCTGAACCTCATATTAGAGACCTCAAGATCTTCCCTGTGGGTGGAGGTTGTAAAACTTAGTATTACTGTGTTTATATTCACAAGTATACAAGTATACAGTATTTAGTATGTAAATATGCAACCCTTTGCAAAGATGCTGGCTTACAAGCCTTACAGTTTGATAACTATAACACAATGAATGTAGGTATTGTAGCTATCTTTGGCCTGGATATGAATAGCTTAGGGAAGTCTATAGATGGGGGGGGGGGGTTGTTCTCAACCTTGGCAACTTTAAGATGTGTGGACTTCAGCTCCCATAAAAAAGTCAATAAACACTGCTATGAAGGATACACTTTCCTTTCTTATATGTTTCTACTTTCAGATTAGCGAGCCATAGGTATTAATTTATCTGTCATACTAGAGGCCGCTTTGCCTGACAAATTCCAACTGTATTGACCTCCTAGTGATCAGTAGCGATTATCATCACTGTGATATAAAGTTATACAATCCCTTTCTGTGAGGAGGTCTTGTGTTCAGATGTAATAGAATAGGTTCTAAGCCAGGGGTGTCAAACTCACGTTGTCACGGCGGCATCATGTGACATATCGGGACTTTCCCCCCCTTCGCTAAACCAGGCAGGGGTGGAGCCAGCACGTGATGCATGACCCGTGGGCTGAAAGTTTGACACCCCTGGTCTAAGTGGACGATGTAGGAAATTTGATTGTATGTTGCAGGCACTTGTGCAAAAATGGCTCTCTAATCATACAGTACTCCATTGACCAGAGCGCTTAATTCCACCTCTCTAGCCCAGTTCCCATTTTCTGGAGTTCTATTCATTGTTTGTAAAAGTGGGACTAAAGGGGGAAGAGAGTTGGATTCAAGGTGTGAGAGCATAGAAGAGGGTACATGCAATGCACATAATTGTTTCATTCTAGACCACCCCTTCTAGTGCATATTGACTATTCATATGTACATATAACCTTCCCTTCATTTTCTCTAATAGTAATTCTAGGTAGACAATAAATGACAGGGCATGATGGAAAGGATTTTTCTTTACCTGTTATGGTCATTTGTAAAAGCTATTATGAAGAAAATAGAAGAGGAAAGAAAAAAACATAAAGAACTTTCAACGTGTAGTTTGCCACAAAGTTAAGAAGCTTAAATCTGACTTAAAAAAAAAATAGCCCAGTGATTTATTCCCTAAGATTTGCCATAAAACAAAAGGCAATTTGCCTAGATCCAGGTTCAACCATCACTCTGTAGCAGGCTACTGAAATCAATGGAGAAGTTAAATCAAGATTAACTTCCATTCTGTGGATTTGAATGATTTTTAAATAAAAATGGTGTGGAGCTTGAAAAAAGGTCATTACTTTCAAGTATATCATACTTCTTGAAAGAGCTCAAAGCAGTATGTTTGTATTCCCCAGTTATACTTTGAGTAGATTAGCCTGAGAGGCAGACTAACCTCCAAGTTCAAATTCACGGCTGGGAATATGTTTCTCCAGCCCTGCTTTAATATTGTAACAAAAGCATGGGGCAACTCATGTTGACAGGCCATGTCCTAAAACAATGCACAGTTCAGAATTGCTAATTTTATATATCATATTAGATTAAAAAGTGAATTACAGGTTTGTGGCATCCCAGAGCTCCCATGAACACAGCCAGTATGGTTCAGAGCATTACACGAACCTAAGGATTACTGAGTAAACCATAACCATTAAAAGTTCATTTATACATATTTACATTTAGTGTAAATATTGCCATGAGAAGCAAATGTTGGATATAACATTGTTGATGAAAGGAACATTATTTTCAACGTAAAATTGACTAGCTATTTGCTCAAATCATTTAATATCAAAGTAGCCAGATGGAAAATTCATTTTGTATTTCATCTCAGTTTTGCTGATTTATAACAGCTTCATTGAAGAAAAGAAAGAGGTGTTACTTCTTGGAGTGAGAAAAGTGTTTTATTCTACTTACTGCTTTTTTTTGGTGGTCCCTTTAATGATAACTACAGTATGTTCACAGTTTGCATTCAACAGAGTTTTAATCAGTGCTGCTTGTCCCTTGGGTTCTTTTATTTTTAGCCTGTCATAAAAGTTAGAATTTTATTTACCTCATCGCCGTAAGTAAAATTTGCCAGAGTTCAAGCAACTACTACCAGGGTTAATTGTGCAGTATATCAGTGCCTTACTTTGCTGCCATGGCAATGTTTCTAAATGGCTTCACATTTCAGTTAAACAAAAACCACCCAGCTTGCTAATAAAAAGGTGTCCCAGAAAGTAATATCTATCTAATTATTGTTGGTTGTCATATTTTCTCCTTGGAAAAAAGAAGGGTGTGCATTAGTTTATTATTTTTTTCTTCCTGGCTATGAACTTTCTAGAATGTACTACACCTGCCTGACCCCGATGACTCTTAAATTAATCAATGTTTGAGACAACCAGAGGTTGAGTAAGTCGAGTCAGGAGTACAAAGTGCGCTAGTTTCTCTCCACTTCCAAAGCCCTCATTATCAAGAGCGATGAAATGGTAGATAATTTGCCTGTACTTAAAACCCGGTTTATATGGTGGGCCTAACAAGGAGTACTTTAGTCCAAGAATAAGAGAAACCTAATATTCTGCCCATGGCAGCAGACTGTTATAATCATTTTTCTAATCTGACTGATAAATTCATGCAGCATCTTAGGGCAATTCAAGCCCCAGAATGCAAGCACTTATTTTTTTGGATAAAAAGAATTTTTCAGGTGCTATTCATTAATCCAGGTTTCTCCAAAGGGTGTCTTCCAGATTTGTTGAATTTTCAGCCAACATAATTACTGGTAGTTGGGAATTTTAAGGGCTGCATCTGGGAATGAGTTTGAGGAAAGCTGCATTAGTCTGATGTCAAGGAATTAAAATATACATTTTTAAATAAATAACTAAAGGCTGCTTATGTAGAAATAGAGGCCATTGTGATTTCAGTCCTAAATTGGGAGACTGGAGCCTACAATTTGCAAAAGGTGAAAATTATTCCAGATCAAACTTCAGGAGTAGGATTTCTCATCTGACTTTAATCTCAACTGAGAAGAATGGTTTTGTTTTAGTCTAAATGTGTATCTAGTCTCCTGTGCTTAATTTTCAGTATGATAAAACAAAACAAGCACATTGTGTATTCTGTGATTATGTTCTGCTTTAGAGATTTGTCTATTATCTAATTATGCTTCTGTCAACCAAACAATAATAATTTTATGCACACCAGAGGGTGAAGAATAAATACAATAAAGATAGTATCTTTATTTTTGCCAGTTTTGTGTAGTTTTCTTTTGATAGTCCTTTATATATGAAAAAACAGGGAGCTGATCAGTGGTGGGATTCAGCCGGTTCGGGCTGGTTCAGGTGAACCAGTAGTTAAATTGCTGGCTGGCCCCTCCCCTCCCCTCCGTGCCCCTTCCAGGAGTTCCCATGTACCCCATGTTGGCTCCCAGGTAAGTGCAGGGAGGCCTACTAGGCCCAAAATGGGGTACGGGGGGGTGCAGCATGCCCCCCACGGCCCATTTTCACTCCCAGGAGGCTTCAGGGAGGCATAGGCCCAAAACGGGGCACAGGGGTGTGTGGTGGGCCCCTCCATGGCCCATTTTTGCTCCCAGGAGGCTGCAGGGAGGCCTCCTAGGCCCAAAATGGGGCCACAGGGGGTGCGGCGCCCCCAATGGCCCGTTTTTGCTCCCAGGAGGCTGCAGGGAGGCCTACTAGGCCCAAAATGCGGTGTGGTGGGTGCAGCGTGCCCCTCCATGGCCCATTTTCACTCCTAGGAGGCTGCAGGGAGGCCTACTAGGCCCAAACCCACCCCCTGGCCACGCCCACCATGGCCCCACCCACCCAACCAGTCATTAGGGCAGAGAACCGATAGTTAAATTTGAATCCCACCACTGGCAGCTGATTGTATGTTTTGATCTACCATCAGCTGTTTGAAGTAGGCCAGGTCAGAAAACAGACAATGCAAGGGTTATTGGAGTACTACTTCATGGTTATAAGACATAATAATAACAACAGAATCTTGAACACTACTCAGAATTTCCTTGGCATCTCTTAACAGAATCAAGGTTGACTATCTTGAGGTTCTTTCTCACCCCTTCTTTCTTTCCAGGTTGATGTTTACTTAATAGTTCTTGCATTCCTTCAATAAGGAATATAATACATACTTCTCCACATATATATCAAATTGTAATTTTGATGTCTGGGATTTGATTTGTCTTGTTCTTAAATATAATATTTGTAGACCATATTATCAACAAGAGAGATGAGTAAAAAAGCAACTCAGAATAGCAATTAACCATTCCAAAATGTTAATATTTGATAAATTTAATTATACAATAATATACAAAATAATGTTTAATTTATATTTTCATTTTTTAAAATTCCAGAATAGAGTTACAAAAACAAGATTAAACAATATAATAATACAAAGTAGGAACAAATCAAAACCATGATGTAGGAAAGCTGGTACAGATCAGTAACAAATACTAACATAACTTTAAAAATTCAGCAAGAATTTAAACACTAGTTAGAACTAATGTCAATGAAGTAGAAAGAGAGTTCCAGTGTTTACATACCTATATTGAGAGTGTCTTTTTAGCTTGTTGCATAGCAAATGCATTCATACTAGATCTTAATTACGTATTAAGAGTAGATAAGGAAGCAGACAATCCAAAAGGTATAGTTCAATAAACAGTTCATGTATTTTAAATATATTTAAAAAGCACATGATAAAAATGATTGATCAGAAGTAACCTTAGTATCAGTGGACAAAACCTAGACTTTCTCAGCATGCTTTCTGCATTGGGATTGCAATTCTCACCACACTATATGAGTTAATGGTCACAACATAAACAAGCAATACAATTCTCTTAAGCCAAATAAAAGAATGTGTCTTTTTAAAAGCACACATAATAAAGATAGCACAATTCAAAAGCTGTCTTGTCAACAATAAATATGAAGTGGAAATGGATGTATTTTGTGGTTTAAATGTGGATCCACCCCTACTCTCAAATTCTGGTTAACAGAAAAGTGACAATATTTGACAATGTTAAATTCTTCTTGTGTATTAAGGGAATATGCTGATATATAGTAAGAATTATTGCTTGGCCTCTCATTGCCTGCTACATGAACAAATACAAAAGATTGACTGTATTCATGAATTTATGAGTTATATGTTTATGATATCAGATATTTTGAATTCCTGTAGCTCAAAGAAATATGCTAGTGTGTTCCTATATTAAGTCATATAGTTCTTTGCAATCTGATTTCCTACCTAGTGCAGAACTACAGTTACGATTTTTATTTAGCAAGCTAGTAAAGATAACTATTAAGGTGACAGAAAGTGGAGGAGTGGGAGTGTGTTTTTTCTTCCTTTTCAACTTTCAGTGCTGTCATAATCAGTGTTCAATAATTTGCTCTGGGACTATTACAGTATATTACTGTTGCTGTTCTGCCACTTGTTCCTATCTCTTCTACTTTTGCTAAGCCATATTTGTGTGGCTCCTGACCTTTTACCTTTACAAATGATCCAGAAGAATATCATGATCATTACTATTGAACCACTGAGAGAACCTGTAGGTTTCCTACTTGAGCAGGTGGGTGGACTAGAAGACCTCCAAGGTCCCTTCCATCTCCATTATTCTGTTCTGTTATTCTGTTACTCTGGTCATCCCAACTCCATTCAGGTTCTATCACAGGTCACCCATAAAACTGACCAATGCAGATAATTATAGATAATTCATTTCATCCAAGATCCTCAGTCACTGAATCTGTCACATTCTCCTCATATGTCCCATATTAGTGACTGACTCCATTTTTTGGGGGAGATAATTTCTTCAGGAATAATGGTCAGCACAACACTATATATTCCTTTGCCCATTGCCTCATTCCCTCCCAATTGAGCTATTGGGTACATCTTCAAATGGCCATCCCTTACAGGTTATCTAGCTTTTTGGCTGCTGGCCACTCTGCTGCTGGCACTTAGTACAGAATTCCCCAACCTTTCTGGGTTGGCGGCACTGGCTAGCCACTCACATGGTCCAATGGCCATTAGGCCGTGGCCTGGTAGTGGGCCATGGCCCACAGGTTGAGGACCCCTGATTTAGTAAGGTTTAAGATGAAGGTATTCAGTGGCAGGACCTATGCTATGGAATAGTTTCTGAATAGAAATCAAGTTGGCCTCCATGGTTTTAGCCGTTGATTTTTTTTTATTTATTTTTTGATAATTGAACTATTCCAAAGAGCTTATGGAGAATAACAATATATCAGTTATTTATTTTACATTAGTTTTTGTTATTTGCAATTTTAGCTTTATCAAGAATATCTTAATTGGTTGTATTTGCTTTAAAGTTGCAACCTTGCTGAGAATCTCATTGATTGCAGAATGCATAAACATAACCAATCCATCCATAATACAACCCAAAATTTTTGGCAACTATTCTACTTTCATCTGCAAAATCTTCTATACAAGGAAATTTAGATAGGGAGATTATGTTTCTTTTCCCTGGTACTTTTTCATTGTAAAGGGATGGAAGTGTGTCCCTTTTATAAAAGGGGGAGACTGAACTTTTTGTTTGGTTTGAAAAAGGCTACTAAGCTTCTTATCAATCTGAGAAACAGCTTTCATAACATACTTTTGCTGCTTAATCAGCAAGCACAGCATATGTTCATTCTATTTGCAGTTTTTACCCCAGAAAAGTACTGTAGTTGCCATTCCTGCATATTCTCCAAATCCTTTGCCCCATTTGTCCTTATCTCTTACCTTCTCATACATTCTTTTATTCTGTAGATACGATTCCCCTCCCCACCCCATCACAACTGTCCCTTTCTCTATTCCTCTACCCATATATCTTTTTATGATTCTTTCACATAACTTTTCCCAACATTTTTGCAACTCTTTCTCCATGATCAGTATTCTTCCTTCTTCACATTCAAAACCACTTTCCTTTGTTATAGCTATTCTCCTCTTCATTCTGTTCTACCTTATTGTGTGTTTATACACCACAACGTCTATTCCAATTTCTTAAATATTGTAGATTTAGTGCAAATTCTGGACATACTGAATGGCTGCGGGTAAGGGAGGAAGGGGAGAGGGAAGGGATGGCTGATAATGTAGCTTAGTTATTAACCTAAATGGGGTTAGAGTCTAGCTGCCAAGAAAGAGGAGTAAGCTGTTTTGAAGTTAGGTTAATTAATAATTATCAGCAAACTTTTAATAATATGAATGGGTTTGCATGTTCTGCATCCTATTAATCACATCCATCCTTTCTTGTGACATGTGATGGCTTCTGTGAGGATGACTATGATCCCACTTTTCAAAAGTTTTGCCACACCTCCTTAAAAGAATCAAATAAGATCATAATAGAGCAGGATTCTTACATGTTTGCAATAAGTAAGAAGCTTGAACATGTTCAGTTTTCAATTTGTTCTTTTTCCAATGTTCTTGCTGAACTTCTAGTACTTTGTAAACTTGAAGCAGAATCAATGAAACTGTACATAAATGAATGGACAGTATTGATAAATGTGTTGTTAATTGCAATAATGTATGAACATCAACAAAGAAATTATTTAAAACACATTTTGTCGGAAGGGAGACTGTTAACCTTGAAGAGTAGAATTTCAAGTCTTCTTGTGTACATTATTGTTGTAATGATACAATCTCAGATTCTACACCTAAAAGACATTTTTATTTCATATAATCTTTAGTTTCTTAAGGGAGAGTTAAATAAGCCTTGGTATTAGTCCTGCACCTTTTTTTGCTCTGAAGTTACTGGCAAGAGTCTGGGTACTACATCATGAAGTCTCTGATATCACATCCATATCTTCTGCCTACAGTCAGCATAGAAAGAGACTATTTATTAGATCCATGCAATTCATAGTACTCAAGAGTTCTGACATGGATGAGTCCTTCTGAGGTTTTGGATCAACTACTTCAAAGACCATCCCAGGTTCCTTTGAGAATATATGCCAATGCACAGAAAATGTTTCTGCAGTTGGCAGCAAAGCATTCCCCAAGTCCTTAGATCTTATTATTTCATTATTTCATACGGCAGGAAACTCTAAGAAAAGAAGGAATGAACAATAGACTAGATCTACATTCAGTTCCTGAATTAGCTTGGAGCACCATAGAAAGAAATGAGTTTGGTGCTAGCTCTAGAGATCTGACTGATCTACTTACTGTATATCACCAGCTTTTGCACAGATGCTGCTAAGGATGAAACAAATCCTTATTCTTAGATTCTTTAGCAAGAATCTTTACTGGGGAAGGGGTGGGATACTTCTAAATGTTCTGAAGACAGTATCTATATATCTTCAGTGAAACCATGTCTCTATTACTCATTTTCTTCTACAGCTTGATGTACCTAGAAGGCTATAACTTTTTTTTAATTTCCCCCCACAAAGGAAATAGAGTAAAGTACAAAGGAAAAAGAATTGCAGCTGTAACATTACAATGTCTTATGGCATTGAGACAATTGAGGATTTCATTCTTTGCAAATTCATTTTTAAAATAAACTATCTGCACCTTGAAGATTGTGCATCCAATATGAACCCCATCATTCTAATGGAGTTCATGTCTTTAATATATATATATATATCAACACATGCAATTTATTTGTACAGAAACTAAAATCAACATTTAAATATGTGTTTTGAAAAGGTTTGAAAAACGTAATTGCAGAAAAACCATAATTGCTGTTTTAAAAGAAATGCAATAGTAATTTAAAATAAAAATAATATAAGCACAATGGATACAAACCATGTAGAATTATGTTCTGAAAATATTTTAGGGGTTCAAAGTTTTCTGAACGTTAAACTCTTATAATGTATACAATTGGACTTAAATGTAAATCTGAAAATTGGCTTATTCAGAAACACTCAACTCACATCTAATGGCGAAGGCCATTTTCTGGGATCATTTTTCTCGTGCTTCACATCTGTCACATCTGTAAATCTAAGCTCTCCAAAGTGTTATTTTCAACTTGCATTTATTATGCAAAAAAGCTCACACAGGTACACATTTTGGCAAGATTAGTTACTTTACTGCAGACTAGGATGAAGTCATATATAATAGAAATTCTGTCCATTGTAGACCACAGCCTCTATATTCATCTATGATGCAGGATTCAAAGTGTAGGCTTTCTTCAAAGAATGGATATGTTTCCATTTTATGGCCTACGGGAGGCAGCTGAGATATTGTATGTTCACCTAACAGTTTTCTTGAGCCTCATAACTGTTATTTTTGTCTTGCTATTTTAATGCCTAATGTCTTGCACCAAAGTGAATAAACCATATTCAAAATAATACATTGGTATTACTTGACTTTTCTGAAACTTTCTTATATAGATGACTTACTCTCACCACATTTTCCTTGCACTATGGAAAGAGCTGAAACAATGTTGGGTAACAGTTTCTAATGTGTTTGGAATATTCAACATACAGTTTCAAAGATCTGTGATGAGATGTAGGACATGGGGCATTTAGACTTTCCAGCTCAAGTCCTTTACTCCCTGTATCAGTTTTTTGATGACTGAAATCCACCCTTCCATGTCGCCAGACAATGGTCTCTACAGCTGACTTTAGTGGTAGAATAAATGATATTATTTTCAATCCTTGTTCTTTCCTCACTGCAGGATTTGTTATTTTTAATCATGGTGCCTTGTTGCCTGGTAGGAGATTCTAGGAAGTGTGACAGGGCAGGAGTTTCTATCAATCAACCACTTGAGTTCTATTATCTTTGCATTTGAGCAGAAGCTGATCTGACAGCTAATCCATGCTCCTTGTATAAGCCACACATGAAGAAAGAACCAGAGTTTTCTCAGTTCTTGCATTGGTGTTCTAACATAGTTAAAATCAAAGAAATAGAAAGGGTCATTGGGCCACTGAGTCCAACTCCCCTGTTCAATGCAGCAATTCAGATTGGACCTAGAAAGATTAGGTGCATTCATCTGTTTTCATTATTGTTTTTGTTATTAAACCAAATAGGTTTATTTTAAACAATTGAACAATGAACAATTAATCAGTGGAACAACTGCTTCTAGAAGTTGGTGAGTGCTCCAACACTGGAGGTTTCTAAGAAGAGATAGGACAACTATTTGTCTGAAATGGTATAGGGCCGTGATGGCGAACCTATGGCACGCTTGCCCGAAGTGGCACGTGGAGCCATGTTGCCTGGCATGAGCGGCGTCACCCATTCCTCTTCCGGGTTTCTGGCGCACATGCACGCACAATGATCAGCTGGCCTTCGTGCGTGTGGCAGTGCTGGAAACTGGAAGAGCTGGTCTTCCATTTTCCGGTGTGAGCATGCACGCCTGCCAGCTGGCTGGCATGCATGCGCGCGTCAGAAACAAGAAGTTCATTTTCCTGCATGCGCATGCCCCCTGGGCAGCTCCTCTTCCGGGTTGTGGCCCAGACGAGCGTGCACGCTCCCTTTCGGTACTCGGTGCCGAAAAGGTTCGCTATCACTGGTATAGGGTTTCCTGCCTGAGCAGAGGGCTGGACTAGAAGATCTCCAAGTCTCTTCCAACTTTATTATTCTGTTATTTTTGAATTTTTTTTTACAACTGAGGTATGTTCCATTGATTTGCTCCTTTACATCACCCAACCAAATTGGGATAAAATACATGTTTGTTTTCAGGACAAAATGATTTTTCAGTTCACATTTTTAGCTTTGCATTAGCTTTGCCAGAAACTTAAGATGACTTTCCTGGGCTCTAAAATATGACTTACTTCCTAAAGCAACTGGCCCTATAGGGAATTTTTATTAAATGAAGAGAGATGATGCCAATATTCCCAAGTCATCATTTAGTCGTGAATTGTCTCCTATTTGTGAAAAAAAAACAACAGGTGCAAAGAGGAGATACTGTAAGTATATATTCAGGCACATGGTTTGAACAGAAATACTGGTTTAAAAATATGTGGAGGAAAAGCTCCCGTTTCACAGCTTACTCAAAAGCAGCTGTGTTTGAACATCTCTGTTTTTCCATCTGCATTTCCCAAGTGCCTCTTTGCAGAGCTGCAGTGTTGGTTTCCATATGAAACAATATACAAAGAATTCCTTCTTGTAAGAATGTCACTCAGCTTCTTCATGCATTAAGATATTTCAGTACTGGAAAGCAGTGGATATGGCTGCTTTAATGAGATATACGTGGAAGATAATAGAAAAAATTGTTAGTCGTACAACACCATTTTTCTTTTACACAGATTCTCCCATTAATGAATCAGGGGTGGGTTCCAACTTACCTCGCTGCCGGTTCGCTACCTCCCATGTGGGCGTGCCTCGTGGGCGCGCGCGCTTTGCGCGTGCACGCATGCGCAGTAACAAAAAATCCCCAAACCCCCCCAAAGATGAAAAAAGATGGCGACCGCATGCACAGTGCTGGAAGTCAGCTTCTGCGCATGCTCAGAAGGAAAAAAATAAATAAAAAAAATTTAAAAAAAAAGATGGCAGCCCCCATGAACTGGCACTGACTGATCCGGTTTGGTGATGTCATCGTGACATCACCAGCGGGCTGCTACCAGTTCAGGAGAACCGGTCCAAACCGGGAGGAACCCACCCCTGTAATAAATGGTAATTCATTACGTACTGGCAAAAAGCTCAGGGTATTTAATCTCTTTTTAAAAAAGCCCTCTTCATTATTTATGCATCATTTGCTGAAGAAGAAATATAGTTTTGTATTAGGATCTGAAATTGCATGTGCGCAGTTGGCATGCTTGTATGAGATTTAGCAAAACCAGAAAGCTTCAGCTATTTAAACTGAGATATGCACAGACAAGAGAAAACTGCTGTGCTTTCATTTATATTGGCACATTTCTATTTGTGTTCTGTTTGTTTTTTTGTTATGCATGTGGACTTGGAAGCAAATTCACCTCAGTTTTGGTGAGACTTCCTTTCACATTATTGGGCTTAGAATCGCAAGCTTATAATTTGAGAAGCAGAGACCATATGTCTCCTGAGGGGGTGTACCAATTGTTTCCTGGAACAGGTAGGATTCTTATAACTTGTGCTAATGTGAAAACATGGGAAGATGCCACCAGTACTGCTGTTTTAAATTTTAACTTATGTTTATTGATTTTTTTTTAAAAAAAACCAATGAAGATAACAGGATAAATTATACTCATGGTGGATTACATTATATTATTTATTAAGAGCCAGGTTTAAGCCATTAGCAGAGGTGGTATTTAGCCGGTTTGGACCGGTTCGGGAGAACCGGTAGTAGTGACCTGCGGGTGGGCCTGAGCCCGCCCACCTGCCCTGGCGCTATGCTGTCCTATTTAGCCATGTTTTCAAGGCACATGCGCAGCCGAAGTGAGCGTGTGTGCGCTGGGCGAACCGGTAGGGAAATTATGAGAATCCCACCTCTGGCCATTAGGCTATAAACTGGGAGACCATGAGTTTTAGTCCTGCCTTGCACACAAAGGAAACTGGGTGATCTTGGGCCAGTCACTTTCCCTCAGCTCTAGGAAGGAGGCAATAGAAAAGCACTTCTGAAAAATCTTGCCAAGAAAACTGCACGGACTTCTCCAGGCAGTCTCTAAGAAGCAGACATGATTGAACAAAATAAAATAAACTATTTAACACTGTATTTTGAAACAATTCATAGATTATGTGTCCAGAAAAGTGATCACATGAGATTTAAAATATAAACCGAGAGATTGCTTATAAGGCTTTTTCATAATGAAACCTCTGCTTTCAAAAGTCCGATTATCAGAACATACCGAATTGTCTAACAGATATGATCATGTACGATATCAAGGGCTCGCAATTGTGAGAATGAAGGAATGTTTTGTCCAAGAGTCCTTCGGGAGTTGGGCGGCATATAAATTTTATAAAATAAATAAATAAAAATAAATTATATTTCATATAATCAAATTCATTACAATGGAACTCTTCTTTGTAGAAGTACATAGAAAGATGTTCCACAATCAATATAATTGTGATGATAAAATGATTTAAAAGAATGGAATAATTATTGGTTGCTCCCCTTATCCCACAGCAAAGCACACCATCACCCCTAAATGCACCAATATTGTTTCTAAAATTGGACTTGACGGCATGGCTTGTGTATGAAGCAACTGTAGATATTGGCTTCAAAGGAGGAACTATTCCTGATTATACAATTATACTGCTGCATAAAACCTTTATTGCCATGGAAAAGGGGACAAAGAGTATAATTTATTTTAATAATGGCTCACTGAATAGTGCAATGGCCTGTTAGCAAAACTGTCATCCCACAAAGAGTCTGAATATGAGGGAAACACAGCATGCAGGAGCACAAGGGAGAGCTCCATTTATTTTAAAGTAAAGTCAAACAGCCTTTTCCCTTTTTGTTTTATGAGGTGTCATAATTCTTAAAGGTTCTGTTCCCCTGGTCCCTGCATGTAAACAGAGTTTATTTGATGATAATTTGTTCCTATGGATCACAGAGTCATTCCAAGTGAAAATCTGACCGAATAGGGTAATTACAACACCCTGGAGAAGTATTTATAAGATTCATTACAATTCTCTATCTAGAATATATAGCTGAGTATGTTCCCCTGTTCGTTTGTTCTCTCTCTCTCTTGAAACTGATTCCGTGAATGGGGCATTTTTGTTTGTTTGTTTTCCCTTGGCCATATTCAGTCAGTAAAATATTGGGAAATTCAAACCATAAAGTATAAGGCTGAGGCTAAGCTTATTGTGTCTAACGGCTGCTTCTGGCCAAAATACAAAAGCCAATAAGATGCAGTCAACATAATTCTTATGCTTTGTAAAGCCCAGCTATATCCACAAAAAGCCTGTTCTTAGATTTCTGAGTATGCCAGTGTTGGATTTCTCTCCAATTTGTTTCTTTCCTTTCCTTTTTTTTTTGTTTTTAAAAATGAGTTCTGTGTTCTTTATTGGATTTCTGTTCAGTTGTTCCTGTTCCCAGGAAAGCAAAAGCCCAATTTCACTGGTACAATGCAAAATCCTGTAAATATGTAATTAGAGTATTATTACATCTAGGTATGTATGCTAGTCAAGGACATAAATTTCTTTTTGAAACTTTTTGAAACTTCAAAATTTAGGTAGCTGGCTATTCAAAGCTTAGTAATCCTAGTAATAATAGTTTCCTTTCCTGTTGGCTTTCTTGATGTACCATGTTTTATTTTCCCAAGTTGTCATTATTTCTTTACTGATTTCTTTTTCCATCATGTTAAAAATTACAGTTTTGCTTCTCTCAGATG
The DNA here is from genome assembly GCA_003457575.1 of Thermophis baileyi. Lineage (NCBI taxonomy): Eukaryota > Metazoa > Chordata > Lepidosauria > Squamata > Dipsadidae > Thermophis > Thermophis baileyi. Next base: position 1,676,415 of record QLTV01000967.1, read on the forward strand.
GTTTACTGTAGTCTTCCCCTACCTAATTCCTGGCAAATTTGTTGGGACTACAGCTCCAGAATTCCTAGCTGTTGGTCAAACTGCCTAGGAAATTGTTAGAACACATCAAGTTAGAAAAGACTGATTTAGATACATTATCCTTACTTGCAACAGCAGATGTAGCAGCAACCCCAGGCAGTGATTCTTGGGTTTGGTTCTCTATTATAATAATAAAAAAGTTCTGTGAGAGGATGCATGTGTGAGAATTCAAATGAATTCTATTGCTCTGCTTTACAGGTGTGTAAAGCAGAGCAATAGAACACACACACACACACACACACACACACACACACACACACACACACACACACACACACACACACAGACACCTGATGCAAGAAAATAAGTACCCTTTTGTGTAATTACTATGGTAGTTGGTATTGGGAATAAAATTAGTTGACTGTGACTCAATGCTACATTGCTTGTCCTGTTGGCTTTCTTGATGTACCATGTATTGTTTTCCCAAGTTGTCATTATTTCTTTACTGTTTTCTTTTATCCTAGCTTAGTGTTTTTATAAAATAGCTAATGACAATTAAAATGAAGGTCAGGAAATCATAACATTTTGATTTTTCTTTTGAGCAATGTTGCAAGAAAGTTAGACTATAGATTTATGATCTTTACAGAGCACTCTAAATGGAATTCTACACATAACTTTATACATAAGAAAAGATTTGAAGATTTATTTACTGAATCAGCATTGTCATTCCGAAGGGGCTTTCCCTTTAGCCCATTCTTTCTCCACAGCTAAGCTTAAAAAATGCAGCAGAGATTTTGTCATATTTCTAAGCACAAGTAAACAGTGCAGATTAGATTGGTAGCCCAGTAACAAGCAAACTCTCCTGAGGAATGTGGGAGAACAGTAAGGACTGTTGGGGACCCTTGATGGAAACAACCTGTCACTTGGCAGAATGCTTTCTATTTCATCAAAGTTTATTTTAGAGTTTTAAAAGTGAAACATGAATTTAAAAGGGAAGCCTGGAAAACCTGCAGGTGCAATGGGACTTTGCATTAATTTATCTCATTAAAATTTTGAATGACCAAGATGTGACCATAGCAAAATTACTTTGCATGTTTTAGATGATAATTAATATTATTTTAGATGTTTCAAAAAGTAGCAGACTTGCCTATATGGACCTTCTTTGTACTTCCGTCAATGGGGCTCTCCTGTCCTAAGCTGTGAATATAAAAAGCAGAATAAATTTCATGACAATGTTTAATAATGAAATCCCAAAAGTGCTTTCTCAAAATGCAATTGGATTTTGTTTTTCCTTGAAGACGTTTTGCTTCTCATCCAAGAAGCTTCTTTTGCTGAACTGTCCAGAACTGAAGAAGCTTCTTGGATGAGAAGCAAAACGTCTTCAAGGAAAAACAAAACCTATTTGCCTTTTGAAAAAGCACCTTTGGGACAACCATGACCTGGATGACTAAGAATCTCCATAGACATTAATAATGAACTATTATTTCTTAAATAAATAACAATATGCAACATAGAATAATCATATATCTATCTATCTATCTATCTATCTATCTATCTATCTATCTATCTATCTATCTATCTATCTATCTATCTATCTATCTATCTATCTATCTATCTATCTATCTATCTATCTATCTATCTATCTAT
>QLTV01000967.1:1700742-1728758 GCA_003457575.1 Thermophis baileyi
TCTTCCAATCCAGGGGTGGGTTCCAACTTACCTCGCTGCCGGTTCGCACCCTCCCATGCCGCGTGGGCGCGCCTCATGGGCGTGCATGCGCAGTGCAAAAAAATAAAATAAAAAATTCCAAAAAAACCCTGCCGAAAACAAGATGGCGACGTATGCGCAGTGCCGTAAACTCGGCTTCTGCACATGCGCAGAAGACCAGAAAAAATTTAAAAAAAATTCAAAAAAAAATTCAAAAAAAAAAAAGATGGGGGCGCCCATGGACCGGCACCGACCGAACCGGATCCGTGACATCACTGTGACATCACCAGCGGGTCGCTACCAGTTCGGGCGATCCGGTCCGAATTGGGAGGAACCCACCCCTGCTTCCATCTATCCCACAAAGTTCTGCCAATCTGGATTAAATAAGTGCCAGGCAAGAGTATCCCATAAACACAGAAAATGATAACAAGGGATTCCTTGGAATGTAGTCCTGACAAGTTTAATATCAGACTTATAGCAAGGTTTTAAATATAAGCACTAACTTATACTAGATATTTCCAAAATAACTTTTTTCTTCAAAATATCTTTCTGAAACGTGGAGCTCCTAAAGTGTAGATTAACAAATGCCATAAAATCTACTGACAGTTTTATATATGTGGATGGCGTGTGTGTGTGTGTGTGTGTGTGTGTGTGTGTGTGTGTGTGTACACACCATGATTTGCTTTAACAATGATCTGTAACCTGGTTGAAATACCAAGCCATACCACAATTTATAAACCAAAACAAAGTGACTGGTTTGAAACACTAAACTGAAACAAAAAGTACATTATGGCTTGGTACAGTATATGAACTAGGTCAGGAGGACACTGTGAATTATTCCTCTTCCCCGGACAACATGTTTAATTTACTTCTAGTAATAGTAATGATTTTCTGAAAATAAAATGTCTTCTGCTACGGTACCAGATTCTGATATAGCAGGTAACCACTTAGGTGAAGATCAATGAGTCCACCAAGAGGATAGAAGTCAGAGGTTTATATGTAGTCTCATATGAATTCATGGTAGAAAATGAGACACACAACTGCTCTATAGGAAAGACACATCTCCAACACTTTGTTTATTTCCATTACTCCTCTTTTGGCTTCGGATTGAGTTGATGAAATTCTCATGATTAATGGATTTTTACATGAGGTCAACTGCCAGCTAAAATTCTTTAGGGAAACTGTTGAAAAATAGCTTGTTTCTTTCCATGGTTAAAGTATGTAGTATAAACATGCAATCTGGAAAAGCATTGTACACTTGGCTACACAAAATACCGGCTCTCATTTTAGATTTTCACTTCTAAAAATGCCAATTTATAAATGTTCTTACAATGAAGAATAAGGGAAGAAATAAAATAAAGAAGGAAAACACATTTCTTAATAACGTGTATTAGGTAAAGAAGATTTGATAATGTTTGGGGATATCAGATGAATCATCTCAATATTTTGTATTGATGATCAAATAAGTGAAAAATCAAAATAGCCTTAACCCTGTATATTTTATTCATTCTGGGCTTTCTATCTGAGAAAGTGCTGACAGAAAAAAGCCATAGGGAAAGCATTGGAAAGCGTGTACAAGTGGTCAATGACAACTTTTTATTTGAGAAAGAGACTGTTTCTGCTTCTTCTAAACAAAAATAGTTAAGGAAATGTTTAGGGTATATAACTGATCTTTGGATCTGAAGTAAAATCTAAACACTTGGTCAGCTAAAATGTCATCTAGGTTGTTTACACATCAAAGTAGAACTGCAAATCTGGAGCAATTGTATGTCACTATATGTTATCCAAATGAAGAAGTTAATTAGGAATAGTTAAGTTTTTAAACCAAACAGATATTGAATATCAAATTTAAAGGTGATAATGTATTGGCTGTTTGATTATGCCAGGCTTCCTAAATCTGTGAGCTTTAGAAAATGGCAAGTTAGCTAGCTGTATATCCCAACGGCATTCTGAGCAGAGGTGGGTTTCAGCAGGTTGTGACCAGTTCTAGAGAACCGGTAGTGGGAATTTTGAGTAGTTCGGAGAACCGGTAGCGGAAATTTTGAGTACTTCGGAGAATCAATAAATACCACCTCTGACTGGCCCCGCCCCCATCTATTCTCTGCCTCCCGAGTCCCAGCTGATCGGGAGGAAATGGGGATTTTGCAGTAACCTTCCCCTGGAGTGGGGTGGGAATGGAGATTTTACAGTATCCTTCCCCTGCCATGCCCACCAAGCCACGCCCACCAAGCCACGCCCACAGAACCGGTAGTACTTTTTTTTGAAACCCACTACTGATTCTGAGCATCGCTGCCCATTCCTAAAGCAGTTTCATGATTATCAGAATTATGGTTGAAGATTCGAATGTGTGACCCACTCCTTAGTGATTTGTAATATTATTAAAAGAGGGAAAAGTGAGGGACAAATGTGCAAAGGCTGATGCATTTAGACTCAGTGCAAAGTGATGCATTTTCCAAAGAAAATATACTTTAAAAGAAAGGAAGCATGCAACCCTCTTCCCAAAAACCTTATTTACATTGGAAAGATCTGACCCCCTCGTCCCAAAGATCTTAAGAATTTTCTTAAATTGGTTTATTTCATTCCAGATTCTTGATTATGAAATCCATTCATGTCTCTGTACAGTTCTGTGTATAAGTAGAAGATGCTACATTTCTTATTGACAAATTTCTCCAAGAACTTAAACACAACAGGAATTTCTCAAGCAGAGTGGGGTCAGATTGCTTTTTGCAGGAAATTAAAGTGCCATCTCTGATTTACAAGCACATTGAATGTTCTTTGATACTAAGCCAAATGTTTTAAAATAGGTCAGATCAATATAGTTGAGGGAAATCTTACTTGTTTATCTTATACATTTGTTTGGATTTGTAGAGATGTAAAAAAATCATAGTGTAAAAACTTAAAAAAAAAAGTAATTCAGAGAAGGTTGCTAGAAAATAAAAAGAAATTCCCCTGGGCCATATAAGAAGCAAGAAATCAGATGTCATATCAGGTAAAAATTATAACTGAAAAGACTCCGGAATGCTTGTGCTGTATTTCAGATAGTTGTTGATCTGGCGCAACTAAGCTGTTTCACCATTGTTTGAGTCACCATTTTCATTGTTTGGATTCCAAAATACTTGGTAAATGAAATATTTTAAGTGCCCGAAAGTCCCCAGTTTCATTCTATTATCTGGCCACACGTGCCTGCTCCCACATGATGAACTGGAGAATCCTCCAACTTTTTTGTTTATAAGTACCATTTGCCAGAATCTTGGTTGAGCATAATTTGTGTACCCCACATGCTTTTCAAAGAGCAGTGCTCATGCTTTTCAATAATTATTAGAAGGAATTTTTTAAAAATAGAGGTCATAATTTCTTGTTAAGTGAATAATTAGTTATTTGATTGTTTGCGAGTGAAAGTCAAGTGATCATGAACATTCGAAGGAATTTTTCACTGTTTGCTCTGAACCTTGTAAGGATACAACAGCTGATTGTTTTTGGCTGTTACCCTTTTTTGTCAGGCATGGGAAAAATGGAGGGTTTGAGAGAGGCCAGTTCTATTCACTACAAGTAATCCTCATTTAACAACTACCTTGTTTAATGACTGCAGTTACAATGTGATGAAAAAGTAACATTACAACCATCCTCACATCTACGATTTTTGCAAGTCTGCAAAGCAAAGGAAAGCTATAGAAAGACCACAAGCACAGTCACAGTTTCTCTTAGCTCCTGCTTTGATTAACAGCAGAGATTCCTGTCCCAATTGCAGTAGCTAAACAAGAATTACCTGTATTAGAAATGCTTCAGGATTACTTTCTTTGCATAGTTATTGTCAATTGACCTGTAGTATACCTCCCAGAAAAAAGGAAACACATTTCTTTTCATATCTTTCATACTGTGTGGATGTTCTGACAGAATTCTCAACTCAAAGAATGCTGTCAGACGCTTAAGCAAATGCTGATTGGTTTATAGGAATAGATCACAAAAAGATATTCTTAAGTGGGCAGTCAGCTGGATAATTTATAAGTAAAGGTAAAGGTTTCCCTGTGCAGTCATGTCTGACTCTAGGGTGTGGTACTCATCTCTGTTTCTTGAATGAGGGAGCCAGAATTATCTGAAAGCATTTTCCGTGGTCATGTGGCTAGCATGGCTATATGCCAAAGGTGCACAGAACGCTGTTACCTTCCTACCAAAGTGGTACCTATTAATCTAGTCACATTTGCATGCTTTTGAACTGCAAGGTGGGCATGAGCTGTGGCAGAAATGGGAGCTCACCCTGTTGTATGGTGCTCAGGTCTCGAACCTGGGCTGTCAGCTTTCTAGTATCTTTAACCAGTGAGCCATCAGGCCCCTTGGATAATTTATAGATGCACCTAAACTATTGGTTTACTATGTTTGATTCATTCAGTTTATAATAGATTATGAGGAAGCTCCTTCTGCAATTGTCTGCATAAGACAAATGTAAAAGCCTTCTTAGCGTTCTTGGACTTTCATATGACAGAGTGTTTGCAGCGTGACTACTACCATGTTTCCCCTATAATAAGACATGTCCCGATAATAAGCCCAACAGGGCTTTTTGGGACATGCATTGAAATAAGCCCCCCCGAAAATAAGGCCCCCCCAACTACTTTCCGGGGAAAGGGGGGGACATGCCGGGAGCCGTTCTTTTTGCGGCGGGCACTCTTTTGGCCGGGAGAGCGAGAGCAAGTGAGAGGCGGGTGCGCGCACACCCTGCGGGACTAGCTCGGCTCCTCTGGGTTCTGCCTACGGCAATTTGAAACGCGGTCCTGCCTGCGAGGAAGAGGAGGCGAGCATCGATCCCTGCCTCACTGCCGCCTCACAGGCAGGAGTGCGTTTCAAAATGCTGCCAGAGGCAGCCCAGAGGAGCCAAGCCAGTCCCACGGGGTATGCGCGTACCCACCTCTCGCTTGCTCTCTCTCTCTCTCTCTCCCGGCCAAAAGAGTGCCAGCCTCAGAAAGAGCGGTTCCCGGCCGGGAGAGTGAGAGCAAGCGAGAGGTGGGTGCGCACACACCCCATGGGACTGGCTCGGCTCCTCTGGGCTGCCTCCGGCAGCGTATGAAAATGTGCTCCTGCCTGCGACGACACGGCGAGGCCGGTTGGGTACAGTGAGCCCACATGCGCAGGGCTTGAGCAGCAGACGGGCGCATCCAGCCCGTCCCTGTCACCGTGCATGCAGCGGCCGAGGCTTTCCAGGCACCTGCTGGGGGAGCCGTGTGCTGACCTGGAGCTGCTGCCGCTGTTCCCTGTGGTGGAGGTGCTGGTGCGCCGTGACTCTCGGGCACTCGCTGCTTGTGCCTCTGTGGCTACTGATGTTGCAGAGCCCTGCAGTCAGCTAGAGAGCGCCGGGCCACGGGTCAGTCTCGCCGCCCCTTCGGCTCTGCCTCCCACCCCCGCCTCCCTCGCCAGCTCGGGCCGCTCATCCTCCACCTGCCCTCCCCTTCAGATGGGGGATGCAGGCGAGGGTGGTGTGTGGGAATCCCCTGCAGGAACAGCCACCCGGCGCACCCGCCTCTCACTTGCTCTCTCTCTCTCGCTCCGAGGAACGCGACAGAGCTACAAGTCCCAGGTAGGATGCGCGTCTCGTGGCCCACCCTGCCCCGCCTCACCCGGAGTCTTTGTGAGACTCATCACTCCTGCGCAGCCTCTTGGAGCGAAAGGGCAGAAAGATTTCTTGCGTTCAGCGTGCAGCTAAAAGGTTCCTTCTCCTGGTGCTGTGTCCTAAGTGCACTCTTCCCCCCCCTGCCAAGAGAGAGAGGGGCACGTTTGGAAGAGACAAAGAAGCGCGTGCCCGGCTGCTTCTGCCGCTGAGCCCGGATAGAAGTTTGGCTGTCAGCTCAGCTTCCTCAGGCAGCCTGCGAGTGTTTCTTCCCCCTCCCGCTTCACTCGAGAGCCGGAGGCAGGGGAGGGTCAGTGGACACAACACCAAGGAACGCAACGGAGCTACAAGTGTCAGGTAAGACGCACATCTCATGGTGGGGTGCAATTTGGGCGTGGCAGGTGAGGCGGGGTGGGGTGGGGCAGGGCGGGAGACGTGCATCCTACCTGGGACTTGTAGCTCCATCGCGTTCCTCGGAGAGAAAGTGAGAGCAAGAGAGAGGCGGGTGCGCGCATGCCCGGCGGAACTGGCTTGGCTCCTTTGGGCTCTGCCTCCGGCAGAGTTTTGAAATGCGCTCTGAGCCCAGAGGAGCTGAGCCTGTCCCGCCAGGCATGCACACACCCACATCTCGCTTGCTCTCTCTCTCTTCAAGGAACGCAATGGAGCTACAAGTCCCAGGTAGGACGCGAGTCTCGTGTCCCGCCCCACCCAACCTGCCACCCCCAAATTGCACCCCACTGCGAGATGCGCATCCTACCTGACACTTGTAGCTCTGTCACGTTCCTCGGCATTGTGTCCAGGGCAGCCCGTTATAAAAGAAAACATCTCGTGAGTTCGAGAAGTTTGATTGAACTCGTGAGACGTTTTCTTTTAGAACGGGCTGCCCTGGACACAATGCCGAGGAATGCAACGGAGCTACAAGTGTAAGGTAGGATGTGCGTCTTGTGGCCCATTCCACCCCGCCCCGCCCGACCTGCCACCCCCAAATTGTGCCCCACCGTGAGACGTGCATCCTGCTTCACGAGGCGGTGGTGGCGGGCCAGCCGCTTGGCCGGTGCCAAGAACAGGGAGGAGAGGTGGCGGCGATGGGACATCCAGTCCCACACTCGCCGCCTACTGCACCCCCAAAATAATAAGCCCCCCCCGATAATAAGGCCAAGGCCATATTTCGGGGGTCAAAAAAATATAAGCCCCTATCTTATTTTCGGGAAAACACGGTATTAGGAGACAACCCAGGAGCAAAACACAGCACACAGAGCCTTAGACATTTAACAGTGGTTTATATACAAGACATATACATAAATATACATGGTAGGCAAATACCTGACAAGCAATCAATCTACTTCTTACTTCTAACACGGAGAACACAGCAATGGATACCGGACACAAGGAGAGAATGAGAATACACGAGGAGAGAGAATACGCCCTCTACTGGCTGCTATATATAACCACCTCTTAAAGGGGTAAACACCTTTGTGGACCCCTTCGTAGTCTTAACAAGGCAATACCAATGCTGATTCATCTTCATTGCATCAGCCTTACATTGCATCAGCTTTCCATCAGCTGGCAGCTATTAAATCCTCATTACTCTGACAGGTATTGTCTCTTATTTCTAGCTTCTTGTGTTGTCCCACTGTACATCTCTATTTTTTTATATTATAAAAATTTGGTTGATGAAAAATAGATGGACTAGAGATATAGTGACCCATCGAGAAGAATGTTTGGTCTTTGCCAAAGTTATAGTTGTGTCTGAGTCATTGTATCAAGTTATTTTTCCTTCTAACTTTCTAACTTTCATTTCTAGTTGATTCTCTACCATCATCTAGAGAGGCTGAAACTCTGTGAGCTTATTCTGTCCAATTAAATTTTAGCACCTTTTGATCCTGCTGTCAAGGCATGCATATGTTGTCACAGGAATAGTATTCCAACTAATAGGTGTCGCTGAAACTTTTTTTGTGTATTCAGTGCTGATGAGCAAAATGAGTGAATTACTTTATAATATGTCTAGTGGCTATTTTTATTGCAAAATGTGAAGTTTCATATACAGTATTTTAGAATAGTTACCCACAGATAAGCTGTCAGAGCAGGGCATTAAGAGTTTAGATTGGCACATATGTTGCATATTCTATAACTAATATATTTTCAGTGTATTGACCCCAGCTGGCTGGCCAGTATTTGCTCTCAGTACTTTAACTCAAACCTTTCTTGTGAGCAATTTCTTCAGTACAAATACTGACATTTTTAATAATTGCCTCCAATTTGAGAGTGTTCATTTATCTTTAGTCACAAAGTGGTATCTTAGTTTTAATTTCAAAGAAGACAAAATGAAATGAAAAATGTAAGAATTTCCACACTGGTCAATAGTCCTTTAATTCCAAGTCCAGTTTCTATGCTTTTGATTTCAGAACCTAAAGTATAAGAAATGACATTTGGAACTACTTATTTGATTTTTTATCCCACTTTTATTACTTTAAAAGTAACTCAAGATGGCGAACATAATACTCCTTCATCTTCCTATTTTCCCCACAACCCTATCAGGTGAGTGAGAGAGTGAGAGAGCCAAAGTCACCCAGCTGCCTTTCATGCATAAGGTGATATTAGAACTCAAAGCTTCCTGATTTCTAGATCAGCACCTTAACCACTACACCAAATTGGATCTCATACTGAAAGCACTATATTCAAATGTTAATTTCCTGTGTTCATCCAATCTTATATCATTTGACAGGGGAAATGTTGTAATTTGCTTTTTAATTGTTGCATGTTTAGTTATTGCTCTGTCCAATTAACTAATTAATATATTAGCAATGGGAAGTTATCTTAATATTTTATGTTTTATGATAGCTCCCACTGGGATTTCCTAATTCTCCCCAATATATTCAAATTTGAAGAGAGTTTAGGTCAATATGTCCTCGGTCTCACTTCAACATTTTTCTTCCTCTGCCTGTAACCTCTCAGTCTTCTTTTATTGAAGTCTGAAGGGAAATTTATTAGTGTTGAGCTAAAGACACATAGAAATGTAAAGAATTGTAAAGGAATATAGAAATGACCTTGGGGAAAGAGTGAGTAACACCTTAAGGGGAGACTTGCAGAAGAGATTGGCCAGTCCTGGAGAAAAGGAAGCATGAAAAAGAAACTCAAAATAATCCTACTTTTTATTTAGTGTAAGATGAGACAGAGAAAGTTGGACAGGCCTTCAAGATTGATATCAGCTCTGGCGTGACCAGAAGTCCAAGAAAGCTCTTTATAGTACTAAGGCAGAATTCCAGAATCTTGAAAGTGCCAAGTTCCTGTCTGTCTTATCTCATACTAAACAAAATCAAGGCAAGATTATTTTGAGGCTTTTTTTCATGCTATCCTGTATCTCAGAAATTTCTTCTGAAAGTCACAATCCCCCCCCCCCACTTAATAGCTCATTCCTTCCTTCCCCAAGGTCAGTTCTACATTCCTCACAACAAATCAAGAATCCTGATGCTGCAATGTTTGATGAACCATCTGGCACTGCATGCAGCCCTCCTGCTTAAAGTGGTTATCCACGCTAAATCTAAGACCTTCTTGACTATTCACCTTTTCTTAAGAAACTGCGATCCACCAGGACTCTTTGAAATCTGTTTGGATGATCAGGATTATAAAATAAGATATTATAGGGGAAGATCTGCTAATTGAAATTTTAGTGATAGACCCTTGCTGACATGTTGGAATTTGGGGGGGGGGAACTTAGAAAAAAAGCAGATACACTTTGATTTGCATCCTGTTACTGTAAAGTGTTTAGCTTCTTCTTCTTGGCATCTGTGGAATTATTACATAAAGTATTTTAGCACATCAATGAACTGCTTGATGTGCAGTTATTATGCTGTCCTAGTGTAGTTTGAGCTAATTAAGGCAAACTTAAGTTTCAGTATCAATTATGATGGAAGGAATACTTCACAGTTTAAACTAAATTTTATTTAGTAAAATCTGTTTCTTGGATCCAACTGCTGCTGAATAATATTACAGTTTTCAAATTAACTAAATGTCTGATTATTGTGTGTTAGGCTAAAAATGGATTATTATCAGTTTTTGTTTTCAACGTCACTAACCAATTCAGACAAGATAAACATGGTACATTGTTCTTTTTTTAAAAAAATAATGAAAAGATTTTTTAAATAAAGACAAGTTTTTTTTTAAAAAAAAAACCAGACTAGAAAAGAGGATAACATCATTTAGATAGATCTAAATGGTGAAAAACATGATTTTACTTATATAAGAAGATAGGCAAGCAGGGAGACAGACAGACAGAACTTTTTACTAGTTGAATTAAATGCTCAGTCAGATTAAATCTAAGCTATTAGGATCCAGGGAAGATATGACATGCATCTATTTATAACATGCTATGGAATGAACAAGCAACATTTCAAGTTACTTATTAAAATATTAAAATCAAATTCAACTCTCCTAATGTTTGGTTTGGTTTGGTTTGTTTGTCCGTATATTTATAGGAACAATTTTCATTGAACTTAGTCTCTCTATATATATGTATATATATATATGTGTGTCAGTAATGGGTTGCAAATCCCATTGCTACCGGTTCACACGCGCGCTCCTGCACATGCGCAGAAGCTTCTGCGCATGCACAGAAGCGTCCGGGGTGGGTGGGCGGAGCCTTCTGCCGCCGCTACCGGTTCGTGGATCCGGGCCGTACCGGTAGCAACCCACCGCTGATATGTGTGTGTTTGTGTGTGTGTGTGTTTGTGTGTATTTTTTGATAGGGTAAAAAATGACTAGGATATGAATGAATGTTGACTGAATACAAGTGGTCCTCGCTTAACTGAACTTTTGAACTAAAGAAAGTGCTAACAAAGTGTACAGTACATATTTATGTTGGTTGCAGTATCCGGCTGTTCACATGATCACTATTGGAAACCTTTTTTGCTAGCTACCTACAAACAAAGTCAATGGGGAAGCCAGCAAGGGTTCACAAATGACAACTATGTGATATCCTTTCTTGACCCAAGGTGTTTTGCTTAACTATGGCAATTGGAAGTGCCAGAATTTCCTTTGCTAAGTGGTGCTGTTATATGACATTGTGCTTTATGATAATGTTGCCTAATGATGCATATTCCAGTCCCAATTACCATTGTTAAGTGAGGACTATGTATAGTATGAAAGAAGCAAATTAAGGTGAATTGGCCATGTCAAAAAGTATGAATGAAGATCAAATAGCAAAGCAACTATATGAAGGAAGAGTGAGTACTTCAAAAGAAAAGGACAGTCAAAAACTCTTTGCTGAATGAAATCAATGAGATCCTTAGAAAGAGAAAAAGTTAGAGAATAACATTTAATGTATGGATTAATGTTGAAGTGGTGGAAGCTAGAAGGATTTGCAAATATAGAAGAGTATGGAGAAGTATAGTAAATGATGCAGGTGTTAAGTAGATTAAACTATATTTCTTTTTTTATTGTGTATCTTTAATTACTTTTGCTTATTATTTCTTAATCCTTTCCTCAGCTTTGCATAATATTTCTTACTATAAAAGGGACTACTGTAGAATGATGAGCATGTTTGTTGTGGCATTCTGCAAGCCAGGTCAAACAATCCAGTGCTACCCTTATTATTATTATTTTGCATATGATGAGAACATGAAAGAAGAGAAGTAAGCATATACACACAATGCAGATACTTATATACAAAACTTCTAGGCAGTGGCCTCATAACTGGATGTCCATTTCAACTATCCAGGAGAATAGCATGATGCGTATGTTTGTTGTGGCATTCTGTAAGCCTTGTCGAACAATCATGTGCTACCCTTAATATTCAATATTAATAACAGATCCTTAATATTAAAATCAAAGCATAGCATAAGGGCTGGTTATCTAAAGGAGTACCTATCTTCTGTGACTTCTGTTGGTCTGTATCATCAGACAGAATTGGCACGTATACCTAAAAACCTGGTGGGTTCTAGGAAGTGTGCCTTCTCTATCAAAGCATCTGCTCTCTAGAATGACATCCCCTTTGAGATACATTTAGCCCTCACCCTGGTCATGTTTCAAAGAGCTCTGAAAACCTAGCTCTTCGGATAGCCTGGGTAGCAAGTCCTATGGGTTTGATTGTATTTAAAGGTTGCTTTTTTTATGATATTTGGGTGGATTTTGTTTTCTTTCTTTCTTTTTTTTTAAATCATATTGTATGATTGTTTTTACATTGCCCAGAAGTGTTGTAGAGTGGATGGCCTTATACATTTCTAAAATAAATAAAATAAAATAAATCACATATTTTAAATATCATATTTAACAGGAATTTAGGATGGAGTAGTAGAAATTAGGCCTGAGAAGATATGGCTTGTTGATTTCATTATTGCTGCATAGTATGTCTTAGTCTCATGTTTTGTTCAGGTTTAAGAGAATTTCTGAAACTAATTATTCTGAACTGGAATATTTTCTTTAAAGATTACTTGTACAATGCATACTTACCAATAATTTGTAATAAGAGGGAAATACATTATATATAAATACAAAATACAAGTGTTCTGTATTTATTTCAGTGCCTACAATTAGGCACCAAATCCAAAATTTTAGTATCTTTAATAAATAACTTCAAGTTAATATGTATTAAAACATCAGAACACGATCAGATGTTTCATAAATGTTAAGAGAGAAGATTTAATTCCTAGGCATCTAGATAATCCGATGTATCTCATTATAAAATTTATCATTATTTTCCTTTTGTATTAAAATGCACAAAGCAGTGTCATTATCAGTTTTATAGTGTTTCTTAAAATCAATTTACTATTAATTAGGAAAGTTTTTGAAATGTCGCTTTTCAGTGTGTTCTTAAATAAAAGTGCCACTTAGGAGCCCTCTTCTAATTCAAGATGGCATATGTAGGATTGTCACAATAGAGGAGCAGATGGTATTCTTTCCAGTGGAACTAATAGCAACCTCAAGCATTATTGCCTGCTTTGTTTCATATTTGTGGTACACAATTAATTTTTTTTTTAAATTCCACAAAAATGACAATATGATGCTATTGTCAATTGAATGTCATGGTTTAATTGTTTATGGATTTCATTAATCATTACATTGTTTATGACTTATAGCAATCAAAGTCTAAAATGAAATGTTGGTTGTTTGAACTTGAATGTGATTGTTAATATACAATAGCTATTAATTATAGAACCTAGGTTAGAATAACAATAGATTTGGATGCAATTAATAGTCACAATTATTGGGAAATAGCTACAGGATGACAGCCATTATAACTTTTACAATTATTTTAAATGTTTTATGAAATTATTCCTTCAATGTATTGTGATGCAGCAATTTAGAGCCGAGGTGGCGCAGTGGTTAGAGTGCAGCACTGCAGGCTACTTCAGCTGACTGCTAGCTGCAGTTTGGCGGTTCAAATCTCACTGGCTCAAGGTTGACTCAGCCTTCCATCCTTCTGAGGTGGGTAAAATGAGGACCCAGATTGTTGGGGGCAATATGCTAACTCTGTAAACCGCTTAGAGAGGGCTGTAAAAGCACTATGAAGCGGTATATACTGTAAGTCTAAGTGCTATTGCTATTGCTAATCATTTTACTAAGTTTGAATGGTTATATGTTTCTGAATGGTTTGAAATTAAAATGGCTACAAATAGAAATTTTAACTACCAGTGGTTGTTCTCCAGACATCTTTTCCTGAGACAATTTCATTTTTACTGTTCCTGTTAATCTTTTTCAAAGGCTATTACTAAAATAACATTATTACTTTTTAATATTACTCTTGAATGTCTTTAGGTTCAAAAGCATTTTGCTGAAGTTTGTTGGAATACTGTCATAAGACAATTTGGCAGGTCATCCACAAGAATGGTTCAAAAAAAATGATGGAAGTGGTCATAACTGTGTGGTCAAAAGCCTATCTCCTTTTTACATGCAAATACAAAGGGGTGGGACTTTGAACATGTGGTCATGACTGGAATATTGAATTTTCTGAACCCCCAGGCTGCTGATTAGAACTCAGTGTTAATTAAGTAATGCTTTATAAAATGTTAAGTGAGCTAAAGAGGGAACTACACCTGTTGTAGAATTAATATAAGCAAAATATGAGGCCATGCCATCTCCAAGTTAGTTGATTTGTTTGACTGGTGCATGTGTTGCCATCGATGTGGGGCCACTCCTGTGCTATCCCTCTACTCCATTCAGACTGTGTGTAGAGTTCATTTGATGTTACTTGGTTGCCCATAATCCTTAATTGATATGCAAATAGGTCTTTCCTACAGTAGATACATATATGTCCATATTCTTTACAGTGTTTCAAACTCTACAAATAAGAGATCATTGACCAATAGATTTGGATCCATGCAGATTTCGATCTATGCTGTATTATTGTAGATTAATACTACATTATACATGTATACATTCCATGTCATGTCACCCCACATGGTATACAACATATTATAATGCAAATTAAGTAAATCAATTCTAAAAGCAGCTAGTTAATTTTAAACTATCTCTAGTTTAGTGCAATGGGAGGAGCTACTAAAGGACAAAGGAAACCAAGCTATTATTTCCATTTTGCAATTTTGCAATCTAAGAAGTTCTTAAGCCATATAGTGAATGTTGTCACTTCTGTACACTTCTATACTTTTGTTTTGTTAAAAAAAAAAAGTTCCTGACCAAGTAAGCTAAGCAAGAGGAACAAATCCTGTTTTCCCTGGGAGTCAGGACATACATTAATCACAAACTCTCTGCACATATCTGTTTTGCATGTGGTCTCTATGAAAACAAGCAAAATAATAAAAACAGTGGCAAGATGAAAAGATAGGTCTTTGCTGGAGGAAAATCAATGAGCTTAAAATCAATGTGGAAGTTGTAAATGCTGTACCAAGCAGCTCTTTAATATATTGCCTTTTGAAGTGCCAGGGAACATTTTTAAGCAGTGCTTTATTTTTATTTATACGGACAGATAATGGAAGGGGAATAATCATGAAAGATTCAGGAATGCTTCTTGTACTTATTTATAGCCTTTTACTTTCCACATTCCAACATTCACTACCAGACAGCCAAATCTTCTTGCTTTCACACTATATTCATGCCCCTGCTTTCAGTAAAGATTTGTCATTGCGAATGAGCAGCAATATGAATTTTACAAAAATGGGCTTGAATTAAATACCTGGTGCCATTGCTGTTTTAGCTGTACCACATTAGGCCTGTCAGGAAATGTGAGGACCTGATAGCTTTGTCCTCTGAGCAAGTCTCAGCAGGGGTGGGTTCCTCCCGGTTCGGACTGGATCGCCTGAACCGTTAGCGACCCGCTGGTGATGTCACAGATCCGGTTTGGTCGGTGCCGGTCCGTGGGTGCCGCCATCTTTTTTTGGGAATTTTTTTGTGAATTTTTTACTGTTTTGCTGCTTGAAAAAGGGCCCTCCCGCCCACCCCTGGGTTTATACTGACCTTTATTCCTTCGCCCGAAGCACAGCTGATCAGCTCCTCAGCTGTGTTTCAGGCTGATTGCAGCTACTGAGCATGTGCGGAAGCAAAATTGCACGAGGGAATGTCACGATGCGAACCATTGGGGAAGGTAAGTGGAACCCACCCCTGAGTCTCAGCCATAGCTGATCTTATCTAGCTACACCTGAGTCCTGACCGTAGCAGGTAGTTTGAATATGTGAGGGCAATAAGCTGACTAGAATAACAGAATCACTTACTGGTGGACTTCCTTCCTAAGTTGTCCATGCGGGCATGCCTGATCTTCATATGTTGAACTGCAAAGTCTCATGAGAACTGTGCTATTGGTGTAGCAATAGCTGCATCTGGGGAAATAGGAAATGGTTGCTCCACCCATTTTAAAGCCTTCATCAGTTCAGATAAATGCCTCATGACATTTTTGTATCTAATATAATCAGAAGGTTTCTATGTTCTCCCTCTTTCTCTTTAAGTTCCTGATGTATTGCAAACTTTATACCTTTATTCACTGATCCGCTTCCAGGAAAACATAGGATTGAGGGAAAGAAAGATTTATGATGAACGATTGCAGGAACTGAGTATGTCTAGTCTAATAAAGAGAAGGACTAGGGGTGACATGATAGGAGTCTTCCAATATTTGAGAGGCTGTTGCAGAGAACCTATTATTGAAAGCACCTGAGGGCAGAACAAGACTTAATAGATTAATCCAACCTAGAACCAAGGAGAAATAGCCTGCCAATGGGAACTATTAATCAGTGGAACAGCTTGCCTTTGGAAGTGGTGGAGGCTCCATCACTGGAAGTTTTAAAGAAGAGATTGAACAGCCATTTGTCCAGAATGGTATAGGGTCACCTGCCTGAGCAAAGGGTTGGACTAGAAGACCTCCAAGGTGCCTTCCAACTCTGTTATTCTTTATTCCATAAATCAGATCTTCCTTCCTTCCTTTGTTAAAATCATATATTTTGATATGTAAATATTTGATAGAAAATATCCTTATGTTTGTAAAGCTTACTTAACTTTGTAAAAGGTTATTCAAATCAGTTCAATTCAATTCAATATATGGAGCAAAACAGAAAAGCTTTCATCCTTCCATCACAAAACACGGCATCGGAAGAAGCTAATTTTATTCACAATATTAAGCTAACAGACCCCAGAGTTCCCTAAGGGTAATGAAAAGAAAAGCTGGCTTAAAATTACTAAAGACAGCTAAACAAACAGAGCAAAACAAAGCCCTGAAATTATAATATTGCATGCTGAAAAATACTGAAGTAAAATACATTTTTTAAAAAAGCCTTTCATTTACAGATGTTTGATCCAATTTAAGGATACTTAATAAGGGAAAGAAGAACGAGGCAGAGAAATTTCTAAGATTGTAGTTTTAGTAATTAATATTTTAACTAGTGATAGTCGAATAGAAATCTGATTCATGTTCTGAGGTCAGAAAGAGATATTGCAGCTCTGAAGGGTAAATAAAGGCCCTATACCTAGCCATCAGTATTCAGTTTGTTAGTCTGCAAATGGATGATATCATCTGTGAAAAGTTATGCTGAATGCTTTATTTCCTCTTTTCAGGCTCCTTGGAGAAAAAGCTTACTGGGTGACTTTTGGCTAACCAGTGTTTTTTTTTTTTTCTTTTACTCACTCAGCTTCAGCAATTTCTGCAGAATTTTGAAAAGATAAAATATGAAAAGACCTACAGAGATTTATTTGAGTGGGTTTGAGTCAAATATTTGAAATGAGGAATGAATAATTCCTCATTAAGTAAAGGAATGAATAATCTGGTTATTATTTGCAACTTTCAAAATCACCCAATTTCCACTTGCTCAAAGTTAGAACAGGCTGGACAAAGTCCTGAAGGTAACTTCCTGCAGGGAAAAGATGAGCTGGTTAATGGTGTCTTTGATGAGATGAGACTTGTCAAGTGTGGGCTACATCCCTGCCCTTGGCTAGTACATGCACAAAGAACAAAAGAGTGGGTCAGAGCTGTTGTGAATATTTCATTATGGGAGACAGAGATTATGATATTTCTGAAGAGAGTATGCCCTATCTTTAAGGAGCCAGCCATGGACCAACATTGTGCTCTACCACCATCTAGTCTCCAACCAGGGGTGAAATTCAGCAGGTTCTGACAGGTTCTGGAGAACCGGTAGCGGAAATTTTGAGTAGTTCGGAGAACCGGCAAATACCACCTCTGGCTGGCCCCAGAGTGGGGTGGGAATGGAGATTTTGCAATATCTTTCCCCCAGGAGTGGGGAGGGAATGGGGATTTTGCAGTATCCTTCCCCTGCCATGCCCACCAAGCCACGCCCACAGAACCGGTAGGGAAAAATTTTGAATTTCACCCCTGTCTCCAACCGTTACTTCCAAAAAGATTATTGAAAATGTGGTGGGGTGAAACTCTGAAGTATTCTGGAGGAAGTGAATTATCTGAATCCTTTTCAGTCAGGGCTTAGATTGGACATGGGATGGAAACTTCATTGGTCACACTCTATGTCATAGTTGTAGTACAATGCTCCCAATCTTGTTGGATCTCTCAGTGACATTCTTCTGGACTGCCTCTGAGGGTTAAGATGGAAGGTACTGTTTTATGCTGGTTTCACTCCTCTTGAGTGAATAGATAATGTGTGTTTAGGAGGATGCTTCTAAGTTTTAGGATATTATAATACGGGACTCAAACATTTCCCATATGCTAATCAACATCTGCATGTAACTATGGAATTTGTCATTCAATCATTTGGAGTACTATATTACTTTGCTGTGATGCATCTCTGTCTGCATCTCTGTGATGCATTCCAGTGATGCATCTCTGTCTGATGCCACTTGGGAGATGTATCTTCAACTAGATACCATCTAGTTGAAGAGAAATAGTTTCAGATTACCATAGCAAAACAAAACAGCTATTGGTTCAGAAGCCAGTTGAATCTGGGACAATATCAACTTTAGCTCTTGATGGAGATGTACTCTCACCAAAAGAGATAGTGTACAACTTGGGAGTCTTCCTAATAGAGTAGCAATTGTAAGTTGTGCTAGGATGACATTTGCCATGCTGTAACTTAATTATCAGTCATGGAAGACTTTACTTGATGACCATCTGAAAACTCAACTTATTGCAAAATGTGTCAACCTACAAGCCACATAACTTCAACTTACATCTTAATCATAATCATAATTACATCTCCCTAGTTTTCTTCTTAAAGTACTTGAGAAAGTACAATGCTTTCTCAACTATCATAGGTTAGCCTTACTAAGACCATAAAAAGGTCATCAGTGGATGATGTCTGGACCTGGAACAAAATTATATATCATCAATACATTTTCTATCAAATGATTTAGAAATAATTGATACCCATTATGACACATTATGACATTTTGCCATTACTCTTGTGTAATGAAAACAGTATTATGCATTTTTATACAGTTATCCCTTATTATTTATTATTTCAAGTTGTATCTTAATTTGCCAATTGTAGGGATTTTTTAATTAAAATATTTGAAGAAACTCAAACGTATCTAGTTTTAACTAAAAGCTAAACTTACAGTTGAATACTGTACATACAAATGTCACAAATGAAACGGTTATTCTTAAAAGAAACCTGAGAAATACATTTGGTCTTTATTTTATTTTAAAATACACAGTACATGCATCCTCTGAAAGCCAGGTGTGTGTGTGTGTGTGTGTGTGTGTGTGTGTGTGTGTGTGTGTGTGTATGAAACATATCTCTAAAGTAGTGAAGTATAATGTAATTTTGAAATGTGTGAAATTATATCGCATTTTCTTTTAATATATTTCATCCAGTTAAGTGTAGCATTGAAGAAAAGCAAACTGCTGGACAAATGTTTGAAAAAAATAGTAGCAGAAATGCTAGAGTTGTTAAAACCCCATTATGTGTCAAGAAATGCAAGGGTAAAAGAAGAGCTCATCATTACAATTGTTTCATTGACATGATTGTCCTCTTAGTGCATTAAATTATAGCACCAGGATAAAACTTCAGTTTGGTCCCCACAGTACTTGCTCTTACAAAGATTACACAGCAAGGGCCTATTGCTTCAATACTAATTAGATTGAATTATTGGGTTTCATCAAGAGCAGCTGCAGAGAAGGAGGAGCTACAATTTCCAGGAGGTTTTCTGATTCCATTTTCTGTCTGTCTTAGAATTTCCTCACAAATAATACAGCTTGTTGTAATTGAGCTGAGGTCTGTTAAGGTGACCAACTAAGTAATTTTGACTGGAAGAATGCTATTTCTGCATGTATTTGTCCTGAAACTGGAAAATATTTAAAGGCGACTTTGGTATGGAATTTAAGGATTAATTTGCAAGAATACTATAGAGGATGCCATAAAGCTGGTGACAGTACAGAAAAATGGCAGTTTAGATTATCAAAAGGTTGGAGCAATTTTCTTGTGACTGAAAACCTAAAACCGACGGGAGTGTTTTTAGCAGAAGAACAGAGTTCTGTAGTGTAGGTCTAAGAGAGAAGTTGAATTTATCTGCTGTTTAATGTTTTTACTTTTTCAAATGGCATTTTTTGATTTTGACATTTGTAATCCTGTGTGGTTTTATTAGCTTGCATTGTTTTGGGATTATTTTTTGTTAATGAAAAGTGGATTAAGTACTTTATAAATAAATGATAATAAAAAAATAACTCATTACACACTCAAGAAAGAGAAAAAGTAAACATTTAATGAAGCATTTAATTCAAAATTAACTTACAGAAGACTTAAGAAATCTATGGCCTAACTTCCTCTTTGCAGCCCTGTGAAACCAGGTTCTGAGCATGACTGCTGGACACCAATTTCAAGTTCCATTTTTAAAACAATTTTCAAGTAGAAAACTGTATCATAAGGCATAAAAGAGGTATACAACAGTTAACACAAAGAAATCATCACAATTGTCAACAACTTTGAATGTCACCCACATGTGTGAAGATACGGCTTTACTCACATTATGACCCTCAGCTTTCCTAAATATAGCTTTTGGTCATCCTTTACTTATGGAGTCATAGATACTAGTTTGGATTAATTTCAAAATGATTTATTCATTCATGACAATTCTATCAATAAATCTTTGATTTAGAGCACGGGTGTCAAACTCGATCGTGTCACGTGATGTATCACAATGTTTTTTGCCTTTGCGGAGCCGGGGTGTGTGTGGCCCGTGCGTGATGCATCCGGCCCACAGGCTTCCAGTTTGACAGGCCTGATTTAAAGGCTATGTTTTAGGAATCCAAGAGGCTAGAAGTTGGTGGAGGATTTTGTTAAGATTTTGCTTCCATTTCCTATTTACAAGCTTCATGATATCTCTGAGTATTTTGGGAAACAGAGTAATAAAAATAATTATTAAATTAGGTTTAGTGCCAATCCATTTCTTGGCCCCATTTCAAATTACTCCCATAAATAAATGCTAACCAATATAATTAGTATCAGACAGAAATAATATAGTTTGTTCACCCGGATGTCTTTGTGTCAATTATCATTTTCAAATGGTTTAATACTGTAATACAGAGAGTAATTAATTAGATTGTAACTACTCCATGTGTACTTAAGATTAAAGCTATCCTTGTTTAAGTAAGTCTATTATTGCTATACCAGCCAAAGTTATCAAAAGTGGCTTCTAGTTATTGCTAAGTAGAACTTCATAGATTACCCTAGATCCAAAATGCATACTTGATCAAGTAGGCAACTTGTTTTCCAGAAATTTTTGGCTAGAAACTTCTTCAGTCCCTTTCCATTGGTCATCCTTGTTCAAAGAGAACTGAAGTCCAATTCAAATTGATCAGGCAGCCTTTCATGTTTTCAGGGGACCTGCTCCCCCATCCAAAACAGGTTGTAAATGTTACACCATGCCTGCAAGTATGGTAACATTGAAACCTTCAAAATGAGAATTGCATACTCTAAGGAGGATTTAACTGTAGCATATAGTAAGTAAGTAAGTCAGGAGAGACTTCACCAAATAAGGATAATTGAAAACAGCAATATGTGACTATGTTTATTAGAGAATAGTTAGGACTTTAAATAGTTATGCAGGTGTATGCATACAGTATTCACTGGAAATAATAGCAGCCTCTGATTGATGTAAGCAGAAATATAGGTGTGCATTACAAAGTCAGGCCAGAAAGCTTAACAATACAAGAGGTGTAGCATCACATTACTACACAGAGCACAAATGATAATGAATCCAGAGTTCCATGTTCTAAAACAGAGTGAAGATAACACCATCCCAGGTGGCGATGATTTCTTGAGGCCAAGTAATTGTTTATCTAAACACCTAAAGAGTGACAATGGTAAGCTAGGGTAAGCTAGACATCTTTTGTAAAATCTGCAAATGAATTCTAAGTCTCCATTTCAAGATTGTTGGTAGAGTGTGTGGGGTGGCATGTAGCAGCTTTTAAATCTGTTACTTAACAATGGAGGAAACAGATACAGTATATGCTGTTTCTAAGTTTCTCATTATATTTTTATGTCCCTTATACATGCATGCTTTTTTTTCTTACACTGATTTGCTCAGCATAATCAACAGTACAATGGTACTGCAGATTTCTCATGAAACATACACATGTGCATGCATGCGTACAAAAAGTTTGATTGATATTATAGGCATCTATTATGTGATTTGAGTTGACACTAGGTTTTGTTATAATTCTTGGAGTTGGCCTGCTATTGTTGGCATCTAATTTCATGCTGAGAGTTTTTTGTAAGCTGTGAGAAGCTCTGAGATGAAAGAATCAGCTTTAAGGACAAAGATGTATATTCTTCTCACAGTGCTAGAGAATCTGGAACTGTAGATCATGATCACTAGTATTTTGTTATGTTTCCTGACTCTCTTCTATAGATTCATGTTTATTCATCTCTTAATATCAAGGATGAACAACCCAAGGCTACAGATTTGCATGCACTATTCCGGACCTTTCCTACTATCTTATGAGGTTGGTATGTATTACCACGTTGCAGCACTTTCCTATTTTTTTCTTGGGCTCTAAAGGTTTGCATGTCAGGTCGAATCCTTGCATAGGACCACTAGGGAATTGTAGACTAAATTAGAAACAGGTCTAGGACAACTTGGCCAACTCACTATGGCCAACTCGATGCGGGACAACTAGCCATGGGACAACTTGCCACAGGACAAGAGTTACACTAATATCGAAGAAATGGTGGAATAGGAACATTAAAGAAAGGATGCAAAAGGAGGGACAAAATGAAATGTGAATGACAAAAATTAAAATATTTTAAAAGTTATTTTAAATATTTAAATTGAATTGTTGAATTGCCCTGCAGCGAGTTGTCCTGCCATGAGTTGGCCATGGCAAGATGGCTGCACCAAGTTGACCCATTCTGATTAGGAAGTTGAAACAGATTTCAGAAGGTG
Organism: Thermophis baileyi; assembly: GCA_003457575.1. NCBI lineage: Eukaryota > Metazoa > Chordata > Lepidosauria > Squamata > Dipsadidae > Thermophis > Thermophis baileyi. Next base: position 1,723,142 of record QLTV01000967.1, read on the forward strand.
GCCCTGGACAGCCTCTTCCATACTATTGCCAAGAAAACTGCATGGATGTATTCATTTAGTCACTAGGAATTGACCTTGTCTGAAGGACACCTTTATTTTTTTTAAAAAAATGGTTGGAAGTGGAAATCATACAATAAATTGACCTTAATTGTTTTTTTAAAGAAGAAATCTGAGAAAAGAGAGAAAATCCTTCCCACACCCCTGCAAATATAAGTGAGTTTCTAGCCACCAAAAGGTTTGATCTCGCTCTGTGCTTTACTTTTCCACATATGGCTTATAACTTTTCAGAATTTAACTGAGCATAGTACTGATGTATCATGCTGGAGTAGAAACAGAGGCTGATTGAATGTGAAATGATTCTAGAAGCAAGGATATTCATTCATTTTACAAATATCACAGTCAGAGAAGAAATGAAATAGCCTGGTGTAACAGGGAACATTCTTGCATACATGCACAGGGAATGTTTGGTCAACTACTCCAGCTTTCTCAAGTCGTGGGTCTCTTTGTCTTTCTCCCACAAATCTTACTATTGTAATCTCCCATAGTTTTTGGCTCAGTTGGTCTGCATGTTGTTACTGTCCACTGTTTACCTTACTGTACTTCTCTGTAAGATTTTCTGCTCCCATTTTTATTGCCTTCTTTGTAGCAAAAAAAAAAAAAGTGGCTGAAATGTATGGTAGAGAAAATTAGTAATAGTAATAATAATAGTAATAGTAATAATATTATTGATATCCATCAATCATTCAAAAGAGATGTCATTTATTATGTAGATTAAAGTCAAGGAGCTAATTGAGAGTTGAATATGCTGGTAGACAGGAAAAAGGGAAATAAAAATTCTATAGGCTTTAACTCACAGCTAATCTACATGGAAAGACATACAAAGCAGATTGAACAAAATAAGAACAAAGAAACAGCTCAGATTAAACAATAACAAAGAAAAGAAAGAAGAAAAAGATCCAAATCCACACTTATCTCCACATTCCTGAAGATTCTTATTTTCTTCTGATTGTTCAATTCTTTCTTCAGGCTTGGATATTTTTTTTTCTTTTTTCTTTTACTTAAAACAGTATTGTTTTTACTGATTCTGTTAACGTAGCCTTATGATAAAGTAGAATTAGCCTTATTTCTTGTCTGGTTTACCTGGCAGGGTTGATATCAATTTTGCAAGTCTGCAAGAAATCTCCTGCCACTTTAAATAGCCTGATCAAAAATGATGGGGCCTTCCTAAGTTTATTTCTCTGACCGTTAAGCACTTGCAGGCTCCTCTCTTGTCTGATCATTTTCTAGACAGCATCTCTTCCTCTTGTCCCTCAAGGTCATTCCCCCATACCATTATAGAAAGGAACTTAAGAGTTTCAGAGTGTTGTTAGAAGAAACAAGAAGCAGCATTACAACCAGTGGTGAAATCCAAATTTTTTTACTACCGGTTCTGTGGGCGTGGCTTGGTGGGCGTGGTGTGGCTTGGTCGGCATGGCTTGGTGGGCATGGCAGGGGAAGGATACTGCAAAATCTCCATTCCCATCCCACTCCAGGGGAAGGATACTGCAAAATCCCCATTCCCTCCCCACTCCTGGAGGAAGGATATTGCAAAATCTCCATTCTCACCCCACTCTGGGGCCAGCCAGAGGTGGTATTTGCCGGTTCTCCAAACTACTCAAAATGTCCGCTACCGGTTCTCTGAACTACCCAAAATTTCTGCTACCGGTTCTCCAGAACCTGTCAGAACCTATCAGAACCTGCTGGATTTCACCCCTGATTACAACATGTGTTAAGACACTGAAAATGGAAACAGTCATGGAAAACAAGAAAAGTTTTTCAAAAGATCTCTGAACTCAGAAGGAGAATCAACTTTGAATTGGTATGCTAACGGATACCAATAGGGAGATATTAATTGATTCAAAGGAGATCAAAGAAAGATGGAAGGAATATACGGAAACACTATACATTAGAGACGTCAACATCCAGGCTATCTTAGAAAAGATTACTTTCAGGAACTTCTAGTAATAGATGATGAAATAAGATCAGCACTCTGGTTATTACCAAGTTGGTATTCGTTGGTAGTCGAAAACCTATTGATATATGTTAAGAAACAGAAGAAGAATTAGCTAAGGTTCTAATAAACTATACCAGCAAATCTGGAGTACACTACAGTGCCCAACCATTTGGTTGATGTCAATCTACATTCCAATACAAAAAAGGACACTTAAGAAAGTGTACGAACTATTGTACAATACCCTTAATTTCATATTCAAGCAAATAATGCTCACAATCATCAAACGTAGCTTATAGCCCCACATGAAAAAAAATCAGTGCTAATGTTTAAGCTGGTTTTAGAAAAGTACAGGTACAGCAGCCATGAGGGCCTTGGAACAGATATTGACATGCCATGATGTGCTTCAGCCACCAAAGATCAGAATCATGCAAGCAATGGTAATCCTTAGGAGGTAATCCAAGGATTACAGAAGCAAAAGTTGGACTTTACAGAAACAGGATAGGAAGAGTATTTATGCCTTTTAACTTTGATACTGGAGAAAACTCCTGCGAATATTGTGGACAGAAGGCAAACTAATGGATCATTGAACAAATCAGTCTAGAGTTCCCACTTAAGCACAAATGATCGGACTCAAATGATACTACTTTGGAAACATTATGTAAAGACCCAACTCTCTGAAAATGGCTCCAGAGATGGGAAAGTGGAAGGAAAGAGAAGAGGAAAGCCAGCAGCAAAGTGGGTGGACTAAATTACAGTAGTGATGGGTGCCTCCTTGGGAGACCTAAAAGTTAGGGATAGATTGTTGTGAAGAAAATCTATGTGGCTGCTAGGTATTAAAAAATGAATCAATGATGCATAATGAATCAACCATTCAATCATAATAAAATGAACAAAGAGAAAAAATATTTGGTGCTAATAAATTAACCAGGAAAGGACATTATGTGTACAGCTGTGTGAACAGATATACAAATTTGCTTGAAAGCACAGTATATGAAAGTATAGAGAGCAGCATGCATTAGTGTGTTCCACTAGCTTCTTTGGGTGTGCAGGTAAAGGTGTATGACATCCCAATGGGAGAAAGTGTTCTCTGTGGTTCTAATTCCAATTTGATATACTTGATGTTGCATCCCTTGACATCTTACAGATGAGTCCTGAAGATGAACTTTCAGAACCAGGATGGGTTGTACTGAGAATAGCAAGAGATTCTGACTGTGACACAGAGGAAAACCTGATGAGTTATACCACATGAAAGGACCTCTGGGTTACGCATCAGAAGGCTAAGAAGTACCTGGCTTCAGAGAAAGAACTTGATTCATTAGCGGATCCTTGTTTCTGAACAGAATGATGACTTGGAATAACTTTAAATTTAACATCGCCTGGGCTAAAATGGAAACTTTGGAACTGAGATTTAAATATATTTATTTGAAATGTCTGCCTTACCATGATATTTCATTACAGTTGCCAGCTCTTATTTTTGGTCTTTCTCTACTTAACTCTGCCTTCTAACTCAGTTTTTGCCTCCTAATCCAGGGGTCTCCAACCTTGGCAACTTTAAGACTTGTGGACTTCAACTCCCAGAGTTCTTCAGCCAGCTTTGCTGGGAGTTGAAGTCCACAAGTCTTAAAGTTGCCAAGGTTGGAGACCCCTGTCCTTACTGTTCTGTTCAGTTGACCTCTGAATTCTCCAGTACTGAATCCTGGATTGTTTATGATTACCAATATTTTTGCCATTTTTCAAGTGACTAGCAACTCATTAAATTAATTCTGAGTTCCACATTTGGCTCTACTTTATTCCAATGGGATTGTTGCTTGCCTGAAGTAGGACAGCATGCAGTATGAATGTCAGGTTGGCAGAGACCTTAAATTCACAGAAACTTCCACATGAGCAGCACTAATGACAGAGTTTCTTCCTACATGAAGCCTTGATGAATTTATATGTCTGAAGACTGCTCTGGATGGATATTTGTATGTTAAGGAAAGGAATGACATTGGATGTCAAGGAGAGGAGTAACATTGGGAGATAAGGCTACTCAATATTACCCCAAAACCATCTGCATCTTGATTAACATATTATTCCAGTACCTGAAATGGCTGCTATTATAAAAGAAAACCATAAGTAAATGTGACAGGAGATCCTGAGATGGATAAATGGATTTTGTGTGATAAAAAAAAAGTATATAGCATGATGCAAATCAATCAACAGTTCAGAGTAAAAAGGAAAGGAATACATTTTCCAAAAATGCCAACGTTCTTCTGCATCAATAATTTTTGCTGGGTACTTGAAAAAGTGTAATATATTTATGAATGTGAAGCGACAGTCTGATGGATATTTCTTACTTTTCTAATGTGACTATCCGGCAGCAAGGAACCAATAATATCTGTTGTTTCCATTTCTGCCTGAATAAGGTCATCAATCCATCCACTTTTCTTTAGTGATTTGCCTGAAGTGCTCAATGCTGTCATTTCGATATGCAAGCCATTACATCTAATCACTAGACAGTACTAAAAAGTCATTTTTTTCTCCAGGATATACAGGCAGTGTTTTCTTTTCATGCTATCTGAAGGATGGCCATGTCAGGACTCTTATTATTATCCACAGGAACATCAAGGCATTACTTCTCCACTAAGTAATACTTAGAAATACAAGTATCTGGATTTTTACAGAACAACAAATTTTATTCAAAATGCATTTGGTTACAAATATCCGAAAAGTTGTTCAGTCTCATGACACAATCAAAATGGAACCATGACATAATTACAACATAATAGATGAAAATATAGAGAGCTGTACTTTGAGGTACTGATAAATATGGAAACAGAATGGATTTTTAGGCTGTGTTTGGAAAAGAGGCTTTTCAAAGAAGTCCTTGGAATTATTTTTTACCACATTTTTCCATGAGTATGTCTACTGAGCTCCCTATGTTACAATTGGTTACCAACACATATATTTCCATAATTTGTGAGTCGTTATATTTTTAAGATAAGATAGCATTTTGTAATGTGAAATTCAGGCTCTTAAGTATGATTAGTTTGGCTTAAATTCACAATACAAAGAAAATTAGGAAAAATGGACATCTCACTGGGGGACTGCCAATGAAGCTAGAGAATGATGATGATGATTTGATTCTTACATTATAATACAATTATTCACAATACCTACTACATTAAACAATACTATATCAAGGATACTTAAATTTTGCACACAATATGATGGGTATTCATTTTGTTACATATAAAACCTAAAATTCTGCCAGCCTTGATAAAAAACAATGATCTCTCAGTTTTTCAGCATGTAAGTCCTGTTAGAGATTTTCTCTAGCAGCATAGTTGACCAAATCTTATCCAAACATTTTTCAAATAAAATTTAAGAAATGTGTGCTTGATGAAATGAAATAAAAAATAAATGAAATAAAAAGAACATGCTAGGCAAAAAAAGAGCAACTATACTTTTTTGTCAAATATGTTACTTTTATGATAATAGCATCTTCTGATCAGAGCTCACTTAGCTTTCCCAAGCTAAGGCGAGGAATTCATTGAACCATGGAAAGGGAGAGTCTCAAGATCAGAAAGAGATGCTAAGCTTTCAGATTTAGAAAAAAGAAAACAAACTCTTAAAAGTTGCTGG
>QLTV01000967.1:1738536-1776680 GCA_003457575.1 Thermophis baileyi
GCTCCCGCTTTCGCTTTCGTGCTTACATTCCTTCAGGCTATTTTCTCACCAAACACGTCTCCTTTTCTTTTCTCCCAGTTCAAATACATTTGCTGCTAATTCTTCTCCGCTTCCTTCGAAAACAGCTGGCTGTCACGTCTTCCGACCGGCCATTAACAGGCCGGTCCCTTTCGCACACTATCTGAAGGCGCCTCTCGCCCGTGCAGGAGATCGCCTTTCTCCCTCTGGGGCTCCGAGGCTTCCCCTCTCCACCGGTGCTCTTTTCACGAGCGTTCCTTGCCTAACACGGCCACGATTATACAAAAAGCCGAGCAAGCCTTACGAGGTTTTCGTCGGCATGCCCTCTCCAACGTGACGCCAGCCGGAAGTCCTTTTAAATTTTTATTTAAGTAATTTTCCTTTGGCTGGAGTTCATGCTCAATCTAAAATATATTTTTCATCCAAGGTGCAGATTAAATGGGGTGGGGCTTCAATCATTCAGGTGAGATGATCACCTGAGGAGAGAAAGAGGCATTTGTGAGATTTTTTTGCTTCTTTCTGTTGGGCAGTGGCAATTGCTTATTTAAGGCAGCAATTTATCTCACTTCTAACATTTGAGATAAGAAAAAAGGAAAGCTCATCAGGAGACAGAGGCCAGCAGAAGCTGGAGGAAAAAGTGAGAGACTGGAGAGACCATGATAGAGATAAAGAGACTGGAATCCTTGTCAACATGAATATATTAACGCTATGCAGCGACACCCCGATCCATTTCATAGGCTAGAAAGAGAAGAATCCACTTACAGTTTTGCAGTTTTCTATATTTTTTCGGGTACCTAAGGAACACTTTCTTTTTTAAAAAAACCCACAAGTTTGAAATCACATATGAGAAGGGATTCTTTTCCTTGCTATTCTGATTTTCAAGGAGCTCTATTTGGGAAGGTCTTGAGGAGGTCAAGAATTTTTAAACTGCCCCCTCTGTGTAATATTTTCAGCAAGATTTTCAGCAGTTTAGGATTACTGTTGGGATTAGGTGAGAATGAAGGAAATGCTTCATCATATTCCACACATTAATGATCAAGAATAAACTTTTTGGGGCACTATTTTGTTGCTTACATTAATAAAAAGTTGTCATATTTGATAATAAATTCCAAAATGACCTAATAACTTTTATCATCAGCTTTAAATCACAATCCAATTATTCATAACATTTGGTATTTCCTGGTGTCATAGACCTGAAAAGTATCATTGAATCCTACTACTGCTGAGGGCAGATCCTTCTTTAACAATTACTGCCTATCCTCTTCTTGGACTTATCCAGTGATAACTTATCATCACCACTTTGGACTTATCACCACCACTTTGTTTCGCTAATTGTTTCCCCATTAAAAAAAACCTCTTATTGGTTATGACATGCATGGGAATTCCTTAAGTTTTTACCAGTCGCAAGTTTCAATTCTGCCCCTTTGGCCTGCTCTTGTTTGGTAGAACACACAGCTCCCGACCAGAGGTGGGTTTCATCAGGTTCTGACCAGTTCTGGAGAACCGGTAGCGGAAATTTTGAGTAGTTCGGAGAACCGGTAAATACCACCTCTGACTGGCCCCGCCCCCATCTATTCTCTGCCTCCCGAGTCCCAGCTGATTGGGAGGGAATGGGGATTTTGCAGTAACCTTCCCCTGGAGTGGGGAGGGAATGGAGATTTTGCAGTATCCTTCCCCTAGAGTGGGGTGGGAATGGAGATTTTACAGTATCCTTCTCCTGCCACACCCACCAAGCCATGCCAACCAAGCCACACCACGCCCACCAAGCCACGCACACAGAACCGGTAGTAAAATTTTTTGAATCCCACCACTGCTCTCGACTGGATGACGTCTTTAATGCCTTTTTTGTTGTTGCTGTTAGGATTTTGCTGCTGAACTTGATGTAACAAATTACTGTTTATTTTCCTATTCACTTCCTAAAGGGTTCTTATATAGTAACTGTGGTGTCGGTCCTTAATGTTCACTGAAGTTAGTGGATTTTTTTTTGCAGATGTTTCATTACCAAACTAGGTAACATCATCAGGGTTAAAAGGGAGTGCAGTTTGCCCTTATTTTTATATATTGGTAGCTTGCTGTGTCAGTGTTGCTGGGTGTAGGGTTGGTTATTCATTGATTAGGCTGTTGTTTGTTGTTAGCTTATGTGTCTGTGTTGGTAGTTCCTTCCTTGTCCAGTTTAACAGAAGTGAAATTGTTACGCTACATAGAAAAGCATTATTTTTTCTAATAAACTAATCTTGATCTTAATAATTCTTATTAGAGGCTGGGCCAACATGAGCTATCTCTCCATTATGGACAGCCTATTAGCAATTTAAAAAACCATATAATTAGAGACCAGATCAGCCGATGTCCTAAATAATCTCACAAAACAATGTTTATCCTTTCACTGGGACATTGAAGACAGCTAACCCATATACAGTATGTTGATTAATGAAGACTTTCTTTGGTTTTAAAAATGGCACAGGAGTTTTGATCTATTTTTGCTATAGTAATAACATTTCCCCCCCGAAGTTCATCTAGGAATAGATAAATAGGTCAGTTGAAATCCAGCCACTATTATGACAACATTACTTAAATATTACTTGGTTTCACCAAATTTCTTGTCATTTTTATTTTTTAAATCAGCATTGTTATACATAATGTCATCTAGTATAGTTTTTCTTTTTCTAATATATTGCTTTTTGTACACAAAATAGGCACCAGCAGTTACTATGAATTGCATTCACAATTTTTATGTTAATAGATGATACAGTTTTCTTGAAAAGACATTCTTAACCTTTTTTTTTTCACATTGACAATATCTTTCTTGTGAACATCAGCCACTACTTTTACCAATAATAAATAGAGTCATTACAGGCTAAGTTGTTTGCACACAATTCTCAACTTTAATTTCCATGGGAAAGACACTTGATTTCAGTATGAATCAAATTCATCCCAGTGTATTTAGATGCATCAATAGAATGTATCAACTCCTAAACAACTAGTGATAATGCTACAACTACTGATAAACTATTGCCTTATTTTGATAGGGAATTGTTATATATCTGGCAATATACAAAATGTAATGGATTATATTTCTGTTACACACAAAACATCCATTGAAATAATGCTCATCATAGTGTCCCTCATAGACAGGCAGGGGAATTGCATCAGTGTTTGTGAGTGTGGAATGTCATCCGATATTGGAGAATTAGATTTCAGATTCTGCTAAGCCTGTCCTAAAACAGAGAAGAGAGAAAGGAGATACTGGTGTGTTTATTGGATGTTATGGTATTTAAACAAATATTTTAACTTGCTTGACTTGTCTCATCGCAGAAAGCATGACCCATAAAAATGGATTTCAGTTACTGGAAGATAAATTCTCAATGATTGTAGGGAAAAATGAGACTGAAACCAATTAATCAGAGAATTAGAGGGCTCCCTTTTTCATGATAAGTTCAGGGAAAGCTGAATGGACATCAGTACAGAATGCCTTATTTGGATTCATGAATTCCCTTCCAGTTCTTTGATGCTATGGAGGTACCAAGAATCATTTCCTATACGATTTCTCTAGTAACATAATACATACAGTACAAAGCTACAACCTTTCTTTGGTAATGTTATATCTTTTTAAAGAGGAAGGTAATACTGTCAGAATGTGTTGTTAAGCCCAGAATCATTCAATGTTCCTTTGAACCTGCAACTTCTTGTCTAGTATGTTATGTTCTGTATAGGCAGATCTTTCTACTCAGAGGTAGGGGAATATAGGAGGGGAAAGAAAAGTCCCTGCGGATTTTACTCCTCTAATCCATGCTAATCCTTGCTAACTATTGGGTTGGTACTCATCTCTGTTTCAAGGCTGTGAGCAAGCACTGTCCAAAGACGTTTCTGCAGTCATATAGCCAGCATGACATTGTGAAGCATGTTTCCTCCCCACTGAAGTGGTACTTATTTATCTACTAGCATTTGCATGCTTTCAAACTACTGGGTGGGCAGGAGCTAGGCGAAGATGGGGGCTCACCCTATTATGTGACATTTGGCTCTCAAACCCAGGCTGTTGACTTTCCAGCCAACAAGCCTACCATCTTAACCGCTGAGCCATTGCAAGTATATAACATAATATAAAATACTAATACTATATATATGAATGGAAAGCTGCTTGTACAGACCTGAAGCCATTGCAGTCATGGAACTCAATTTACAAATAGTTGGATGTTGTAAGCAAGAAAAATATCAAAATAAAATGTAGTCAAAAATAGATTTTAAAAATAATTTTAGCTATAGATCATAATATTTAAATCATTCCATTTAATCTCAGAAAACATATTGGTCCACTATGAAGCCTACCACTAAAGACTTCATTTTGTTTCACAGTAATATTTTGCTATATTTCATTCATTTCTTTTCATTTAATATGCTTGAAAGGGAAAATGAAATACACATATTTTCATATTTTAAAAATTGTATTTTATGCTCCCAAGACCAAAATTAATGCCTACTCACTTTGAATATAAAATTTGGACCTCAAAGAGCTTGTGTGCAATTTTTTTTAATACTTTGAGGTAGATTTCCTGTCAAAATTCTTACCTTGATCAACATTTCCATTGTCACTATTTGATGATAACATTTGTGTGAAAACCAAACTATCTAAAATGTCAGCTATAAGGCTCAGAAAATAGTGTTGTTAAATCTTTATGACTGATTTCTTAACTATGCAAATACTATAAAGCATAATAGGGTGATTTATATTGGACAAATATTAATTCTTATTCTTAATAACTGGCACAAGTATGCTGATTGATATAACTTAAATAAGCCAATTTGTTCATGTGATTTGAATGAAAACTGAACAAATGCAACTGTTAACACAAGCAAATTGATGAAATGAAAGAGCAAACTATATAACCATATTTTTTCACTTTTTGTTGTTTCATGAATTCTCAGTTAATCTGGATACATACGTACTAATATGGACAAGTATGTCATAGTAGCATTAGTTTTTGATTCTCTAATAGGCTGTATTTCAGAGGCAGTGAGGCAGCCAGCCATATAAATATGATCAATCAATCAATCAATAAATAAATAACAATAAATAAACTCCAGTGCTTTAAATTGCATTTTAAAGCCAGAGGTCCTATGGTAAACTTATCAAAGTTCAGGGTGATTTATATATTTAGGGGTTCTGCACTAGTTCACAAGATACTTGCTCTCACTAAATTTATAAGACAGCCTTTGTTAGATAAAAGCTAACACAAACACTTTGAAGTAGAAGCAAAGATTTGGGAATAATTCTGACAAATGTACTTAAAATCTTATTGTGTAGTACAAACACTGGGAAATTAGCAGCTTTATAAAGATATTTTTAAAATCTTAGTTCAATCTATTGCTGTAATTTAGGGGAGGTTGTGTTGTTCAACATTTTAATCAATAATTTGGATGAGGGAAATGAGGGGATATTTGTCAAGTCTGCAAATGATACAAAGCTGGGGGAATGACTAATATTTTTGAGAAGAGAATATTAAAAAAGACCTAGGCAGATTTAACAGTGGAATGAGATGAATACTGCAAAATGAAACTTAATATGGAGAAACATGAAATTTTGCACTTGGGTAGAAAAAATGAAGGCCACAAATGAATGGCAGAGGCCTGGCTTGGAAGTAGTACTTGTAAAAAATTATCTCTTTATTATTCTTGTTGACCTCCAGTTAAATAGGATCCAGCAGTATCTTCCAGCTGCTAAAAGGCAAATGCTATTATATAGTATATTAAAGTAGCAAAGAATCACAAGAAATATTCCACTGTACTCTTCATTGGTCATATAACACTTGAAAAATTGTGTCTTGCTCTGGGCATCAGTGTTCAAGATGGGACTAAGCAAAGGAAACAAGGAGGGCTACCAAGTTGAAAAAGAGTTGGGAAGTCAAGATCTATGAAGGATGATTAAATGAGTTTGATTTGTTTATTTTACAGAAAAGACAACAGTGGAGAGTATTTAAAATAGCTGAAGGACTGTCACATTAAAAAGGTAGTAAATCTTTTCTGTTTCCCTAGAGGGCAGGAACAGGAATGGACTAGATTAAAACTCCAAGTATACAAGTTCAGACTAGATATTATAAGGAACTTCTTGACTGTACAAATTATCAGCCATGTTCCATGCAGTGATGCACTGGAGGTGTTCAAACAGAAGGTGGATGGCTACCTGCCAGAGATGCTCTAGTGGAACCTGTACCAAGCAAGGGGTTGGACTAGAAGATATCTAGGGTCACTTGCATCTATATGATTCTATCATAATTTTCTATATTTTCAGGAGAGGATCTTTTGCTTTCTGAAATATTTCAAGGAAACAAGACATAGGTGAAAAAATGCAATTCAACAATATTTAGAAAAAAATATCATAGAAGATTGGCATGGCAAGAATGAATATATATCTGAGTGTGAATTCTTATATCTCGAATATATAGATTTGTCATGAAGTAAACTTAATAAAAAGCTTGACCTTTAAGCTCGTCTGTCTGTCTGTCTGTCTCTCTCTCTCTCTCTCTATGTATCTACGTATCTATGTATCTATGTATCTATCTATATCTATATCTATCTATCTATCTATCATTTATCTATCTGTCTATCTATCTATCTATCTATCTATCTATCTATCTATCTATCTATCTATCTATCTATCTATCTATCTATCTATCTATCTATCTATCTATCATCTATCTCATTTTCATTTCAGGTATGGTTCTTATTTTGGAACCATACTTTAAAAAAATAGCATTGGCTTTCACTACTGGTATTCTGAGATGTTAAGATTATGGTATGTTGATATCATATGAAATAGTTGGGCTTTAATGCTCTTTTGTTTTCAGCATTCCAGATTAGGCTTTCAATTGGAAGTGTTGGGTGGAACCACTTAAACAGGGATACAAGAAGCCAGGGACCTCTGGTAAGTAATTTATTATACCAACCTAGTTCATTATTAGTAAAGAATTCTAGGAATTGCTGTGCATCAAAAGCAATTCCTACCTATAATAAAATCTAATTTCATATTTTGCATCTCTTTTTACTTAACTCTGCAATAGATGGCTCTCTCTTTTGAATAGGAAGTTTTTTTCCCCATCTGTCTCTTGTTTTGTCAATGCGTTGATTTGATATAATGTTGTTTTCCTCTAAGGGTGAAAGAAGTAAGTCTTAATAGGTTCTAAGATTTTTGAATCCACTTAGCCTCAGGTTTCTTTAAGGCATCATATCAGCAAAAACTGAATTAGTAGTGCTTCAGTTTTGACCATGAAATTAGCCTCCACAGAAATATAGTTAAATTAACGGTTTTATCTACATAACTATATTTAGCTTCCTGGTAAGACTTCTAACCCCATATGCACAAAAAGGAAGGATCAGTGCTTAGCTAATTCATTTGTGCCTGAATTCATCACAGACACTAAGACCTTGAGAGTCTGCAGAGGTAAAATAAGGGATAAACTAAAACTATCGTATTTTTTTGTAATTTGACTGCCTCAAATAGTTAAAAGCTAAGTAGACTACAGTATATGTTAAATGTGAGTTTACTAATATGTTTCCAAACTGAAATAAATGTAGCCAATTAATAAATGCATTCTGAGAATGAACTTTGTATAAATAATTTGAAAAGGACCTGAAGTACTGAGTTTTATTTGGAAGGGTAGTCTACAAGGACTGTGATGGAACAGTTGAATTAATCTAATTAGCTAGCATTTTTACAGTACTAAATTTCAAACATGGGAGATTGTATTATTCTTGAATTCGAATTTGTAGCAATACCATATATATCAATAACCATTTTCAATTTCCTTAATTTTGTGAAATTAAAGAAATTTAAGTCTGTTGCTTCATAATATGTTAATACAAAATAGACTAGATACATTCAGTGGTGGGATTCAGCCGGACCAGTTCAGGCGAACCGGTAGTTAAATTTCTGGCTAGCCCTGCCCCTTCCTGTCCCGCCCCTTCCAGGAGTCCCCACGCGCTCCATTTTGGCTCCCAGGTAAGTGCAGGGAGGCCTCCCAGGCCAAAAACGGGGCACGGGGGGTGGGTGGCGGCACGGAGGTGGCGGCCCATTTTTGCACCCAGGAGGCTTCAGGGAGGCTTCCTAGGCCCGTTTTTGCTTCCCAGGAGGCTTCAGGGAGGCCTCCTAGGCCCGTTTTTGCTTCCCAGGAGGCTTCAGGGAGGCCTCCTAGGCCCGTTTTAGCTTCCTAGGAGGCTTCAGGGAGGCCTCCTAGGCCCGTTTTTGCTTCCCAGGAGGCTTCAGGGAGGCATCCGAGGCCCGTTTTCGCTTCCCAGGAGGTTTCAGGGAGGCCTCCTAGGCCCATTTTCACTTCCCAGGAGGCTTCAGGGAGGCCTCCTATGCCCAAAACGGCGCGTCCCCCCGTGGCCCGTTTTTGCTCCCAGGGGGGTGCTTGAGGCCGAGTGCTGCCTGTCACCCCCTGGCCACGCCCACTATGGCCACACCCACCCAGTCACATGATCACCAAGCCACGCCCACAGAACTGGTAGTAAAAAATTTTGAATCCCACCACTGGTACATTTCAGCAATTTTGAACATGTAACACTGAATTGAGTTAAACCTAAACAAGCATATTTTAAGTGGTGCAGTGCTGCAGTCACTAAAGCTGTTTAAAAGGTAATCATAGACTATACTTAGAAAAACAACAGATCTGTATATCAATAAAACCAAAAGCTAACTGGAAGTGAGATGGTGGAATCTTTAGGGATTTGGAAGATAAAGTTGAAGTTTCAAAATTGTCATGCCAATCTCAAAGGAATTTGGATGTTTAAATCTGTAAAATTTAAATTAAGGACTCTCAGAAAGAACAACAGAGTGGCAGGAAAAACTAAGATACCTTTTTTATTGTGGTAGAATTCTAAAAATTGGCTTCATATCTCAGCACCTTTTTTTTTAAAAATCAATGCTTAAATTTTAATTCTATCAAATGATTCTCAGACCAGGTCTACTAGCACAGTGCCACTGTCGAAAAGTGAGGCAGACCTGTTTCATTGTCCTGTGTGATTTCCTGAGGAGTGTGAGGATATCATTTTACAGATAAAAGCCTTAAAATTTAAAGACAACCTTTGACAGATGACAATCATTGAGAAGCTACTTCAAAATAGACCAGGAAAGTTCAAAGGAAGATCTCTTTTTTCATTTATTCTCTCCCTTTTAAGATAAAACATCTGTCAAACCAACATAAAACACAAATCTGAGGCACTTTACAAATTTGCACCCTCAACCTCCAGTCAGAAAGAGCTTTGCTTTGTTTTGCCAGCATTTGCAAGGAACATTTTGAATTATTATGTTCCCTCTGATTTGAGGGAAGCAGCCAAGAAAGCTTTGTTACAAAAAATGCAAAACCTCTTTGGTTCATATACTGATTACTGCTTTGATTGAAACTAAAGACAATGCAATGTTTCTTAGTAGCCCTAATTATTTTCCATTTAACAAAATTCATGTGCAGGGACAAGTCGTGTTGTGCAAATTAAACTGTTAAAAAATGGTAATGCAATAGAAATAAATGGATAAATAAAAATAAATATTACCCGCACAAGAAGAGACAGGTTATATCAGACCAAATGTTCATCTTTCCATCCATTTTAGTTTCTTATAGTAACCAAGCAGATGCCATTGAAGTCATAAGTAAGGCATGAGACTTCATGTGTTCTTCAGTAACTGTTACTCAAATACCTGTGAGCATAGTAGTCATGTAAAGCTATTCAGGTTAATAGCCTGCTTTGCATCTTGTAGCAATGACACTATAAGGAGAACATTTGTTTAATCTCTCCAAAAACACTGTAACCAAATTACTCCTAAGAGACAAAAATGAGTTCCGTTCCCCCATTTGTAATATAATTAGCATTTCCCCAATGTAGATCTTACTCCTATATATTGATTGCTTGTGGAGGTGACGGGGAACACAGTACAATGAAATTAAAACATTTTTAGTAAAGTCTTCTCCAATTCGAAGCCGACTCCAGGTGATTTTATAGAACCTTGTAGTTTTCATGATAATATGTCATTACCATTGACAAATTATAGGATTTTGTTCTTCCTAGTCTCACCTACAGCTCTGATATTTTCTAATCCTGTTCCACCCAAACATAATCAAGTGTTACTCTGCTTAGCTTTTCAAAGGTAGTTGAAAACGGTTAAGAATTGAGGCCTTTGAACTATGGTGCTGGAGAAGACTCCTGCGAGTCCCTTGGACTGCAAGGTGATCAAACCGGTCAGTCCTAGAGGAGATCAACCCTGATTGCTCTTTAGAAGGCAGATCCTGAAGATGAAACTCAAATACTTTGGCCACCAAATGAGCCTAATGCTGGGAAAGATTGAGGGCAAAAGAAGGGGAAGACAGAGAATGAGGTGACTGGATGGAGTCACTGAAGCAGTATGCATGAGCTTAAATAGACTCCAGAAGATGGTAGAGAACAGGAAGGCCTGGAGGAACGTTGTCCATTGGGTCGCAATGGGTCAGATACGACTTCGCAACTAACAACAATCCATTGTATATATTCTGGTGAAAATTGCTATCTGCCACCAAACTGCAGGAAAAGTTGGGAAGAATTGGGCAAGGGAGGCTAAATACTTAGACTTGATGACTTAAATGGCTCTTTTCAACCCTTATGATCTTATTAAAGAATTTTCCCATAACAGGGCTGAAGCAATTTGCTTTCTATGCAGGCAACAATCCCACTTCATACAGGTTTCTTTCAATTTTTAATAATCCCCTTTCCCTGCATGATAGATGCCAGTTAGCATGCACTGTCATTCCACCTACTCAGCAGGCTCAAGCAGCAAATTTAGTGTGAAAATATATGTGTTGGGGGGAGGGGGGGAAATAACATCTCATAGTGTTTGCAAAAAATAATAATAATAAAGGCTTTAAAGTCACAGTTCCTACCTGAGACCATTAGCAAAAGAAATGTTCTGCTTTTACTTAACATCCTAAATACTGTATTTGCTCAGATCTCATTAGAAAACCCAGAAATCTTCTTGCATATTATGTATCTCAAATCTCACAGCAGTGGACAAAAGAGAGCAACCACAAAATGCACACAAACAACAAATAGAACTGAATAAAAAACAACAGCTTGATTTTGCAGGAAACACACAACAGATTGCATTAACAATGTACAAGAACATGGACAGACTATATTCGGCTAAAGCTCAACCCAATCGGTACAAAGAATTTTGCAATTTTAAAAGCACTCTGAGATCTCAAATTAATGGGAAAACAAGCAAACAGTACAGGAAATAACAAATCTCCGCAATTTAACCAAATATAGAGTTAGCCTTTCATTTTTTAAAATGAGCTCAAAAGTTCCAAAGGAAACTGTCCTCAATGAGCAACCCAAATAATCTTATAGAAGTTTTTGGAAAGGCAATATATTCTTGACTTGTTGAGCTTAGATGTTTGTGTGCACTCTGTACATGCTCTCTTAAATGTGGTGTGCATTCAGGTCTCCTCAAACTCATTATCAACAGAATTCAAGTGTACTCACAATGTGTGCATAAGTACACTCACTCATACATGCTCTCTGAGCTCAGTAAGTCAATGTATAGTAAGTACTACACATTGTTTTTCTAATCAGTTCACAGTATGACAAACATATCCATAATGGGAAGGATAAAACATGCTATATTTGCTTTATTTTCAGTCTATATATAGTCCCATCTGTACAAAATCTAATTTCCTTGTAGCAGAGATTGTTTAAAAGAAAGCATCAATAATTTACTTTCCTAGCAAGGATATGATGATCTATCCTTTTCTTGCATGGTCTCCTTCATTCTGCATATGGTGTACATCCTCAGACCAGTGTACTATGTTTAGTTGGCTGGCTGACGCCCAACACATAATAATTAGATGCAAATAAATGGAGTGAGAACCTGGGAGTGACTTTGAGAAAGAGTGGGGGACTACTAGAGAGAGGTAGATGAATCCCATGCAATTCAGATGATGAAGTTACCACACAGATCCATGTGGAAACTCCATTAAGTGTGAAAATCCTTCCAGTGCTGATCAGAAAATTTGAAAAATTTATGTGGCATATTTCAGGTAGAATGAATTATGGTCTCTGTGCCATGACTCTTAAATAATCCAATGACTGGCTCAGAGCATCTCAGATGAGCTGTGTTTCTTAGGGACAGTGGTCATCCTCCACCCTCAGTTGGATGGATGGTGGAAGGTTGGTGAATTATTTATTTATTTATTTATTTATTTATTTATTTATTTTGTCAAACACGTATTAGATAGTACATATAAGTATAAACATGATTTGAATACATGAAATGAATACAAATAAAAATAAAAGGGTACATTAGGACAGGGACGGTAGGCACGCTGGTGCGCTTATGCCAGTGGCTGAGTAAAGTAATTGAGTTATAAGGATTAGATTCTTGTGGCTGTTTGGAAAAATCTAGGAACAGAATGCACATTTTAAGATATACAAGTTGCTTCAGACAGTGTCTAGGAGTGACTACTGGAATCACCAATTTGCTCAAAAAAATCCTTTTATTCAGGATACTATGGGCAAAGATGTTTTGTACAGCAATCAATGATTGCCAGGGATTGGCAATGACTGACCCAAACTAGCTGGAATTGTTGCCTTGCCTTTTGTTTGGCTCACTCAGCTCAAAATGGAGCATGTTGATTGCAGCATTTGGTGCTGTGGCCCAAGCCGACAGATGGCACCTCTCTTTTCCTTGATGATACATCAACTAGGCTGTCCAAGATGAGG
This sequence comes from Thermophis baileyi, assembly GCA_003457575.1. NCBI lineage: Eukaryota > Metazoa > Chordata > Lepidosauria > Squamata > Dipsadidae > Thermophis > Thermophis baileyi. The sequence goes on from QLTV01000967.1 coordinate 1,751,290, forward strand.
CTGGTAGCCTTGGACCTGCCAACTCATACTGCTGCAGGAAGTAGAACATCTATTAGACAATTTAGTATTTTCCTGGATATAGCTTAGTTTGTCACTGATCAGGCAACTTCAACGAATAGGACCTGCAATCTCTGCATTGGGACATATGTTTTTACAAAGGATGATAATCCCTTTCATGCTGAGTTACAAGTCTGACAAGCACAAATACTTGCTAGTCTGAAGAGCAACAGAATGGAACCCTTCTGGTGGATCAATTTTCCAATCCCTTGAGAAAAATCACTTGTAGGATTTCTATGTTGTAGCAAAGGAACCATTTTCTCTTCTTCTTTCCCCCCTACTTCTCCTATTACTCATGGCAATAGAAACAGAGGGATAGAGAATGACAGGAATCATGATATTTTGATGACAGTTTTTCCAGAACTTTTTTTAAAAAAAGCACAGAACTACCCCCCCCCCCCAAGTGCATAATAAAGAGGTATCTTAGCTGCCACTTCAAGGTTATCTGATTTGGCTTTGGTAATTGTAGATCCTTCCTGAAAGGGATAGGACTGTCACTTGCTATAGCTCAGCATGATGACTGTTTCAGAGTTTCTATCAGCGGTGAAATCTACTTACCTTTCCTACCGGTTCGGAAGCGCGTGCTTTGCGCGCACTTTTTCACCCTCTGGGCTTGCGCAGAACACTTTGCGCATGCACAGAGGGTTAAAAACAAGAAAATGGCGACATGCGGGCGGGTGGGTGGAGCCTCGCGCTGCTGCTGCTACCGGTTCTCCGAACCACCGGCGGCCGTCGCTACCGGTATGCCTGAACTGGGCTGAACCAGTAGCATTTCACCCCTGGTTTCTATATCTCTGTATTGTGGTTGGCAATTGTAAGAAATGGTGGAAGAAGTGCTATTGGTTTATAGGAAATTGGGAATCAATGTGTGCCGAATAAGGTTTCATGCCTAAAGACAGGTCTACAGCTTGGGTATAGCATCTCTGTTGAAGTATATATATGTTCTCACTGTTGGTAGATTATTTATAAGTACTTGTGAGCCAATCACATCATGTCTTGATTATTTCTTTATCCTAGCTGTTGCAGTATGGTCTGCATGGAAACTTCTGTTGGTATAAAGTATGACAGCTAGGCTGTTAACTACCACAAATTCCCATGTTGAAAGATGTAAAACTTTCCATATTTTTTTATTATTATTTCTCAGCATGGGTGGTCAGATAAATTATTAAAAATGTTTGTTTGCAAAAAAAATTTCTTCAAAAAGAGGCCACTTTCTCAATCTCCTATACATTTAATCAAAATGCAATTATAATGCATATTTTTAATTTTATTATTTTAGTGCATGGCTAGTTTAAAAAATGGTCATGTGTGAGAAAGTGCAGGCTGCAACTAGGTTAATACTAAATCTAGTATTATATTGCCCATTATAATTCATTCAGTAGAACATGTTAAAGATTTACTTGTAAGATAGAAGTTAATATCCATTAAATTAAATCCAGAAAATTATTATTATTTGGATTGATTGTATGTTGGAGCTCCAGGCATGAACTAAATTCTGAAGGGAATGAAAGCAAAATGAAAGGGAATAAAACTATTAACTTAACATGAATTATTAAAAACTGGTATAAACTTTCTCACTGTGGGCATGCAGTGTACAGTATATGTACAGGATGCTAGCCCCATCCCAAGGCTAAACACTAACACAGGGAGAGCTGCCCTTTCAAATTAGTGGGACTCTCATCAAAGTCAAACTATAGTTGCTGCTTGAGAAAATGAAGCAAATAAAAACTGTATCTGCAGAGACCAAAAATGCTTTTTTAAAAATATTCATTTGTGTGTGTTCACATCTGCAGGAGTATATTTGTATATCTGCATATAGATATAGGTACAGAGAAGAGAGTTATTTTTAGACACAGATCACAAATTCAAGATGTTTTTCTAGTTGCCTAGGATGATCCTTGATTTAGCGCACATCATTTTATGAATTAGTGACAAAATTAAGACAGCTGGCAGCTTATCTAAAGCATCATTTGTAGATTTTCCCCTGCATGCATTTAAAAAAACAAAAAAACCCCACAAAGTATCTAGCAATATATAGAGAATATTGCAACATAACTAAAGACAGAAGCGTGGGGAGAATGAGAGAATAAGCTGAAAAAGGAAATACATTCCAAGCTATTTAAGCCTTTTAAAATTATAAGATTTTTTTTTATATTTTGGACTAAGATAGCTTACATCAGTGTTTTCAAACTTTGCAACTTTAAGATGTCAACTCTCAGAATGCTTCCTAGGGAATTCTGGGAGTTGAAGTCTGTGCATTTTAAAGTTTCCATGATTGAAAAACACTGGCCTACATGTGTTCCTTTTTGACTCAACCAGGTGGTTCTTTGATACATTTTACAGGCAGATGTGCTTTAAGTTAAAGCTGAATATCAAAGTAAAATAAATGTGCAATAAGAAATATGGCACTTATTCCATTTAACTTGAATACAGTAGTTTCAATTTTCTCAAAACAGAAATTTCCTGTGATTCACTAAGCAGTCAACAAGTGTGAATTAGACAGAAACAGCTGAAGGTACAGTTCAAATGAGTTCAGAAGATTATTTGTTTGAAATTCTGAATTCAAATAAAGAAAGATCATTTAAAACGAAGAGGAATTCATGAACAAATTAATGTCCCTGAGTAATCTTATCAGATACCATTGTAATCTATTGATTTGTACTACCGGTATTAATTCATCTACTGGAGATTAACATAACTGCTGAGACAAATACATTATTTTCATCTTGTGTATTCCTACATGAGAATTTTGGCTCATGACATGAGGCTACATTTTATCTGGGAATGTGAATAAGAATCTAGCAAATTAATACAAGTTTTACGTAAGGACCCTGCTCTGTTGAAACTGATTGGGAATATTCTTATTTTCAATGGCACTTTTGAAGCAGTTTATTGTTCCATCTTGTGCTGTTTTCTAGTATTAAGGATAAGATTCATGGCAGAGAGAGCAAAAACTGCAGAGTAACTTTATTAACAGGTTAAAAGATGGGAAAAAAAACCTCACACAAAGAAAATAGAAAAGCTAACAAAGCAGGACGATAGATCTTTATAAACTCTAATTCACAGCAAGAAATGGTTCATAGCTTAAGTGTGTTAGGATTATAGAAATCAATATTGCTTAGCCTCAAGGTACGGTGATATTTCATGGCCTTAGACATTAAAGTCAGCAGGGTGACCTTGGGCCAGTCATACTGTCTCAGCTGAACTCACCTCACAGGGTTGTTGTTGTGGGGTAAATAGGAAGAGAAAGGCTTGTTGGGTATGTTTGCAGCTTTGAGCGATTTGTAAAAATAATAAAGGTGGGATATATAGATAGATATAGATATATAGATATAAAAATAAATGTCTTTCTCCACAATTTGATACCAAATTGTGCTTAGACTTAGAAAATCAAAGCTATTGACAACCAAATAACTTATATTTTGACAACCAGGAACACTGGCCCACTTAATTCAGCTGGCCATTTGGTTGTGGTGAAAAGGAATTTCTGAACATATGCAAATATCCCTTTTTAGTGATTACAATTGATGGGAGGTACTGCACTGCTTTAATTCATCACTTTCAAGAGAAAGGCTGCTTTAATCTCAATGCATTGCTCAAAAGCAATCAAACTGAACTTTTGATAAAAACACCTCTCTTAGCCTATAGTACATAATTGTTCTAAAACCCGCACTTCTCCTCTTCAATTTCATCTTGACCAGAACTATACATCAGATGAATTACATATCACCAATAATCATATCCATATCTCTTGCCTTAATCCAGAGTTTTAAATAGCTTATCCAACAGAGACTTCTCATTACTACTCAATTTTTGCAGATTGAATTACCAAGATCAATGTGAAAACTACAGGATCTCTGTTTAGAACAATAAGGCACTGGTTTTCTGTACAGCAGTGTTTAATAAAATTAAGACATGTCTCTACATCAGAGGTGGGTTCCTCCTGGTTTGCACCGGTTCTATAGAACCGGTAGCAAACCGCTGGTGATATCATGGAGCCGGTTCTGTCAGTGCCGGTCCGTGGATGCTGCCATCTTTTTTTTGGATTTTTTGGGGGGGGATTTTTTTGGGGGAATTTTTTACTATTTTTTTTCTTCTGCGCATGCGCAGAAGCCGAGTCCTTGTCACTGCGCATGCACCGCCATCTTGTTTTTGGCTTAAAAATATTTTTTTTGCTAATTTTTGGCACTGCGCCTGCGCGCCTGCGCGCCTGTGTGGTGTGGCCACGTGGCGCACAATGCGTACACAGCCACATGGCGTGGGAGGAAGTGAACCAGCACCGAGGTAAGTTAGAACCCACTGCTGCTCTACATGTGACTTAAAAGCAGTTTGGAAGTACTGTGACATGTAGAATAAGTCAGTTAAAGACAAAAAGAAGACATGAAAACGATGTGATGTCAGGGACCTACTATCACTTTAATCTACAATTCTTTTCAGAATTGAAGAAAAACTTTCTGCCCAATCATTTGAAGCTAGGTAGTGAGAGGCGAATATAAAGAGCCGTTTGGTCTAATGATTAAGGCTAGAAAGTGGGAGACTGTGAGTTCTAGTTGTCCTTAGGCATGAAAACTGACTGGGTGACTTTGGGCCACTCATACACTCTCAGCCCAACCCGATTCATAGGGTTGTTGTGGGAAAAAGAGGAAGAAGGTGCATTAGATATATTCACTGCCTTGAGTTGTTTATAAAAATAATAAAGGCGGAAATAAATTAAATAAATAAATAATGTGCTTTGTGGCATTTTAGATAAGAAAAACTTTTAGGTCCCCAGAAATGAGTTATAGGCAATCAAGTAACCAAAGGTAAAAATGAACTGCCATATACTGTACAATATATTGACTATATGCTCCCACATTAGTTGCAGACTTTAGTTGCACATTCATTAGATGCAATCAAGGATGTTATTTAGCTGCTTTGGTGTGGTTTGTGGGAATCAGCTCTGCCTTCAAGAATGAAGCAAAAAAGACAAATGTCTTCCAAATCCAAATGATAGTGATTTCACCAAGCGAATGGATGCCTATGAGCAGGTCTTCTTCCAAACCAGGGGTCCCCAAACTCGGCAACTTTAAGACTTGTGGACTTCAACTCCCAGAATTCTTCAGCCAGCCAGCAAGTTTGAAGACCTCTGTTTCAAACACTTCTGTTGACACTTCTGGAGCAATACTTAGGTACCTTCATAGTAGCCCTGGTTTTCAGCATAGGTCAACCTTCCCCAGTCGGGGGCCTTTAGAAATAGCATAACTTTAATATGGTCTCTTTATGAGTACAAACATGACTAATTATTGTCAGAACAGGATGTTGGCTCATGTATCCAACAGTTCGGAGTACAGTATAAAAACAAATCCTTAAAACTCAATCAAAAGGACACTGAATCTATTTCAAGCCTTGGCACCATTTGTGTTACGCTAAAGCAAGACAATTATCTGTCTTTTGTAAATCTGAAAACAAGACAGGCTTGATTTTCTAGTGGCCTCCTTTTCTCTATAATAAAAGGCTATACCTATTTAACTCCCTGAGCACAAAAACAGTTTAGAAGATCCTTAAGAAACAGACACTATCCAGAATTGATTAGTGCTAGTACTGTTGTTGTGAACTGTTGTTACACATTGTTTTAATAAATTTGAAAATATCCAATATATTAATAACTTGCTTTTAGATTTAACCTAGTTGGTGTAGTAGTAAGTAGTAGTCCTTAGGGATCAAAAGAGTAAAAAAAAAAGGTGTGGCAAAAATTATCTATTGATTTAAACTTGTTGTGACGTTTAAATACCTCATTAGCTCCAGCAATGACATTTATAGCAAGCCTTAAAGACATTAGGTCAATAAACAGAAAAACCATGATTTATGTACCTCATTTAATGTACTTTAATATAGAAACTTCCATACACAAAAAAAGGTACTTAGAACATTATAATACCTTTGTCATCCTTCCATCCAGTAAGGCAATAGCTGAATTTTTGAACTCTACCAAAAGAAACAATAGAAATTGAACCCTCATTTTATGCTGCTTCACAATACCATTCAGATGAATAATCCTATTAAAATATGGTTATGTATCACTGAGCTTTTCTTTTTCTAACTTGGCTCTTTGGAAATGTGAAATGTGCTAGATGCATTATTTTTTTAACTAACTGATATTGATTGAAACAAATACTCCATTTAATATAATTAACGCTATAAGCGGTAAGGATGGAAATAAAGTCTAGAGCTTTGGCCCCAAATTAATGTTTTACAATTTTTAAACAATAAATATGCCTGTAATTGTTTAGGATCATCGTTCAAGATCTCAAGCTACCCTTTATCCTACTGAGATTCTGAACAGGGAAGATAAGATTTCCTTTCTTTCATTCTTTTTCTACCCCAATCAGTTATAACTTAGTGCACCTTAGAAAATAAACATGATAAAAATACATAAAAGATATCTATTATTAAAAATCCAGCAAACATTTAAATATTAGACCATCACACAAGAGGTCCATCACCCACTTTAACTCAGGGATAGAGCTTGGTTTTAAGGACTTATTTAAGGGCTAGAATGAGGTCCATATGAATCTTGGGGAAATGTGCTCCAGAGGGCTGCAAGTGATAGGATTTGAGTTTAACTAAAGAAAAATTCTGCAGAACCCACTTTACAAATTTCTTGGGTTTGCCTCTGGATTGTGACAAGTCCAATTTCAAGGCAAAATATAGCAACTATAGTAGCCTCGGTTCTGAGACAAAATACTATTTGGATTCTTTGAGCCATGATGAATTCAGTTCCCACTTTACAAGAAGAAGCACCATCTCCTGGAAGCAACCAGGTAAGAATGTATGCGATGTCAGCCTCTAATTTTGAAATAGGAAGACATAAACAACACCCTGATCCAGAGGTGGGATTCTACCGGTTCTAACAGGTTCTCTAGAACCGGTTGTTAACTTTCTAAGCAGTTTGGAGAACCAGTTGTTAGAAGAAATCTCCTTTTGTTTTTTTCCACTTTACAGGGTTAATCCTGTAAGGAATTACAACATTCTGGTGTTGTTTCTATAGCCTAATCTTTATTGCCCTGCTTACAGAAACTGCCTCTCTGTTAACCCTTATTACATTCTTGGCAGTACGCCTAGACTTACTGTCTCCGAAGCTTTTTTTTTTGTTGTTTTTTTTGCTGGTACTTTTTTTTCCTTTGACTTTCTTAGAGGGGAAGGGTTGTTTTAAGCTTTTTACACTGCTGTTGGGAGGAAATACTCCCCTGTTGGAGTTCTTCCAGCACAGAGCTGCCGGAAAGAAGCTTTTAATGACAAGGAACCAAGATGAGTGATATTCAGCAAGGCTTCTTGGCTAGCTAGAAAGATTGACATTCAAACGTGAGTTTACATACCCTTTCTGACTTTTGGTCTAAAACTGGTTTTTGGTGAAGTTTAATTCTGTGCTTGGTGATGTTTAATTCTGTGTTTATAGATGGGATAATTTTCCCTATTCAGCTTTGTTAGGAAGGAAAAATGTTAATCTCTGTTCCTGAAAAGAATACAGAAATCTGGCTAGTTCCTGTGTCTATTTGTTCTGGTAATTGGTTTAACAAGCAACAGTTTGCTCCTTTGCTGCATTCTAGTTAGGCTTATCTCAAGTGCCTTTTCTATCTGGGGAGGGGGTCTTCCTTCACTGCTTTAGTGGTTCTTGGTACTGTCCTTTTGGGGTGTACTTCCAAGAGGCAGGATGCAAACTTGGCACTGATTTTTTTACTGCCTTTCTGGGGGCATATGATCTTTCCTTAAATCCGGATGATTTCCTGAGGATATCTTATGAGGTGAGAGGATATCTTATGATCTGGCTGATTTCCTGAGGATATCTTATGAGGTGAGACCAGCTGGTATCTGTAAGTGGTGCAAATGGATCTAAGGATTGCTTCTCCTGGGTGTGCTCTTTCTGGAGAACTTAAATGACCTCTCTGCTAAAGGGTTTCACTTTATGAGCAAGAGTTGGCTGCTGATAGTTATCATTGCATTTTAACTATTTTAATTCCTCAAGGTGCTCTGGCACCCTGCCTGATTTGTAACTCCAGCTTGCAGGTATTTCTAATCTAATGATTGGTATTTAGGGCAGCTTTTTGCAAGCAAAGAAGCTTTTTGTATTTTTGTACAGGTAATCCTTGACTTACAACAGTTCATTTAGTAACCATTCAACGTTTTGTGCCCTATCTTGTCACCGTGGTGAAGAGAAGCACCACAGTTGTGAAATGAGTGACACGGTTGTTAAGAATGCTGCAACGGGCATAAATGTGAGGATGGTCATGCAAGGACTGGTCATAATTCACTTTTTTCAGCCCTCTGAGTAGTCCCTATGCACGTAGCCACACCAACCCAGTCACATGACCAGCTAGCCATGCCCACCTGGTCACATGACCAGCTAGCCATGCCCACCCAATCACATGACCACCAAGCCACACCCCCAAATAAGCCACACCCACAGAACCGGTTGTTAAAAAATTTGAACCCCACCACTGCCCTGATTCACATCTGAACCCAAACTGAGTTGACTCTTAAAACTAAACAGTGAGGATATTCCACAATGTTGTGACAAATCACCAGTTTGCTGTGGTATGAAGAGTTCTAGGAAATCAACATCATTACTCCCCACCTTCCCAGAGTTGATAGAAACTCTAGAACAGGGTGTCCAACCTTGGCAACTTTAAGACTTGTGGACTTCAACTCCCCAGCCAGCATAGAATAATTGAGGAGTTTTGGGAGTTGAAATCCACAAATCTTAAAGTTACCAAGGTTGGACACCCTTGCCCTAGAAGGTAGATCCTTGCTCCAATTACATGTAGATCTGTATTTTTACCTGGAGAGAACTAGACAAATTGGTCAAGAAAAACTATGAATCTTGTCAGCCACTATTTCTTTTCTAGACAGTTCTTTGATTTATATTGTTTGTGCTTCCTAGCTTAGTTTGATGTGCCTTATAAATAGCTTCAAGAATCATTTCAGTTTAAAGCCCCAGGAGTTTGTCTGGCTGACCTGTAAGCTGAAGACATTTAAATGTCTTAATTTATTCCTATTAGTGTTTCATTTATTACTCTGCAAGAAAAAATAGTGGAAACAGATCATCCACAGTATAAAACTGCAAGGAAGAAGGAAAGCAAATGCAACTAGTACCTCATTAGAAAGAGTGTTCTGCAAATGTCTCTGGGATATTCTAGACTTCAAACTAAGTGTTAGAAATTATTTATGCTGAGAAGAATGACTGCATTATTCTGATGACAATCTTTCCATAATGAAAGGTGCCTACAGGTTCCAGGTTCTTAAATTTCGGTTATTCTCTGAGTTTGTTATTAAAAAATGAAAAGTTCACAGTAACTTTTTTCTTTAATTTTCAGGGTAGGCAAGGTCTTTGATGAGTATTATAGTCAGGGCACTCAGAGTTAGAAAACTATATATTCTTAGCAAGGTGACATACTGCACCCAATTCATAATATAATTCAGTAGTGGACTTAAAATTAGGTATTTCCTGCTGATTAACCTTTTCTGAATGCTATGGCAGGCCACCACTTATAAAACACACAGATAGCTTGGAACAATTATGCATACAGTATCAATTCTATTTGCATATGTTTGCTTGCTTTGCATACTTCTTCTTTTGAATAAAGGGTAGGCCAAAGACCTATGCTTTACACTGAACCCTGTCTGATCTTTGCAGTATCTTCTGGCAACTGATATTTTCCCAGACTCTTTTGTCCTGACATTTTTGAGTCTAGCGGTATTACTGTTTTTCAGGGAACAAAATAATGAAAAATATGAATGTGGATTCTAAATTTAGCAAGTAGGGTGCTTGCAAAAAGGGATGTAGTCCATTTCAGAATTTGCCATAGCAGTGATATACTGCAGATTGTCAAAGTCAGGACTCATGATGAGTTTGTATAAGGAAATTCAGAAATTATTCTTATAGTATTGTTGTTTTATATAGTATAGCTGTTTTCTTCATCAGCTATTCCATTATTAGATCTCAAAGTATATCAAAATCTACATCTTTGCTTTCAGCTAATTATAGTATAGAGAGATAATAAAATTATAGGTTTGAAAATCAACCCAGTTATCAAAAGTCCTCAGAGATCTTGCTGAGTCTTTCATTTTTCAGAAGATTGAAAAAGATACAATAGGATTGGCCCTCCTACACCTGATTCTGACCAATAAGGAGTATTTGTTGAAGATGTAAAAGCAATAATAACTTTGAGAGAAGGTAACCATATCATGTTGGGGTTTAAAACACCATAGAAAGAAAAAAAGAGGAGTATATTTGTGCATATACACTAAACTGCAAGAAAACCAATTTAACAAGCTTAGAGAAGTACTGCATGGAATCCCATGGACAGAAACTTTAAGGTCAAATAAAATACTGGGAGTACAATTTCACACCATTCCAATAAGGGAGGAGAGGAAACAAGTAGGCAGTTCAGGAAACTGCTGTGGTTGCAAAGGGAGCTTTTGATTGATATAAAAATTTAAAGGTTGGTTGATCCTATACATGTTTGATTAAATGTAAACATGTATAGGAAATGGAAGATGGGTGTAATCTCTAAGTTGATATATCAGCAAGTAGCTAATGTATGCAGAAAGAAAGTTACAAGGCTAAAATGCAAAAGAAACCTAGATTTGCAAGGGAAGTTAAAAGTACAGAAAGTCCTTGATGTACAACCAGTCATGTAACAACTGTTCGGAGTTATGACCACTTCAGAAAGGGTTTCAAGTCCTCCAGTGCAAATGTCACAGGCTGTGATCTCTGTGTATTACAAATTTTGTAAGGTTATGCTTTCCAATTTCCCCCACTAAAGTCTATGATATCAGAGAAAAATGCAAAAATGAGTATCTGCATCATGTAAAATAGTGTAAGCTCTCAATGCCTCTTGAGAATCTACCATTTAATACCTAGGAGATAGACAGTGAACTCCATAACTACTCAGAGGATATGCTTGTTGTGTTCCCAGTTCTCCCTCTGGTCCGCTTCCCTAGCGGGAACGAAGATCGAATCTGATTGGTTGCCCCGTTTGACAGCCGACTATAAAAGGGAGCTGTCAAACGGTGAGCGCCAAGTCCTGTCAGTTTTACGGTTAAGCTGTTAGCGAATTGTTAGAATAAACTGTTAGCATTGTTAACCCGTCCCGCCTCAGTTCTTGCGCCCTGCCTGGTTCTCCGAAGCACCAAGCACTGGCAACGAAGGTGGGATTGCAGGACTGAGGAGAGAATCGAGCGAGTCACTATTAAAGAGCTGGTTGCTAATGACGAGACGTCGTTCCGATAGCCATTCCTTCAAATGCATTCATCTGATCTGTCATGGTCTGACAGGAATGGCTACCCAACATACTTTCGTGCCAGTCGAAGGCCGAGATACATAAGACTCAAAGCCCACCTGCCTCCAGGAAAACCGGCGCTATAAACTATGGCGAAGCTGACCCTGAAATTGAATCAGATGAAGAGGAAGACATTAACCGTCTCAAAGAGACGCCTCCTAAGAGCTGTGCTGGCGAAAAGAAGCCCCCACTAACTGCCTGTATGTGTTGCAGCAGTAATCATCCTAGGGCGGCTTGCAATTTTAAAGATGTTTTGTGCTGATGGTGCCGCCAGAAGGGTCATCTGGCCAGAGTATGCAGAGTTGTTCAACCACAACAAGGTCAGCCTTCAAGACACCCCTACGTAATATGGCCACCCCAGAGGTCTCCTAAAACCAGGGATAACTGCTACACCATATACCAAAGCCACCCTCGTCCTGAGACAGCCATCTGCCAAACCGCAAACTCCCTGAAGAAAAAAAATTCGCATCACAGTCCGTATTGAAGGAAAACCTTGCCTCATGGAAGTAGACATGGGATCTGTGACTTCAATAGTGTCCTGGAGCACCTTAAAGCGGCTTATGCCAAAGATCGCCAAAAGACGTCTAAAACCTTGCAGATTATTCCTAAAAGACTATCAAGGGAATCCTATCCCCATTCTGGGCAGTGGAAAGTTCAGAGTCCAATTCAAAGACTTTGCTGGCCGTCTACCTTTAGTGGTAGTTGACGGGTCCCTGACTAGCCTTCTTGGACTCGATTGGTTTGAATCGTTGGACCTGACTGTCACCGGAATAAATTCCATCAAGAATACAGACCTAGAGGCACTCACTAAAGAATTTCCGTCCATTTTTAATGGCAAACTGGGCACCTACACAGGAACACCTGTCTCTTTTAATCTGGATCCCCAGGTGGCACCCATCCACCTCAAGCCTCGTTGTGTTCCTTTTGCCTTAAAGCCGAAAGTAGATGCTGAGCTGGATAAGCTCATTGCCCAAGGAATCCTGGAGCCCGTGGACCATTCCAGATGGGAGACTCCCATTGTCACTCCCATCAAACCAGATGGCACGATTTGCATCTGTGCTGACTATAAGTGTACATTAAATCATGCCTTGCCAGCCAATGCCTATCGGTGCCAGTCGTCCAGCACCTCCTGCATTCCTTAGGGAATGGCAATTTTTTTGCGAAGCTGCACTTAGCGCAGGCTTACCAGCAGTTGCCTGTGGATGATGCCATGGCTGAGGCCCAAACTATCATCATCCACAGATGGGCTTTCAAATGCCGCCGTCTCCAATTTGGAATCAGCGTAGCCCCGGGTTTGTTCCAGAGCCTGATGGAGTGCCTGCTGCATGGCATTCTGGGGGTTGTTCCCTACTTTGATGACGTCCTAATCTCTGCAGCAAGCCGACCCGAACTAATGATGAGATTAAGAACCGTGCTTCGTCGGTTTCAACAAGTCGGCCTCAAAGTAAAGAAGTACAAATGCCACATCACTGTGCCTCAGGTTGAATTCCTGGGATTTCTCATAGACTCTGCTGGCTTACACCCGACAACCACAAAGACCAAGGCCATTCAGGAGGCACCAACACCTACTAATAAGGCTGAACTCCAAGCCGTTCTTGGACTTTTAAATGTCTACGCTATTTTTCTTCCACACAAGGCATCGGTAGCCGAGCTGCTGCATCGACTACTTGACCAGAAAACCCCTGGGCCTGGGGAAAGAAGGAAGCGACTGCTAATTTCCAATGTGGTCCTCACACAATACTGTGAAAATCTTCCTTTGCTATTGGCTTGCGATGCCTCCCCATACGGGGTGGGCGCCGTACTTAGCCACAGACTGCCCAATGGCACTGAGGCACCCATCGTTTTTTTTCTCCAGGACCTTTGCCACCGCAGAATGCAACTACAGTCAAATTGACAAGGAGGCCCTGGCTGCGGTGGCCGGGGTGAAGCATTTTCATAACTATCTCTACGGTCGCCACTTCGAGCTCATCACCGATCACAAGCCACTCTTGGGACTGTTGGCAGGGAACCGCCAAATGCCGCAGGTGCTTTCCCCGCGTATGACAAGATGGACTGTGTTCCTGGCAACCTACGACTACACACTGACCCACCGCCCGGGAAAGCACTTGAGCCATGCTGATGCCTTGAGCCGCTGCCCACTTACTGCCACTGTAGAAGATCTAGCCCTGGTCTCGTCCATCCTCTTAATCGACAACCTCCAACTCCCGGTAACCACTATTGACATTGCCAGGCATTTCGCATGGGATCAGGTAATATTCCAAGTGCTAGATTGGGTGCAGCAAGGGTGGCCCCAGGGACCAGTCAACCCAGAATTCCAGCCATACAAATCCAGGCAGCACGAGCTCTCAGCGCAAAGGGGTTGTCTGCTATGGGGTCACAGGGTGGTAATTCCTCCCCCCTTAGGCACTCAGTTTTGAAAACCCTGCACAAAGGGCACCTTGGTATTGTGCACATGAAAGCGCTTGGCTGCAGCTACCTGTGGTGGCCCAAGTTAGACCAAGCAATCACCGAATGGGTTGCCACCTGCAACCCATGCCAAGACACGTGGCCATCCCCACCTAAAGCCCCAGCCCGCGAGTGGGAAACCCTGGCGGCACCTTGGTCTTGCATCCACATAGATTTTGCTGGGCCAGTCAAGGGCCAGGTTTTCCTAGTGGTGGTTGACGCATATTCTAAATGGCTGGAAATAATATTAATGGCATCAACCACTTCAGAAGCCGTAATCAAGGTGCTGCGTGGGCTATTCACCACTCACAGGCTGCCAGACCTGTTAATATCTGACAATGGGCCGCAACTAACATCTGCCACGTTCGAAATCTTCTTAGCAGGCCTTGGGATTAGGCATGGCCTAATATCTCCTTTTCACCTGGCCAGTAATGGCCTTGTTGAACGAATGGTGTACACCTCTAAGGAAGCACTAGCAGGGATGGTCCCGGGGAGCTGGCAGGAAAGGATAGACTAATTCCTAATAGTACAACACAGTGCCCTATAACTAACAAGAGTCCCGCCGAGCTCTTAATGAGCAGGTGTTTGAGGACAACCCTGAACAGATTGCACCCCCAGTATGCACTGGAGAAACCTCTAGATTCATCGGGCTCACCCCATTCCTTCAACACAGGGAACAGAGTTTATGCAAAGAATTATGTAGGCCATCCCCTGTGATTGCCTGGCACAATAGTGGGGATAATCGGGCCCTGTTCTTACAGGGTAGAGTTAGACGACGGCAGACTCTGGCGATGCCACTGTGACCAGCTCTGGGGCCGTTGGAATGCTGCAACATCCCCTCCAGCCTGTTGAGGCCTTACCAGAGACTCCACCCACAACCACGCCGGAGAGGGAAGCATGCATGCAATGGCCATCAAACCCAGAAACTCGTGACAACAATCACCGAGCAGTCATACCTGTTGATCCAGGACATCTCCCATCTATTCCATCCCTGGCGGGTGCAGTGACAAAGCCCATTCGAGTTCCTGAAGACACCGATCCCTGTCTGGCGGAGCCGACTGCCAGAGTAGAACTGTGTAGATCAGGGCGGGTCTGATGATGCCCTGTGTACTTGCAAGACTACGCCTGCACGGACTAGGTGGGAAGGAGTGTTGTGTTCCCAGTTCTCCCTCTGGTCTGCTTCCCTAGTGGGAACGAAGATCGAATCTGATTGGTTGCCCCATTTGACAGCTGACTATAAAAGGGAGCTGTCAAATGGTGAGCGCCGAGTCCTGTTTTTAGCGGTTATGCTGTTAGCGAATTGTTAGAATAAACTGTTAGCATTGTTAACCCGTCTCACCTCAGTTCCTGCGCCCTGCCTGGTTGTCCGAACAGAGCAATGCTGATCTAATATGAACTTCTATTTCATTTGCAAACAAAGCAAATCAATGTTTTTTGTTTAAAAGACAGCATTTGTCTGAATTAAATAATTGCTCTTTAGAATAATATACAATTTTGTTATTGAGTTATGTTGGCTTCTACATATTTATTATGTTAAATTGCAAGGGCAATAAGAGCCTGAGAAACCTCAATACCAATACAGAGTCATAAATGAAATTTCAAGAGGTCTTAAACTTGCTTTCTATGATACAGTGAGATAATATTTATAATGCTTGCATACAGCTATTGATTTTATAAATGAAACTTGTTTCAAAGATGGCCAGGAATTTGAATATTGGATTAATAAATTTATACAATATATGGTTTTAAACTGTGGATGGATAATTGGTCTTAATTAAACAGGATTAAAGTGATGCTAATACTTGCATGGAAAATAGAAAAACAACCTGCTATGGCCAATTTCAGTAAAGCTTGGCATGAAAAATGAGGAATGCTTTGTCAACAAACAATCCCAGTTTCTATGAAGCTTTTGAAAGTGGGTCTCAGTATCCCAAACTGATGGGCTATATTACAACTATTCTTTCAATTAGTGCCCTGCTCTATCACTGTTGAATCAGTGATGGCGCCTTACATCATGAGCCAAATGGGAGAAAAAGATGTGAAAAAACAATATCACAAAGATGCCAAATGGTAAAATTTTCTTTTAGGGCAACAAGCTAGTACAGCAATGAAGTCCCTTGTTAATTCAGAGAATGAGGCAATTATTTATTAATTATAACATCAGCTCTATCCCTGCTGCTTTTTTTTTTTAACAGAGAAGAGATTTTCATCAGCCATTCTTTAAAAATGTTTTGCATCTCTAAGGAACTTTATTTGCTGTTCCTGAAGAAATAAAATCAAAACTGCCCAGTGATTTATTGTATATAAAATTCTCTTGTGCTCATTTTTTAAATTTGGTCCTATACATTCCACCAATCCTGGGCTTTAGCTAACTACCTGACTCTGTGGTTTCATCCCCAAATCCCCAAAACTTTACCCTTAGACTGTCTATTGTTGACCTCACCCCAATCCTAAAAGGTCAGTAAGGGGCGTGCATAAGCTCACCAGCGTGCCTACCGTCCCTGTCCAAATGTTCCCTTTTATTTGTACCCATCTTATGTATTCAAATAATGTTATACTTATGTATATTATCAAACACGTACTTGACTAAACAAACAAACAAACAAACAAACAAACAAACAAACAAATAAATAAAATAAAATAAATAATGAGGTACACTTTCCTATTATCATTCTTTTTTAAATTATTCTTATTCATTAGTGACTCCAATGACTTCCCTTGCATATCTCCAGGTATAAATGTTTGCTTACGCAGCCATGTCTTTAGGGTGTTCAAATAAGATTTTCATGTCATTGTGGAAGAAAGTAGCTTAGTCTGGTGGGAGAAAGGCACCACACAATCATAGAATAAAGAACCGAAGGCATATAAATCCTATGCAAGGACCAGCAATGAAGGATAGTGTAACAGTGTGTGATGTGAGAAAGATCTTGAGAAATGGAGGACTGATGTCAGCGCTCCCAAACAGACCAGATGAGCTACTTCTACTTTATTGTAAGGCTAAATTAACAGAATCTTGCAAGTTTGAAAGTAGAAATCTCCTTTACAGTCTGAGAAGTTAGGGAGGGTCCGTTCTGAGCCTCTTTCTCTCTCTCTTATGTTGCTGTGGGCTATACTGTCTCTTATCTGCTCGTTCTCTAGTCAGCATCTCTTCACCCTCAAAGTCTTTCTCATATATTATTTCAGACAGAGACAAAGGGAAGAACTTGATGTCAACTAAAAAGGAGCATGATAGGTATTAGAGGAACATGCAGAGAGGAAAGAAAGCAGTTAGGATGCAAATACCTCCTAGGGCACAGAACTCGCTCAATTTCCACCACTCATCCTCACAAATTTTTAGAAACCACTCTGTGTTGTATTCCTTCTGGCCTGAAATGTTTACAACAGTTAGGGAATACCATGACCAAATACATTCTCTTCCAGCTGATCAAGTCATGAGTTCAAAAAATGTCAAAAAATGTCAGCTCTCTCAAGTAAACCAGACAGAAAACATGCAAGATGAACTAATTCTACTTTATTGTAAGGCTATGTTAGCACAATCATACAAATCTGAAAGTACAAACTTTGGGCTGCCACTTTTAACTGCTTGATCTATTAGGGTAGGTTCTTCCTAAGTTTCTTTCTCAGACTGTGAAGCCACTGGAGGCTCCTGTCTCTCTTTTCTGATTATTTCCTGGGCAACATTTCTTTTTTCCCCTTCCTCAAGGCCATCCACAATTTTGTAATATTCTATTACAAAAGTAAAACTCAGTGTCCTGTTTCCTTGGCTGCTGCTCATCCAATCCCACGCAAACATAAAAAGAAAATGAATGGTTCCATCTGTGGGTTCAGTACACATTGTGTGTATATGGCTGTTCATGTATACATTTATAACTCTTATGATGTGGTGGGCACAGAGCCCTAATGCTAGGAAGATGTTGTTCCTTCTCTTTTTATGTATTAATGACCTCTAGTTAGGACACTGGAAGAGTAACACAACGGCATTTTGGCAACAGTGGCAATGTGATTGTAAATAGCCGTGTCACACCTCTGCATATGCATGTTTGTATGTGGAGGTGAAGGGGAAGGGAAATAACACAATGGTTTTCTTAAACCCAAAGGCTATGAGGTGGGATAAGGGGGGGGGAAAGTACCATAGTTTAGATAAACAAAGGAAAGCTTTTTTTTTTTTTTTTAAAAAAACAAGGTTTTTTAAAAACAACAGAAGGGTTTAAAATCTACTTTTTAATATATAAACCAGGGATTGTAAAACTCACTAGAAGGATTAAAATCCTACTCATTAATAGAGTTTTCTGCATTCTTTCCCCAGCATAGTTTAGTTCTAACAAATATTGACAAGGACTTGCTTATGTTTAGGAACTGGGAAGTGCAGCGAAGCAAGGACAAAGCCAGACAAAAACAGATTGTTCCCATGATTTTAATATTACAACAACATTATTCCAATTTTGAACAAAGTCATCTAGACCCAGAAAAAGGCAGGCACTGCCCTTGAAATGAACTGACACTGAAGGAAGATCTGGAGCTCATCTGACAGAGGAACTGCATGAATCAAGAATTTAACTTCTGTTGTCTTGTCATCTAGTAGCAGACAGTATCTCCTTAATTCATATGCATTTATTTCACAAGTACATTTCTAAACTTCATGAATGCGGCTATGTGCTATTACAAGTTTGTCAATAGGCTGCCCAGTGTTTTCCTCATGGCACATTCATCATCGGTTTTAGCTTGCCAGTTAATAGGGGTCTGCTTGAATAACTTCTTTATATAAAGCAGCTGGCAGAGTTCTGCATATTTTGGAAATTTAATGTATTCTTGAATAGAACAAAAGTCACTTCTTTGTTCTATGCTAATGGAGAATAGCCAGAATGCAGTGATGCCGCAAATGCAGAATGAGAATATCTGACTCTTTAAGAGTTGTGCAAATGGCTAAAAAAGTGCTGTCAACTTTATTGCCCATTTAGTGAAATACTACCCGAGATCAGCATTTTTCAACAAGTGCTTTTAATACGTAGAAAAATGCCTACTAATCTATGTTTCTAGGATCACAACTGCTTTCTATTTATCTCTCCCTTGATTATTTAACTTCAATATAGATTGTCCAAGAACATATTTTTAAAGGTTGCTGTTGCTATTTGACAAGTACATTTCTCTAATGCAGTCTTTAAACTGCAAGCACCTCCGATGTGAGCTCACTTTTCAGTTAAGTTATTATAGTTTGTATATAATTTGTAGTACATTTTTTTCTCTCCATTACTTTTTGTGTGGAACTTCGATCAGAAAGGTTGGACGTTAGCAGATTTTGTTAGATGCTGATGTTTATTAACAGTAAACTCCAGTGGGAGTGGATTACTTGAAAGCCACTTTCAGAAGAATTTGTTATGGAATTTTTAAAATATCCTTATATATTGAAAAAGCTATTGCCATCCAATGAAATAATGGATAAATGGGTATAGAGCAACAGCAATGGCAATCATACTGGAAATATCTTTTGAAAGAATCCTATTATAGTGTAGATTTTACTCAGCTCTGGACAAATGACATAATTGCTAAAAGTAATGATGATACTAAAAGTTGTATTTTTTTTTAAAAAAACCACTTGAACATCTTTGAATTCAAGACATGCAGATAGCTTGCTTTCTACATGGCACAAGTACTGAGTAGTTTATCTTTGGGAGTGACCAGGAAAAAATGCTGGTCAAAGTTTTATCTACAGTATGTTTAATTAATTGTTGCATTCAAAGAGCCCCCCCCATCCTACTTCTTCATAAATAAGACTGTTGAAATCAGATTCTCAGATATCTAAGGATGTGATGACAGTACAATTCAATTCAGTAAATGTTGAGAGGGATGAATTCCTAACAGATTATTCCTTGTTTTGCTGTTGATCACTAATTAAGTGTACCATATTTATCTAGAGCAGTGTCTTTCAATGTTGGCAACTTTAAGGTCTGGACTTCTCCTCCCAAAATTATGGTGGTTTAATTCCATGCATCTTAAAGTTGGCAACATTGAAAAACAGTGCTCTAGTTAACAGCCCTCTCCCACTTAGGATTTGATTTGTTTTAGCCTTAATTTATGGGTGAATAATTAAGCCTAAACAATTGCTCCTGGAACATGGCAATTCTCCAACTTTCTAAGCTGCTCTCCATTGCTTTTTCCTTCACCTGTATCTTCACCATCCATACCATTTTGGACCACTGTATTTTTACTAGTGATGTAGTGAAAGTGCCATTGGATGGTTTGTGATCAAGGTCATTTTCTGCCAAAGGGATCCTATTTATTTATTTAGCGTATGGCACGGTGTCTATATAGGTGCCCTTACAATGGTGCCTTTGTAATGGATAGAAAAATAAGGGGAGTGAAGAAGTAGAGAGCTAGAAAACAAGTTGAGAAACAGCTAAGAATAAGACATCATTGGAAGCATAAAGAGGTTAATAAAATTTCCCATTGAAAGTAGTTTCTTGTTAGACACTCTTTAAAAGAAACAGAAAAAGCTGCTTTCTTTCATTTTGCCTTCATCTAGCCTGTCTTCCTGGACTTAAAGGATTAAATTTTACCTGGCAGGACCATTATTGAATCTTTCACATATCTGTTTTTACTTTAAAGCAGCCACAGGAGGCTTTGGATTTGATCAAAGCAGTATGTGTGTGAAAGAGATAAATCTGTTTTCTGCATCAATTTTTTTGGGGATGTACAGCTGTTTTTTGGGTGGTGCTAGTGCAATTTATTCCTTTTCTGTTAGATATCACAACTGCAATATAATTTGGGATAATCATGCCATCTGTCCCGCTGATATAAACTGACACCTTAACAGGGCAGGTTAGAAAGTGCCATGATATTTTTCACTCATGTATTCACTGTTCTGCAGTTACATATTAATGAATACAATATTTTAGAGTTCCCCAATCTTTTCGGCTTTGCGGACCGGCAAGGGGGGGGGCAGGGAGAGCAGATGGTTCCACACGCACAATGGGTAAGTGTATGCGCATACGCTTGCCAGCTGCTCATGCGAATAGGGATGCATGTGTGCGTGCGTGCTCGCCCACCACTTCTGCGGCCCAGTTCCAAAAGCTTCAAGGCTTGGTAGTGGGCCACGGCCCATGGGTTGAGGACCCCTTCAATACTTCTAGTGAAACAAACAACAGCACAATGTTATAACTGTGGACAGGTGTGAGGAGTTTAGAACAATACAGACCTATTTTCCTCACAGCAATAGGCATTAGAGCAGTGCTTCCCAAACATGGCTAAATTATCCAAAATTGAGAAAAAAATATTTTTTTTTCTATGAGTAACAACACATGAAACATTACCCAATCACAACAGCAACATTCAAATTGACTTAAAGTGTTTTACCTACTTTGTGTGAAACTGATTTTCTGATAAATGTTTTTGTGTAATGAAGGAAAACGTTTGAGAAACTCTGCCTTGGAAAGAGGATGGACTGTTACGGGCCAAATCACCCCAGGACATTTCATGGCTAAGGTTGCACTAAAAGCTAGTTTTCCTTGTTCTTGATTCAAATCTTGACTATTACACCATAAATCCATTATTGCTCTAGTCATACAATGACTTCTTATCCATGTTAACATTAAATTATCTGCTCCCTATGTTTTATTGAAATTAGAAACCTTAAATTTTAAGCCAAAATTTGGCAAAGAACAGTGTTCACCTGCCTAAAGTGCAGTCTGGCAGTCAAAGAGCTGATTTGTCTAATAGTATTAGACAAATATCGATCCAAGCAGTGGAGAAATATTATTTTTCAGAGTCTATTTTAATGTTCTCCTGGGGCAGGTTTAGTGGTCAATTTACCCAGTTTTAGAGGTAAATTTATCCAAAGGTGAACTTACAGACTTTAGTGTAGTGGTTAAGGTAGTGGCCTAGAAACTAGGAGAATATGAATTCTAGACCTGCCTTAGGCATGAATGCTGGCTGGGTGATTTGGGACCAGTCAGTCTCTCTTAGCCCATCCCACCTCACAAGATTTGGGTGAAAATGCAGAATGTGCAAAGAGGCAAAAGAAACAGTAGAACATATACTCAGCTTGTGCAGGAAGATTGCACAAATTGATTGTAAGCAATGACATAATAAGGTCGCCAAAATGATTCACTGGAATATCTGTAAAAATTATAATGTGCAGTAATGAAAAATTGGTGGTAACATAGAGTTGAAAAAGTAGTTGAAAATGAGCAGTGGTTATCAGCACAAACCATAATACACAAACCATAAAGAGCCGAGGTGGTGCAGTGGTTAGAGTGCAGTACTGCAGGCTACTTCAGCTGACTGTTCAGCAGTTCAGCGGTTCAAATCTCACCGGCTCAAGGTTGACTCAGCCTTCCATCCTTCCGAGGTGGGTAAAATGAGGACCCAGATTGTTGGGGGCAATATGCTGACTCTGTGAACCGCTTAGAGAGTGCTGTAAAGCACTGTAAAGCGGTATATAAGTCTAAGTGCTATAATAACCATCTACCAGCCAAGTTGAGGCTTTCCCCATAAAATCTACAGAGATCAAAAGTAAGAGCATGTGTTTATACAGGTAGTTGACTTACGACCAAAATTTATGTTGCTGTGAGAAATTTGTTAAGTGAGTTTTGCCCCATTTTACAACTTTTCTTGCCACATTTGTTAAGTGAATCACTGCAGTTGTTAAATTAGTAACATGGTTGTAAAGTGAATCTGGCTTCCCCATTGACTTTGCTTGTCAGAAGGTCGCAAAAGCTGATCACATGACTCCAGGACACTGCAACCATCATAAATGGGAGACAGTTGTCAAGCATCTGAATGTAAATCACATGTCCATGGGAATGCTGCAACGGTCATGAGTATGAAAAATTGTTATAAGTCCCTTTTTTTCAGTGCCGTTGTAACTTTGAATGGTCACTAAGTGAACTGTTGTAAGTCAAGGACTACCTGTATAATGTGAAGTTTTTACTGAAACTCAGATAAAACTGCTACAATCACAATTAAAAAAAATACTGAGACCCTAGAAAGAATGCAAAGGAAAGCAAGAAAAATGATGAGTTTAGAGGCTAAACTGTATAATGAACTGTTAAGGGAACTACGGTAGGTATGTCTGACTCTAACCTAATGAATACAAGGCCTAGGGGCAACATGATAGCTGTCTTTCAGTACTTGAGGAGCTGTCATAGAGAAGAGGGGATTTCCTTATTCTCTAAAGCAGGACTGTCAAACTCACGTCATCATGGCGGTGTCACATGACATATTGGGACTTTTTCCCCTTTTGCTAAACCGGGTATGGGCGTGGGCGTGGCCAGCATGTGATGCATCTGGCCTGTGGGCCGAGAGTTTGATAGCCCTGCTCTAAAGCACCTGAGGGTGGGACAAGAAGCAATGGATGGAAGCTCATTAAAGAGAGATCCACCTGGAACTAAGGAGAAATTTTCTGACAGTAAGAACAATTAATCAATGAAACAGATTGCCTTCTGGAGTTGTGGGTGCTCAATCACTGGAGGTTCTCAAGAAAAGATTGGACAACCATTTTTGGGGGGTTGGTCTTCTGCCTTGGGCAGGGGGTTGGACTAGAAGACCTTCAAGATTCTATTCTAACTCTAGTAGTGAAAATCCTTGGCCATCCTGATGAATTTTAAGTTTATCTAATTTTTGGTGACAGACATCCAAAAGTGACATATCTAGTGGCAAAACACTAACATCTTCAAATTACTACTGTATAGTACAGTAGTTTAGACTAAAGTATGTGCTGATCAGAATATAATTACACCCAGTCTCTTTTATGGTTATATTTTATTTAGGTATGATTTTTTTTCTCTAAGAATTTTTCTCTAATTCTGCAATAAAAATGATTTATTTGAAATTGAATTATGTTCTAACAGGAAAGAGAAATTTGGTGAGAAACTGAGGCTGCATAAAATGTGATGAATGCATCTGAACTGATTCATTAAACACCAGTCAATACAAACAAGCTGAATTAATTTATCCCTTTACATGTATAGGATTCAGATCATCAAGACGAAAAAGAAGTTCAGTTACAACGGAAAAATAATTCTCTTTTCTACCTAGCTTTCTCTCTTATGCATACATACATCATAACAGAAGAGATATTTTGGCAAGGTTTCACTATGTTAGCTAAAATCAAATAATTAAAGATCATGGGGTTCATGCTTTGGTCAAAGTCAGCACAAATCTGTTAAAATAAGTAAGGCAGAAGGTTTCACTGGATCAATAGCATTACATTTGACTTGGAATCATCTATCATTACAGATTTTCCAATTCTGTTACCGCTCCATGCCCTTGTGCTTTTTGTTTTTTCGGTGTTTGTCCATTTTTGCGGCTTTGGTGAAGTATTTCAAAAATCTTGGCTTGTGTATAACCAGAATGCTAATTTAAGTTTGACAGTATTTTCTGTAGATTCTGTACAGTTCCAGTCTCAGCCCGTGTTCACGTAGTACAAAGTCTATTTTGGATTAAATGGCAATGTTAGTTCATCAAGGCAACAAACTTTCCAGCTATGATAATTGTACAGAACTAGCAGAAGGGAAAAGTGTTACTGAGAGCTTATCTGTGACTACCAATATGCTTCATCTTACACTGTTTTTGTAGAATGTTGACTGCTTTTCACAATTTCAATTGTAATTGTTTTCTTGTACTTTCAAGCATAGTGAGATAGGATGGAGTGTCTGTCCTATTTACTGAAAACACAATTTTGTCCATTGCAAAGATTTCATTGGATGATAGTTATTTTTGTCATAATCTACAGGATCTTCCTGCTCTTCCTTAATATATTCCAGTTTCTCATCCTCTTAACTGGCCTATCATCTCTTGAACAGAGCTCCCTTTTAGTTGCTCTGTTATGATGTTTGGTTGACATTTTGTATTTTATATTTATTTATTGTCCATGTTTTAATGTTTGAGCTTTCATTTTTGTTTATTGTTTGTTATCAGGCCTTATTCCACCAAAAATCACATTGTTTGAGATAAGTGGCTTTATAAATCTAGTACACATGGTACGTAAATAAGTAAATAAATAAATCTCAAGTTCTATATACATTTCCTTTATCTACTTGCTGATTTCAAGAACAAGCAATTGGTATAAATCAGTGCAAGAACACTTTTAAATTTCATGGCACTCTGTTATGTCTTGGCAATTCTGAGCCTATAGCTAGATAGGGGATCTCACAAATGAAACTTGTCAATCTTCTAGTCTTTCCCTTATCTCTTAGGAATACAATTCCGAAACAATGACAATTGAGTCAAAGCAGAGCAAGGCACCACAGAACAGAACAGCATGGATAAAAGTGCATCAATGCAAT
The DNA here is from genome assembly GCA_003457575.1 of Thermophis baileyi. Taxonomy (NCBI): domain Eukaryota; kingdom Metazoa; phylum Chordata; class Lepidosauria; order Squamata; family Dipsadidae; genus Thermophis; species Thermophis baileyi. Next base: position 1,776,392 of record QLTV01000967.1, read on the forward strand.
AATTTAAAATGTTTCTCTAAATAGAAAGATTTTTTTTTGTTGCTATGCAGCAAAACACTACAATATATATATATATATATATATGTCAATCTTCTAGTCTTTCCCTTATCTCTTAGGAATACAATTCCGAAACAATGACAATTGAGTCAAAGCAGAGCAAGGCACCACAGAACAGAACAGCATGGATAAAAGTGCATCAATGCAATAATTTAAAATGTTTCTCTAAATAGAAAGATTTTTTTTTGTTGCTATGCAGCAAAACACTACAATATATATATATATATATATA
>QLTV01000967.1:1792949-1804386 GCA_003457575.1 Thermophis baileyi
CTGTGTGTGGCTTTTAAGTGCAGGTTGGTCCTTGACTTACAACTAGTCATTTAGTGACTGTTCAAAGTTACAATTTCAGTGAAAAAAGTGACTTATGACCATTTTTCACACTTAACGACCGACGGTCGTTAAGTGTGAAAAATGGTCATAAGTCACTTTTTCACCACATTTTACAAGTTGGCCACTCCCACCCGATCACATGACCGCCAAGCCACTCCCACCCAGTCACATGGCCATCAAGCCACTCCCACTCAGTCACATGGCCGTCAAGCCACTCCCACCTGGTCACATGGCCGTCAAGCCACTCCCACAAAATTAAGCCACGCCCACAGAGTGGTAGTAAAATATTTGGAACCCACCCCTGGTGTACTTAGCCTAAAGGCAGTTAGGCAAAATTGCAGGCACAATTTACAAATATGGGGTTAGATGGGTACAAAAGAATCTATTTTAAAAATGGGGAGGGGGGGAGAGAAGGAAAACGTCTTTACCTCATCTTAGCAGACTGACTTTCTTGGCAGCTGAGGAAAAACCATGTGACTTTCAGGAGAGATACTGCAGCAGTCCTGCTTTTCTTCTCCCTCTCTGCAATTAAATGGAATCTGGCATGCCATCAATTTTAAAAGTTTCTTAAGCTCTCCGGCATCCACCCCCTTTATGCTAAGTGCAAACACCCAGAACAGCTTTCTGACAAATTAATAAATCAGTAGGATTCCCTATCTATGTATAGAAATTGTTTGATCCAGAATGTTTCTACAAGTGTTAGATTCATAGGGTGGGGGTATATGTTTAACAGATTAACAGAGTTGGAAGGGACCTTATAGGTCATCTAGTCCAACCCCCCCGCTCAAGCAGGAGACCCTACACCATTTCTGACAAATGGCAGTCCAATCTCTTCTTGAAAGTCTCAAGTGATGAAGCTCCCACAACTTCCGAAGGCAAGCTGTTCCATTGGTTGATTGTTCTCACTGTCAGAAAGTTCCTCCTTATTTCTACTGTATCTACTCTAAATGCTGATCCTGTTTTACAAACAAAAATTGGTCTGCTACAGTGTAAGGAATTATGAAACTAGCTGAGGCCTAGCATTCCTTGGGACTATCGTTTTGACTTAATTTGCAGAATCTTATATTTAAAGTTGAAGGTTTGATGAAAATAAGCCATATCTGCACACATAAATAATTTTAGTGAAAAAAATCCCCCTCTGTCTTTCCAGGTTGAAAGTTAAATAATCAATATTTCCAGATTGCAGGTGTATTGTCAGCAGCTTGCATTGTCATCAAATGTGTCACTAAGGTGCAGACTCAATGAGTTCTTTTTTTAATTTGGTTTTTTTGGCACAGAATCTCTCTAAGCTTGTCTACAAGACAATACATCATCACTAAGCCAGTAAATTACTTCACTTTCAATGACACTCCTATAGAAGGTGCCTTCTAATTGAATTTAAAAGCAGATGAGGGTTTTGTAATTAGGATGAATTATATACAAGTATAATTGTTTATGAAACTGCTTTATGGCAGAAGTGTTCGGTATATCTTGCAGTGCTTTAATATACTTCAGTGAATTTGCAAAATTCCTTCTTTACACTACTTTTTATTTAACCATCTGAGTTGTTACTATTATTATTTATATCTCTTCTTTCATTCAGGAGTTCAAGAAGGCATATGCAGTAATCTTTCCTCTCATTTTATCCCCACATTTTATCCCCATTAATCCAATAGGGTAGGCTGGGCTAAAAGAGACTGGTCCAGTTACCCAGTAGACTTTTGTAGATTTGATTTGGATTTTCCTAGTGCCAGGCCAACTTCTTGGTCACTACTTCACAAGTTGCACCAAGCTTGCCTAACCCCTATCATTTGTAACTTACTGGTTGAGGCTTAGCATTATGCATGGCTTTATACGTCTTTTACTATGAAAACATGACTCAGTATGATCTGTGAACCCAGCCTCTTCTCTACTTTTGTACTTATATCAGAGAGCAAAGCTAGGAACTCTAAGCTACTACCGGGATGTTAAGCAAGGCTAGTATGCTGGTCTTTAGTTAATTAATTTATCATATCAGGTCCAGGTCTTTAGGATTACATGCATATGTGTTCACTATCTTGACCTGTTTTTAGTAATAACCTATCGCTCTTTGAAGGACATTCCAGTAATCTCTGATCTTCTCTATCCATGTTCCTCATTGTTTCCCCTTTCTTATACATAATCCTTCTTTTCACATACCTGATGCCTGAATTGTATATGATTGATATTAGAACCTTAACTTACAGATGGGTAGCACTAATTCAGCATTTCAGTTCTACAAGGAAGCCAGGATTATCACTTCCAGGGTCCTTGCAGGTCCCTGCTCTAAGTTTATCTCTCATACATAGGCAAGATTCTACAGTTAATTTGTGTCAGAAAAGTTTGCATAGCTTTCCATTGTCTTCTGAAATGGGTGCCTCAGAACTCCAGAAACTGGAACTACATAGATAGAAACTGGAACTATATAGATAGAAACTGGAATCCTGCCTTATGTGCACCTCTTCAAAATCTTCAACTGTATTATGCAGTTGCCACTTTTTAATGACAAAGAAGGGGGAAATGGCTAAATATACAACTGGAAAATATTAATTATCTGCCATGATTTCTGTATGGTTTATTAAAAGGGTGGCTCTACAACAAAATTGTCAGTAGTAAATTATCACCTGGAGGTTTATCTGTTTCCAGGTGACCTGAATGACTCACTAAAATAATGCAAATGACCAGCTGTCTGCAAGGAGTATACGTAAATCCTTCCATTCCCCACCACCCAGTCCGAGCTGAAGAAGCTTCTTGGATGAGAAACGAAACGTCTTCAAAGAAAAAACCAGAAAGTCCAGTTGCCTCTTGAAAAAGCACCTTTGGGACAACCATGACTTGGATGACTGAGACTCTCCATAGACATGTCTCTTTTAGGATCTACACTATAGTTTTCATCTGTTCTCCACCCCAAGATGTCAGTAAGCTATGCTATCAGTTTTCAGTAATCATGGTCAATGGATTCATGATTAGGATGGGTTGATCATCCATTACTATAGCCTGAAGTCAAATGAATGGTAGTCACTAGTAACAGAGGCAATATAAGCAAGAATGATTGTCAATAGGAAAAACGGATTTCTTGCTTGAATAATATCTGCTAATGAAGGGATGGGTTTGAGAGTACAACTCAATACAATAGTGGAAAAAGGTCCTGAATCCTAGAAGTTTGCTAATCATAGAGGATTACATCTGCAGACATTTTAAGATGTGATTATTCATGTTTTCTAGCCTTTTAGATCAGTTTTCTGACAATATAGGACTCAGCCCCAGAATGCATTTTTCAGTTCCAATATTTATCTTCTAGAAATTATGCTTTTTTATTATCTACCTTGAGGTGCAAGCTATAGCTGTAAGTTATAAAGATGATAGCAAAGATAAACTTGGGCAGATAACAAAGATAGTCCTAAAATATAAAAGTTGCCCCTGGAAATGTGTGAAATTTCAAAGGAAGATTAGATAAGTCCCTTCTCTTCTAACTTTCAGGCAAGCGTTTAAAATATCTGTATTCTTTCTTTAAAAATGTTTTAATACCCCATACTGTAAACTAAATTTAAAATTAGGTTTCATTTCCTACTATTTTCTAACTATAGAATTTTATACAGTGATAAAGGAGTTCAGTGTTTTTTTAAGGCCTGAAATGGAGTTTAATTCCCACTCCTTAAATAAGTAAATAACTTGAATCACTGTAGCTGAGCTGGAATCTGAGAAGAAATTTAAACCTGGAAAACATAATGGGTGGCATGATTTTCTTTTTGTTGGTTCCCTATTGTACATGCCCAGAAAAATAACATTACTCAATTATAATAAGCTCACAAATACATTAGCTACACAATATATAACTTTCCTTTTTCCATTTATTCCTCTAGTTGTGCATATCAGACAACTGGGTAAGACAAATAAATAGCACTTTTTCTGTGTGCTCTAAGCTTTGTTTAAGTCAAGAATACACTCTATTCCAATTTTTTTTTAACACCAAGATAGATAAATCTGAAAGTGCAGAAAAGTTTAAAATGTCAAAATAAAAAGGAAGGGAGATCTCTTAGACATCTAGAGGCCTAGATTCTAAAACAGAGTTGCACAAAATTTTGTCTTAATCTAAATATATCTATCTATCTATATACATACATATATATGTATCTTGGGAGGTACCCTTATTTCAGGAGGGCAGGTGCTGTTGCCCATCTAATATTAATGATTCCTGGATCTGGGTTGCCCAACTTCCCACAGACAGTCTAGATAGCATTGAGTCAGAGATAGTTTGTACCACGTGTTTCATTGTTCTAACTTATTAGTTGTTAAGGATCTGTGTATTGTAGCTTCAAATATTTACTTTCTTTTTTGCTATTGTAAGGTAACTTGAATAGATTAAATTACTTTTTATGTCTGGATAATGAATACAACAATATCATCTTATTTAAATATGTGTCACCAAAGCCCTATTCAGGTGTTATGAAATCCATGCTTTCACATGAGATATCTGGATAACTCCTTTCCCCCAATCAATGTTGTTTTGATGAGACTGATTTTCCTGAAGGCATCTCTGTATTCAATGTGAATGTCTGTGGAAAGAAGCTACAGTCATTGTATATGAGCCATGACCCTGATAATGTAATATCTTGCTTCCAAGGAAGCTGCTACACTTACAACAATAAGTATATATTTTTTTTTCTTGCAGAAAGAAATGCTGGAAGAAGGCACAGAATTTGGATGATGTCACTGGAAGAACATATTTTCTAAAATGCTATTATTGTTCTGGTTTAGTAACACATGAACAGAGCTTTTGTCTGGCTGCATGTGTATGTATTGTATGCAGCAGCAAATTGTACATTAGGATCTTTTTAAAAGATAGACATTATGGCATAGTTTGCTCAAAATTGATATCCTGTGTAGTCAGCCCCAGGACCTAGAATCCCAATGCAAGTGGCTTCAGGTTAAGCAAGACAACTATAAATCTATCTCCTGTAGTCTCCTTTCTGAAAAAAGAGTAGGGGTGTTTTGTTTTGTATTTATATTCAACCTTAGCATCTGAATTGTAGAGGGAAACTGTATGTGTAGCACCCTTTTGTACTCATAGGCTTAATTTATCCAGAAACACACAAATGCTTATGTGAATGGTTCCCAACTGGACTGGGAAGTTTGTTCCCTATAATCATGAATTTTTAAATGAAAGATAATGATTGAAATCAGTGGAGAATTAGAAAGACAAACAAATTTAGACTCGGGGGAAGGTACTAGATTAATAGCAGGAGGTAGAGTGGGACAAAAAAAATATAAATCACAAGACCGTATCCTTCAAAAATTAATAGCTTGAGCACTGAGATATGAAGATTTGGTTCCTACTTCTCCCATGCTTTCTGTTCAAGGACATGTGTATCCTACATTTATTGTTTGCTAATTCTTCTCTGAGCTTTCAGTACATTTTCAGATTAGTATCAAATGTACTCCCGAAGTGTTATCTTCTGTTTCAGTGGGACTAGATGAACTACTACTAAGCACTTTATTAATTTTGCCTCTTTTAATCACCTTAATTTGAAAACTAAACAGAAACTAAAACTTCAGTGAGTTCTGGTCCATACATAATAACCCTGCTATCTTCCCAAATGTCTCTCACTTGTTTTGCATTGCTTTAACTGAAGCCAGGTTTATGATTTACAATATTTTACAACAATGGCTTTCCTGACTGCCTTTATGACCAATGATTCGAATGGTACATTTGCATAGAGAACCAAGCATGAGATCCAAAGTCCTAAAAACAACAATAATTTGCAATATCAACATACATCAAGGACATTTAAAAATTAAAATCTTTCAAGAAGTTATCTTGCCAAACATATGATATGCAAGTTGGTCAGCTTAATGAACCCTTGGCAAACAGATGGTCACTGAAGGAAACAACAATTAGTGTCAGTGTGAATTGCAAATCTTAAACATCTCAGAGACTCTGCAGTCATTTTTCTTTGTGAAAAGCAGAGTGCAGTTCTAATGCTGAATTAATATTAGATAATGGAAAAAAATATAGGTTAATTTTGAAATGCCTATGACTTGTCCTATGATGGCTTTAAGAAAGGGCCCCGATGTTATAAGGTGAACAAGTTTTCATATCCTAAAAAACAGATTTTTTTAAAAAAATTAGGCTTGGACATTTTACCAAATAGAGTTTTAAAATTCTTACTGTGCCAGGAAGAAAGAAGCAAAGTCACCTTGCAGTGATTTTTTTTTCTGTCTCACAAATAGTTGTGTTGATGCATCTTAAACAGTTTGCTTATTTCAGAGTTGTGAAGATTACTTCTTTTCTGAAAAAGACGTAAACAGCTTTTATTAAACAGTGAGTACAATGCTGAAGATCCAAACTGACTTTTAAAAAGTATTCATTAAGGATCATAAAAATACATTACAGAAACTAACTTTGCATTATTTGCAGGACTTTTATTTTCTGATCATTCCTGAAATCAAGGTCTTCAGCCAAAACTCAGGACAGGTGTTTGGGCAGCAAAGGCTATTAAAGTAGTTGTTTACTTTATTTATTGCTGCTTCTCTTTTGGGGACATTAACCTTGGGGTTGGTGTAGTTGATTACTTTGTGCCTGAGTAAGGACATCTTTCTTTTTACTGATTGGATATTGGTTGCACCAGCCAATGTTCCTTTTGTACATCAAGGAAGCAGGATAGGAATAGCGAAGCAAAGCTATTTTAAAATATATACTGTAGTTTCAGTAACAAGAAATTATGGGATCAAGAGTACTAACCATGCTTGGCAAGCATTCAGGGGCATCTTTATAATGAAGGGAGAGTTGCAAGATTCTGTTTGGTAAATTAAAGAGATGCAAGTAATATGTTCTAAAATCTAATCAGAGAATGCCCTGAAAGTTATGAAACATGAGACAATACTAAGTTGACATAGCATATTTCATCCAAGAGAAGTTGGAGAGACATATGCTGGATGTTAAATAGGGGCTGGGCTTGCCTGCAACATTTCAATCAAGATGCTTTCAATGAAAAGCAGGGGTGTCAAACTCGCGGCCCGCGGGCCAGATGCATCACGCGCTGGCAACGCCTATCCCTGGTTTAGCGAAGGGGAAAAAAGTCACGCGGAATCACATGACAACAACGTGATGCCGTGAGTTTGACACCGCTGGCCTAAAGGAATCTGCCTCACATGGCAGTCTTCTATAGTTACTTTTTCCTCACTGTAGATCTTACTGTAGGTAATTTTATAAAACTGTGGTCCTAATTTACCAAAGTCCTTCATTCTTCAGATATGTTCAAAGGAATAGTTCATGACACATAATTCAACAACTATGAGGGATGCTGAGAACCAGTCTAGTGTAATGTTTAGAGTTTTGATTGGGATCAAAAAGTTTATGTGATTCTGAGCTGGTCCTGTTTCCTCCTGATTCATAGATCTTAGTCGTGGAAGCTCACTAAGTGACTTTAGGTCAGTATTATCACAACCTATTCTACTTCTCAGGGTTATTGTGAGAATAAAATATAAGGACCAAGTACTATATATACTTGAGTTCCTGAAGAAAAAATGAAATATAAATCAGACTAATAATGATGACAGTGATCTAAATGCAATCCTAACAGATAAATTCTTCAAATCAAATTGAATACCAGCAAAAGCCAATTAAAACTGAAAAGTATTGGTCTAGTTTAAAGGACAAGATAGAAGTATGGAAGTAAAGAATATAAGCTGAAATCAAAGATTTGGTCCAAATTATTCAGTTCTATCTGTTTTAATTGAAATAGCTGTCCAGGATTGCAGAAAGTCATTCTGACCAGTCCAATTTGTAAATGCCATGAATCTGGGATTGTCATTTGCCTTAGTTAATATTTGGCTAGGGAACCATCAAGAAATTTAAGGATAAATTGGGAAGCTGAAATCTATCTAAACAAGGCATTGGCAAAGCACTTCCATGATGTCACCATAAATATGCTGCATGAATCGGGACATGGTCTTGACTGCAAGACAACTTTATCTTAGATACAAGATACGTAGGTGCTCATGATCACACTTGTTAAAAAATATTCTTCTAATCAAGAAAGTTGTAGCTCCCAATTGACACAGTTTGGGGCACGCTGTTCATGTAAACTGCTTGAGTATTTTGTAACACAGTCATACCAGAAAATCCTATAATAAGATTCCCCAATAAGTTGCTTCATATAATCGTCATCTATACTTGCTGTACCTTTTCTAGCAACAAAATCTATTTCTCTTACACCGGTAGAAGGGTCTAAGGCACTTAAAGAGCTCTTGTAAACTAACATCCTTTACTTTGATGTTTGAAGAGAAACCCTTTTAAACGTGGCATCAGGAAGTAAGGATTACATGCTGAACATGGAATAGAACAGCTATTGGCAATAGAAACAAGAACATTTTACAAGGTTGAGCATAGAGCAGCAGGACATAAAAACAATTTATTTTAGCAGTGTTGAAATGATTGACCTTCTCAGGTGGATGCTTTTTAGGAGTCTCTTTGTAGTTTCAGGTTCTTTACAGTTCGCACTCCTTAGCTATTGCCTTTTGGTGGTATTTACTAGACTCTAAATAGAGCTGGAGAAGTCAGCTTACATGGTTCTTTCTTGAAGGATCCTTACTGGAGAAGGACCATAGTTCCCGTGGAATTAGATGGTGATGGTCTCCTGATACTTTATGCTTTGAGTAGTGTTTGGTTTATACTCTGAGTGATTAGAGGCCTTTTCATGCTAGAAAATCCCCTAAAACCATTGTTCACTGATGCACTCATGAAGAAAAAGTCAAGTACAAACCCCACAGAATACTGTTTCCAGCTCACTGGAGCAATATTATTTAACTGGATGTAAGATGACAAGCTAGGTTCCTATACTTGAGCTAAAGATGTTTAGAGAAAAGCAGCTCTACAGAAAGCCCTTTTAAAACCTGCTTGTACATAATGATACACAGGGGAACTCCCTACAATCTGAACATGGGGTGTACAATCTTTCAAGTTTTCTCTAGTCATTTATGTTTCAAAACCTAACACTATATCACTGCCATTGGTATATTCTGATTTCTCCCAGTGGGAAATCATAACCAGGATGCTCAGGGTATCTCAGATCAGACATGATACATTAACTGATCCAAATATTTTAGAGACTGATTGAAGCTCCCTGAAGAGGCAAAGCCTCGAGGGTTTTCTGTGATGCTGCATTTCAAAACCTCCTACAGAAGAACCAAGATGATCATTTCCATTGTTTTGCATACAGTTTTGAAAAGCTGCTTTAAGAAAAACAAAAATAAAAACCCACTGCTAGGGGAGATGCTAGTTGATGGACAGATGGCAGTGTGCTATTTGTTAGGGGAGGACAGGAGAGTGGAATAAGCAATTTGGTGCTATTTATTTTAATTCCATCTTTTTTTCTGGGAGCTCCAACTTTATTTTCTTCCCTGAACAACTATTGTGTCAAATAGGATAAGGTAAGGTGTGTGTGTGGAGGGAAGTTACTGGCCCAAAGTCATTCAATGGACTGCATGATTGAATGGGGTTTTGAACCTGGATTTCCCCAGTCCAAGTCTATCATTTTAGTAGCCATATTATACTAATTCTTCTGAAAAAAGTTGAATTTAAATAATTCCAAAGCACTTTTTTTGTTCAAAAGATGCTGAACCTTGCTGTCACTGGATAGGTTTGAAAGCTAAGCAGAAATTAGACTGCTTAATACTTGCATGGGATATCACCACCATATTTAAGGCCTATAGAATAGAATACTTTAGTTGGCCAAATGTGGTCAGGGACACAAGGACTTTGTTTCCAGTGCAGAAGCTGTCAGTGTACATGCAAAGCAACAGAGTAATAATACCATGTTTCCCCGAAAATAAGACCCTGTCTTATATTTTTTTGAACTCTGAAATAAGTGCTTGGCCTTATTGCCATGCACTCAAAAGCCCGATTGGGCTTATTATCAGGGGATGTCTTATTTTGGGGGAAACAGGGTAATCATAGCAACAATGCCAATAACGGGGTAATAAAGAAGATAAGGATAATAATAAGCTACAGCCAAATAACATGGGTAAATGTACATAGACATTAAACAGTACTGTGAGAATTAGGTGTTCAGCAGAGTGGTAGCATGAGGGAAGAAACTGTCCCTGTGTCTAGTTGTTTTGGCATGCAATGCTTTATAGTGGCGTTCTGAAGGAAGATGTTGAAACAGTTTATGTTTAGTATATGAGGGGTCTGCAGATATTTTTCTCAACCTTCTTTCTGACCTGCACAATATACAGGTCTTCTATGGAAGGCAGGCTGGTGGCAGTTGTTCTTTCTGCAGTCCTAACTGTCCGTCAGGGCCTGTATCTGTCCTGTTGGTTGCTGTACCAAACCAAACAGTTAGAGAAGTACAAATGACAGACTCAATAATTCTTCTGTAAAAGTGGGGCAGCTCCTGAGGCAATCTGAACTTCCTGAGTTGATGCAGGAAGAACATTCTTTCTTGTGCTTTTTAAACGATGGTTCAAATGCTAGGTGTCCATTTCAAATCCTGGGAGATTATAGAACCCAAAACCTGAAGGATTCCACTGCTGGTACTCTGCTGTCGAATATAGTAAGGGGTGGTAGAATAAAATGACTCCTCCTAAAATCCACTTTCATCTCTACAGTTTTAAACATATTTAGCTCCAGATTGTTTTGGCTGTATCACATAGATAGTTGTTCAACCTCCCGTTTATCTCCATCTGCCATTTATCACTGATTCATCACCGTCTCGAATGACACCAATTCACCTACAAGTATGGACAGGCACAGCTAGCTAAATTATTATTATTACTTTTTATTATTTATTAAATTTGTATGCCACCCAACTCCCAAGGGACTCTGGGCGGCTCCCAACAATATAAAAAACTATTAAAAGAAAACATAATAAAAACATTTAAAAACAGTTAAAAACTCATACACACCGTTTCATGGCCGGATCTCACCAATTACAGAGGCGAGATCAACGGCCCCAAGCCTGCCGGAAGAGCCAGGTCTTCACCGCTTTCCAGAAGGCCAGCAGGGTGGGGGTGGTCCGGATCTCAGGAGGTAACTGGTTCCAGAGGGCCGGGGCAGCCACAGAGAAGGCCCTCCCCTGCGGGCCTGCCAGCCGGAACTGTTTAGCTGACGGGACCTGGAGGAGCCCAACCCTGTGGGATCTTACTGGTCGCTGGGAACTATCAGGTAGAAAACGGTCTTGAAGATAACCCGGCCCTGAGCCATGTAGGGCTTTAAAGGTAATGACCAACACCTTGAATTGAGCCCGGAGACCAATAGGGAGCTAGTGCAGCTCGCGGAGGATTGGTGTAATGTGGGTGTACCTAGGTGCACCCACAACCACTCACGCGGCTGCATTCTGGAGCAACTGTAGTCTCCGAACACTCTTCAGGGAGAGCC
>QLTV01000967.1:1807449-1818666 GCA_003457575.1 Thermophis baileyi
CTCCCTCCCTCCCTTCTCATGAAAAAGACACTGAAAGAACTTATACCTAAATTATCTGATGCCTATATGAAAGGAAGGATACTTCCTTTCATATTTGTGTTGGTACATTTGTGTTGTTTCTAGAATAACATAATTGTATAAACATGTTGATTTGGATAGTCTCTATAAGTCCATTCTATTAAAATCAACTATAGTAAGTAGGGTCTAGTGTCATTTTGATGGTAGTTTATTATTTGATCTACATATATCAACAAAGTGACTACTTAGAGGATTTAAGATTTCCCTTGATAAATTCATGAACCATTTCTGAGATGCCTTTAATAAAATCCTTTTGAGTCTTTGGGGCCAATATTGAAACTATAAGAAAATGGGTCATTTTTATACATTTAATAAAAAAGAGTGGCCATCAGGTTCTGTAAGAACCTCCTGGAGTTCCTAAGGTGTCACACGACAAGGGGTTCTTAGAAAATATTGTCTAGCAGAAATCACTTGTCAGCGAAGTTCACCATAGAAGATAAAATGATTGCTCTATGCTTTCTGGTGAGGATAACAAAGCAGGGAATTACAGCGATCAGGTAACTGATAATTGCCATGGACAGTACAATGGCCAACATTGTGGTCAAAGCTGAAAAAAAGAATGAAATCTGGACTACAGTTTCTTATGTAAGCTTCATTTCCATGCAATTTTGTGTGGAAGACAAGTAGCTTAAGCTTTTCTACAGAAGAGATCATAGTCTGATGTGTAATATCAATATATTATATTTCCTTTGCTTGGCTGCATAGTCTTTTTAGTCATTTATAAAGGAACAAGAAATGCTGCTAAATTTTACATGGTTCAGGATTCATATATAATATGTACCTATCAGAGGTGGGTTCCTGCTGGTTCGGACCGGCTCTATAGAACTGGTAGCGGGAATTTCCCCCCGCTCGCTGAACCGGCAGCAATGGCCGGCTGGACATGCCCCCAAACCGGCTCTCTCGGCGGCGCCATAGGCGCAGCCATCATGTTTTTTGCTTCTGCGCATGCGCAGAAGCTTGGTTTTTAGCACTGCACATGTGCGCGTGCCCACGCGGCGCATGAGGAAGCGAACCAGCAGCAAGGTAAGTCAGAACCCACCCCTGGTACCTATTATGATTGTGGCTGCTGAATGATGTGACTCTAAAGAAAGGACGATCTCCTCCTCCCTGCCAAACCTGATATTTCTTTTTAACTCTCAGCCCAGTGCTTTCCTTTTCTTTTTCCTTTTAATGAATATAAATTTCTTATCTATCTCATGAGAATCCTATGAGGATCATATATTTGCAGAACACACTGAAGATGAAATGTGCTCTACAAGTGCTATATATTATATATCTTCTTTCTGACTCTTTCGGATTCAGAGTTAGTCTCTCTGTTTTCCTCCTGCCTTAATGCTTATGACGATATTAGCTACTTGTGCTATATCTCCTCTTTGGTGGTCCCACACATCTATTTCCTGTATATTTCTCTCTTAGTACTAATCTCATAGAGAAGGGTTCCTGTACATCCATAACAACTTCCTATGTTGCTTCGTATTTTTTGTTCTCATTTCATAAGGTGTATTTGTACTTCGAATATCTTATTTTTAAATAATTCCCAATCTATCCTGTATATCATTAGGCTTGAAGATTTCTCTCTTTGATAGCTCACCTAATAATTCTCTCGGCTTGTTGAAATTGGCTTAGCTGAAATCTAATATTTGTGTTCAACTGAGTCCTCAGTTAACAATGGTAATTGAATGGTAACTCCATCACTAAGCAATGTGGCTGTAAAACATGACAATCACATGATTGTAATTTGATAAATAATTATAAATAATTCTGAAATGATTAAGGAAAATATGATGCATTAAGAAAATTATAAAGTGAACACAGAGGGACAGCAAAAAGTTATATATAAAGTCTTGCATCTTTTTTTTTTATTTATGTTTTTATTCTCCATATACCCTGCAATCAATTTGCGGAGCAAATATTTTATTTTCCCAAGGACTATTCATATTTTCAATAACTAATTTCAAATAGTTTACATTTCTTTATTGCAGGAAGAATACATGCAATATATTCATTGCATGAATTCATGTTTTTCTTGATTACATGCTTTTCTTGATTGTCAAAACCAGAAATCATGGAAATCACAGCTCCTTGGTTAGACTGCTGAGAAAATCACTTTTAATTAACAGAATTAAAAGAAAAACTATTTATGCCTTAAAATTAAAATGAATCAACATTGTGTTAGCAAAATAATGGAATGCAGCCTGCTTGATATATGAGCCTTGGTCACAACACAATTTTAAAGGGAAACACTAGATATTTCATCAGTGTCACATTATAGAAGTAACAGGATTATGTTAATTTATGAATAATTGAGTTCCAATTAAAACACCTTTGTCTGCCACAAAGAAGAGGGGGGTCATCTTATTTTCCAAAGCACCAGAAGGCAAGACAAGAAACAATGGATGGAAACTCATCAAGGAGAGAAGCAACCTTAAATTAAGGAGAAACTTCCTAAGAGTGAGAACAATTAACCAGAACAGCTTGCCTTCAGAAGTTGTAGGTGCTTTATCACTGGAGGTTTTTTAAAAAAAGACTGGACAACCACCTGTCTGAAATGGTATAGGGTCTCCTGCTTGAGCAGAGGGTTGGACTAGAAGACCTCCAAGGTCTCTTCCAGCTCTATTCTGATTATATGTACGTATGCATAGCAGCAGTAGTACTGAATTGATATCAATTTTCTAGGCAATATTTATACCAAGAATACTTCCATACAAAGAGAATTTTGTCTTTTTTATGAGAAGTGTTTATGTTGCATACTATTTTGTGTAAACCTGATATCTGCCTTACCTCAATATCCTGCTGAAAAACTCCTGCAGAGTTGGTTTGACAACCTTAATTTGTTCTGGGAATAAAATCAGTTAGATAAAGCTTATGCTTCTTCCCTGTCTACATTATAGTGTCATAAAAACCCACATTGAATAGTGAAAATGGAAAACAAATTACTTTACAGGGCAAACAAACCTTATTTCCTGAACAAGTCATTATTATATTTTCTAATAAATGTCCATTTAAGAAAAAACCACCTGCCATGAGATTTGGATTTGAGGCCATGTTTTCTGGTTAGTGATGTCTTACAATGACGTTTAACTTGTAGCATAGCAGTTAACATTTACACTTATTAAAAAACAGTCAAGGAAAGAAGTCAGAAAATGTTAGGAAATTATGAGGATAAATTTTACTTCCTATCATTTAACACCCACTTTATTTTGATGGAAATATTTTTCTTTAAAGCAATTTACAAGGAAAGTCACAACCAAGAGAAAAGGAAAGAGGATTTACATCAATATTCACTTACTAATTATTATTGTTTTATACTCTACTGATTATTGCAAGTGAACGTCTGAATGTTTGATCAGAAATATAAGTTTCAGTTGTATTTATTACTATCATGCAAAGACTCAATGGCAAGGATTCCTCTGTTTTTCCCATTCAAGAGACAGAAATATCAAGATATAAAGGTCAAGGTATTATAGGGAGAAAAAGTTATTTCCTTATTTCCATTAATGCAGACTAATTAATTGATAAGGGATGGGATCAGATTGACTTGAACTTACATAAAGAGTAGTCAGTGAATCATGATTACTACTAGGTTATGGATGAAGTGAGGGAGAGAATTAATCCTATCACTGGTTCACTGGGTACACTCTGAGGGACAGGGGGTTGACTTATACTCCAAAGCACCTGAGGGTAGGACAGAAAGTATTTATTTATTTATTTATTTATATTTATATTTCTATGCCGCCCAACTCCCAGGGGACTCTGGGCGGCTTACAACAATATTAAAAAAAAACATTATTAAAATATAAAAACTATTAAAAAGAAACATAATTAAAAACATTTAAAAAACAACTAAAAACTCATACACACCATTTCATGACCGGATCTCGCCAAATTACAGAGGCGAGATCAACGGTCCCAAGCCTGCCGGAACAGCCAGGTCTTCACGGCTTTCCGGAAGGCCAGCAGGGTGGGGGTAGTCCGGATCTCAGGAGGTAACTGGTTCCAGAGGGCCGGGGCAGGCACAGAGAAGGCCCTCCCCTGCGGGCCCGCCAGCCGGCACTGTTTAGCTGACAGGACCTGGAGAAGCCCAACTCTGTGGGATCTTACCGGTCGCTGGGAGCTATGTGGTAGAAGGCGGTCTCGAAGTAATGGATGGAAGCTTATCAAAGAGAGCTCCAACCCAGAATTAAGGAGAAATTTCCTGACAGAACAATCAGTCAGTGGCTTCCCTCCAGAAGTTGGGGGTGTTCCATCACTGGAGGTTTTTAAGAACAGATTGGACAGCCATTTGTCCAAAATGGTTTAAGGTCTCCTGCTCAGGCAGGAAGTTGGACTAGAAGACCTCCCAGGTTAACTCTGTTAATAACTCTGTTATTCTGTATTCTGTACTTGAATACAGTATATCTTTACAGAAACAACCAAACTAGAAGAAAAATCTATGATGGTGAGTGATGTGCATCAAAGTCAATGATTTCAAACTTGGAAGGAGTGTCTAGATCAGTGGTTTCCAACGTGGGGCCCACGCCCCACAGGGGGGCAATTTGATTTTTAATGGGGGCAATTGGAACCTTGTTTAAACCAAGTTAATGGCCTTTTAGGCTTCCTCCGTGTGAGTAGTAGTTCGCTTTTTGAATAGTAAGAATTATATGTCACGGGGGGGGGCATCAGGATTTTAGAGATGCTTAGGTGGGGCATGGCCAAAAAAAGGTTGGGAACCACTGGTCTAGATAGATGCAGTCTGTAGTTTCCATGAGAAATATTTGTTAAACAGGCATGTTACATATTGTTTTGGATAAGAAGATTTAAGAATTTCATTTGGTTTGTATGCTTTTTAAATCAGAAGTTAATAAAACATTTTTATCATAAATGAAATGGAAAATTCCAACAGGGAGAAAGAAAACTGAAGAATCTATCCCTTTTTCCATCCCTTTCAACATAGCCTGTTAACCTTTTCTTTTCACTTTGTTTTCTGTAAATTGTGTGCATTTATTCTATAACTATCTGGATTGCTTAGTTTTCTAAATCAAATAGATTTTATTTCTAAAAGCTTAAGTGTGCTTAAGACTAATAACTAAACTGACTTGAGAATCATGGCACCTTAAGCACACCAGCAATATTTTGCAACTTGATAATGGTTCCATGAAATGTATAGGAAAGCACAGCTATGCAGAATTAGAAGGAACCAATTTAGCATCAAGTAGAATTTGCCCTCTTCATTTAAATGCAGATATAAAATATAAAAAGAAGGGAGGAAGGAGGATAGGTAGGTAGGAAGGAAAAGATGAGGAGGAGGAGGGAGAAATATGGATAAACAGATATTTAATAATATATAATAAACAAGAATGCCTTTTTCTTTCCAGCCATACATTAATGCCCATATGCTACAGTATATGCAAATATTTTTGCATACAAGAATACATCCATAGAATTCAATGGAATTTTTGGGGTAGTATGGCATGTAGAGAGTTTCTTTATCAATTTCTAGAGTGAGATTGGAAATAATCCACAAGGAGAGTCATTGGAATGCATATTTATGTGTACTACATCTTTTTAGAATAAATGCTTTAAAATAAAGACATAGGATTTTTTTTTAAGGGGACAATCCCAAGCACTGAATCAATAACACATTGTTTTCATCACTTATTTTTGAAATGGGAGCAAGGAATATAAAGGACAAAAAAGTATGATGAATGATATAATTAAAGCACACAGAAAGTGAATGTGACAGTGAAGAAAAATCAAGACTGCTGTTGAGCTAAAATAGGCATCAGAGATATATAACTTCTATGAACATGAAGCAAAGCATATATAAGACATTACACTGTACACTTAATACATATATTAATATATTCTGGCTAATTTTTTAAAATGGATCTCATTATACTTTTAAAACACTGATGAAAGACAAATGCTAGTTGTAGTCCATCAGAATGATAGCGCAAAACTTTGGCATCATAGCAGTTCTGACCCCAATAAACTGCATGCCTAGACCTAAATAATTGAAAGCTTGCCATCTTGTTAGGATTCAGCAGCATTTTATTTGCCTCAGTCTAGTCCAGGGGTCTCCAAACCTGGCAACTTCAAGACTTGTGGACTTCAATTCCCAGAATTCCCTAGCCAGAAGAATTTAGAATTCAAGGGAATTCTGGGACTTGAAGTTCACAAGTCTAATAGTAGCCAAGTTTGGAGAATCCTGATCTAGTCAATTTTTGATGACACAGGCTTCCTTCATTTACCTGCTAATTGAAGTTACAACATACAGAGGTGGTGCCTTTTGGAAGGAGCAACAAACAGCTGTTTGGGAGCAGAATCTTACGAGGCCTGAAACTGTGCCCACTATAAGACCAAATGAACAAGATTCCACAAGGCTATTATTTTGATGTCTTCCAAGGGTTTGGGAGGGAATATTCATGGGATTTCAAAAAGTTCTTTAGCCTCTATGACCCCTCTTTCCAACAATGAAAAAAACATATTTAGTAAAAAGCATATTTATAGAAAATTATATTAACAAACTCAGGATTGACCAATTCACTGAGAACTGTTTGGCTCTGCAGCAAAAATAAGTGTTGTAGAAAGGAAGCTGAACAGATTTTTGTTCAAGTTAATGGTGAACTTGAAGTTACATTTGATGTTGAATTTGAATTTAGAACTTATTTAGCTTTCATGTGATTTTATAACCCATCATTTCAAATAAGTGAAGTGATATCCAAGATATTTCACCTTTGTGCCTTCCAAAAAGGCACATGACAGTTTCAGGGAATTTTTTTTTACTGTGAAAACAGTATGAAGGATAAGAATGAATCCTTTCTCTCATCTCATGAGTCGTGGTGGCGCAGTGGTTAGAATGCAGTACTGCAGGCTACTTCTGCTGACTGCTGGCTGCCAGCAGTTTGGCTGTTCGAATCTCACCAGGCTCAAGGTGACTCAGCCTTCCATCCTTCCAAGGTCGGTAAAATGAGGACCCAGATTGTTGGGGGCAATATGCTGACTCTGTAAACATCTTAGAGAGGGCTGTAAAGCACTGTGAAGCGATATATAAGTCTAAGTGCTATTGCTAAGTGCTATTGCTATCTGGTGCTGGAGCTCCATTTAGAATCGGGCATTTCAGAAATGTTCTCAATCAATGTTTCTTATAGTAGCAGATCCAGTCAAAATTCTAACAACATCACATCTTGGGTGGGCTTCCAATGTGTATATATTTATATTAGTGTATTAATGACCAGAGTATCATTTCAACTTTTCTTCTAAATAATGTTGTAGAACATTTCAAGAAAACTGGTACTAAACAACTGTGATTTTTTTAAAATAAAAAGTTTTACATAACTCTTCTAGTTCCTGAGTATTCATTGAAATAGCCAAACTGAAATCGCAACTCCCCATGAATGGTTTCATGAGGCAAATAATGAAGACCTATTAATTGTAGGACACCATACAAAATTCTATATTTACAGAAGAATTCAAGTGCAGTGCTTCTTTTTAACTGGCCTTTTATAGTGCTGAAAGGTACAATTAGAAATGATAGCTTGGCAGGTATAAAACCAGCAGCAGTTTTCACAGTAACCTTCAGTTAAACCTTTTTCTTTCTTTTGTGGAGTAGATAACTGTTGCTATTTTTTACCGTTTTTTTCTGTCCTGAGGTCAAGATATGTTCTTAATTGACAGAGAATGATAGAAAGCTGATGACACCAAAAGCAAGTTCAAATCTGAAAGCTTTTGAAAGTACAAAGACTCACACATACATATGCACACATTTAGAATGAACTCAGGAATGTAGGGATTCTGTTGGCATTTTATTAGGCCATTTCATGTTCTTAGATTGTGATCTCATTCTCTCTCTCTGCCTTGTGTGTTAGGACTGAGACTTGCTAAAATTATCAATATTCATTCCTAGCTAGATTTCAGAGGAGTTTGAAGAAAAAAGTTATTAGGTTCTTGTTTATTTTTCTTTCGATTTTGACTTTTTAAAAAATGTGTGTATTGAATTTGAAATATATAAGGTCACACGAACCTGAATAAAAAGTACATTTCTGTTCCGACTAATCACTTATTAGTTGTGCTGCTATAAAAATGATAGAACAGATAATTGTTCCTAAATTATATATAACCTCAGGGGAGCAGCTGGAGTTCATGATGTACCACAAGGAAATATTTGACTGGACCTATTTAATTATAGAAAGAGGATAAATCACATAATCGATGAACTGAAAAACCACATTTTACATTCTTTAAAAATTAAATTGATAGACTCCATACCGAAGTCTTTCCTAACCAGATGCCGTTTTCATGTGTTAGAAAGCTACATCTGAATGAGGTAAAAGAAATTTGAAAACAATATATCTCAGAGTAATAGCTTAAAAAAGCTCTCATTCTGACCTGATTTGAACAGGAGATGAAGTTTCTAACATTATATGAAACATGCTGTATGTTTATCAATTTTTGGATTTAAATTAGCAGGTTTTCCCACCCCACCCGCACTATTTAATTACTTTTTGGAATGTTCAAAACTTTAAGTCCATAAATGTCTTTCTTTGCATAAATCATGATTGGATTAGGTGCAATGAAAGCAGTTCCGAATCATTTTTATTTGTTTAAAAGTATGGCAACAGTCTTTGTCCTTATCATCTTCTCATATTAGATTTTAAGTAACTATAGTAGGGAGTGCTTTTAGTAGTGGGTGGGATTATCTTGCTTATTTTTACAAATGCTCATAAATGATACTGAAGAGCATAGCAAGACCAATTCTACATTTTTATCTGGTTAATCCAATTTATATTGCTGCTTGACATACCTAATAAGGAGAACCATTTCTAAAAGAAATGTAGACATTTTGGTTTACAGTCTATTGGAATCTGAAAAGTGTCTCAATTAATAGATGTAATTAATGTAGCAAAATGGAATGATATTAGATGAAGCAGAAAATTAGAAAGGGGAGACCAACAGCTTGAGTCTTCTTCCTCAAAGTCATTAAGTGTACTTGCGTGCCTTCAAGATCTGTTCTCTGTGTGGCTTTTTGTACCTCAAATTATGAAATAGTTTGTAAAGATTCAGCATTCAGGAAGAACATTGTGAAAGATCCCCAAATTATTCTTTTCCCTCCTTCTTATTGAGATGTGTTTTTGTATTGAGAGAAAAAGAAAAAGAGAAAGAGAGAAAATTCTTCGCATTCAAAAAATAAGTAGCAATATAAAGAGCAACATTTATTTAGTATTTAATTTGAAGTCTTTGTTTTAATTTATTCCTCTACTCATTGACATGCGTCTTATACTCCGAAAAATACGGTAATTAAAATCAAATACACAAAACAAGCCTCTAAATTACCAAATGGCTGTAGAAAAAAACCTGTATAAAAATCCATGTACTGACCAAACCAGTTAGTCAGATGATCCAGGACTGTTGCTGTTCTGTTCATCATTAAACTTTCTTTCCAAGCAGCCTCCATGTTTCCAGTGTCTTTCTCCCAGCTTGAAACTGAACCAGATAGATATTTCTTCCAACATATGTATATATGTATATAAAGAATCATGGAAAAATTCCATTTACAAAATCTGCAAGATAATTTCAGACAAAGGTTATCTGTCAGCAATGGAAATCTGCAATAATTTATTGTCATTTTGAAACAAAGCCATCTTGAGCTTCCCTTGTCTATGGAGATTCCCTTGTGACAACGGCCCCTTGTTCACACCCTGCAAATGTCTAGAAATGTCTTATTCTTGGGGAATACGTAAGATTGCTCAGTGCGCAGGGCTTTTTTCTGTGTTACAAAAACATTTTTTTTCAGGTGAATAATTTGCATGTTTTCACCAAAATATCCCTTTATCATATTTCTAAAGGTTAGAAGTTAACCTTTTATTGTTTATGTGTTTGTCTCTGGAAACAGCACAAGCTTGATTGCAGCCTGCTTTGTGCTGTCACTCCAAGGCAAACATTTTAAGCTTGTTTATTCCTTTTGATGAGAGCTTTAAACAGGTTGGCAGAGCTATAGTTTGATCAAAGAAGCAGTTCTTTGTGGAATGACAATGCACTTGCTTGCAATGTCCACATAACAGTGCTGGACTTTTAGGAAGATTGTACATTACACCATATATCATCCCAGGAAGAAATCATTCATCATTCCAAAGGAAGAAAACAATGGAAATTGCTTTGTTTGGCTCCTAGCAGGAAATTATACAAACGAAAGTAAAATCTAGCATTGGAATGTTCATGGTTAACTGATAGCAACCTTTTCTCAAGCAGTTTAGTGGGTGGTGTTGTTTTTTTAGTAACAAAATCAGAAATGGCATATTGTGATTAATCAGATACCAGTGAAGATTAGATATTTCTAATGTTTATGTTCTGGGGTAGATTTATATCTCTTGAGTTTCCCTCTGGCTTTTCAAAATTTGACAACTCTTAGAAAACAGAGAATGAGTGAGAATTTTTTTTCTCAGAGTGCCAGATCTGGACTGCAAAAATATGCATGACTACTGGATAACTTTCTTTGCTGTCATCTACCGATTATCTGGATTTCTGCAGCTTAGGTTTCACTATTTATTTTAACATGAATAAATATACATGGAAGTCACATTGATAATAAAGGAGGGATACAAAAGTATAGAATAAACAATTAGCATCAGTTTTGTGTGTCAGACTGAGTGGTATGAAATCAGAGTTATTGGGAATCAAATAATTCCTTTCTTCCTGAAATATGTTTTGCTTCATTTTAGGACTACTTCCCCCCCCCTTCCCCCCTTTTTCCATGTTAATTTTGACTGTTAATTAATTTGATGGAAATGGGGTTCTGCTAAAGATGATCTGTTTTCCTCCTCTTTCATCCTCTGGGATGATCTATATGTAGACAGAGCAGCGAGATACTATAATGGTTACTGTTGTGTTCCGACTTAACAAGCAGGTATTTGCATACCCGCCGCTGATTGGGTTAAATCAGTGGCGGGGAGTTTGAAGCGTTGTCACTGGCCAAGCGGGCTGCGGGGAGCTCCATAAAGGCGGCTTCCCTGCCGCCAGCCGCCAGTCTGCTGTAGTTAGTGCTAACCGCTATTAAAGTGCTGAACGGGTCTTTTCGTCTTGGCTGTTATTCCCGCGCCTATCTAACACTGGCGACGAAGGCAGTGGGAGAAGACGACTGAACAAAGGCACCTCGTGGCATCC
>QLTV01000967.1:1856165-1915875 GCA_003457575.1 Thermophis baileyi
CTCTGCGCATGCGCAAAGTGTTCTACGCATGCGCAGAGGGTAAAAGAACCCAAATGGCGGCGGGTGGGCGAAGTCTCCTGCTTCTGTCGCTACCGGCTATCCGGCGACCCGCAGGCACGGCCGAACCAGGAGCATTTCACCCCTGCAGTGACGGTGGCATCAAGATGGCGGGCTAGTGCGCGCGGTGACCCCTGTGAAATGGTCGTTCGACCCCCAAAGGGGTCGCGACCCACAGGTTGAGAACCGCTGCATTACATGCATGTGCACATTGTCACACTAACTTGCTCACAACAAACTATCAGGTAATAGTGTTGGGGAAGACAGAGTGTCGTATAGATCATAACTTCATGCATGAATTAGGAGGAAGGTTGACAGAGACCTCTACAGCTTGTCCTTATCTTTTAGCAATGGTATCCATCACACATTCCTTTTCAAGTTACCTTTTGACAACCATTAGGTGACCTGCTATATGGCACTTCTTATCTAACATAGGATCGCCAATATGATCGCCAATGTCTGATGACGGATATGGCACAAGAAGAAGAAGAAGATTTAACATAGCTGATATCCAGACCTGCTCTGGTGGCTTCCTTAATTTTCATACTCTTTCGCATACCTACTTCTTTCCTTGGGTTCAAATTCTGTTCATCTGTAGTTCCCAATATTTTATTTCTTGTAACAAAAATTGCCAGGTTAAGGTGTTACAAGTTGCCATTGCATAGGAATGTCACTGACTCTCACACTTACCTGTTTCCTTTGGCTCCTACTGTGGGTAGTTGTTATAGATTAGATTGGGCTCCTACCTAGTCAGACTTGATCTTGTTTTTCCAATGTAGCAAACAGGTGTTAAGAGGAAATATTAATTGCCAAAGGAATATTAAAGCAGTATTCATATGCACAGAATGGGTTATGCTGTATTTCTAACTAGTTCTATAAAAGTGCACAAATGAATAGAATGTGCTGCTGAAATAATTGCCCTTGCCACAATAGGAAATTTTTGCTTGTTACATTTAATCATTATTTTCCTCTCTTTTTGAATTGTAATGCCTAGCCTCCCTTTAAACATGCTGATATAGGCACACTTTTGTCAAATTATAAAGAGATTACCATTCTTCTGATTGGTAGGGGGGGAAGCGTTGTTAATGTATAATAAAAACCAAGTTGAAAGATTTGCTAGGAAATGATAATGTGTCACAAAGAGGAATATTTATTCTCTGGATAGCACTGGCAAATGTAAACTCAGCTTGATTCGAATTGCAGTGCAATGGAACATGAGTGAGTGATCAAAATAGGGAAATTTCCCTCTCTCTTCTCCCCCCTCTCAAAGTCCATGAGTAAAGATATCACAAGAAAGCATTACAAGCCAGATACAAACAGATGCATTTGTTAAGTAACAACATGCAATCCATGTATTTCTGAACACTCTGTTAGTTTTGCATCTCATTGTCTATTCTAGAGGAATCGTATTTTATGCTGACTTTACTGGAGGGTTATCATATTGCATTACTGTTTTCAGTTCATATGTCATCTGCGTGAAGGTACTTTCCCGCAATTATGCAGTGAGTGAATTTTTACCTTGAAACTGGCCTCTTTAGGGAGCAAAATCATGTGTTTTTTCAGATGAGTGGGAAATAATCCTGTAGAAGTAATTAATAAAAAAAATATTGGAAGAGGAAATTTGTTTCATTCAAAATATTACTAATTATCCCCAATATAGAACTTAGAATGCTTGCATTGACAAAAACTCTTTACACAAGTACCTGCTTGAGTACAGTTTGAGCTGGATAAAGTGACAAGTAGGATCAATACTTACAAAGAAGTAAGATGGGATAGATGCTCATCTGACTGCTATTTAATCTATACATTATAAACTATACAATAGTTTACCAGGATTAAGAAGGACCTTGAAGTACATATGCTTACAGTATTCAACACATATTACAAACCTTTGCTATATGCTGACAATTGTTGGCAATTTGCAAATTGGATTGTGTAAATTATTAAGGCTTGGCTGCCGCTGTCGTAATAATTCTTTGATTATTAATAAATTGAAGTCAAAGGTTGTGGTCTTCGGGAAAAAGACCCCTCAGCCAGAGATGGCTATTAGATGGTGAGTTAATAGAGCAAATTAATACCTTTCCTTATTAAGGAGTAGACTTTTCCAAGATCTTGGCTCCCTGATCATTAAAGGAGCTTGTTCAGAGTGAGGCTGTGAATGTTTTAGTAAATTAAAATTAATAAATCATTATTAACTAGGTAACCCCCAATTATTAAAGTGTATAAATCAAAGACACTCCAATATACGCCATACCTTTATATATGGAGTTTAAAACATGTTCTGTTATTAGAGCAAACAGAACTACGGCATTTGAGGAGTATTTTGGGAATGGAGAAAAGGACATCACCCATTCTAAAGCCAAACAAAGCTTATCTCGATAAATAAACCCAGCTTGTGTAAAGCTCAAAGGCTTTATGATATTTCAGAAAGTTATTTAACGTTATGTTTAATTGGTTTGTGCTTGCATTAAGTATTATAAGACAGCAAATGTAGCTCCCTTAGGAGAACTGTGGGGTTGAATGGGAATTTGGCCCAGATAACACAAACCAAGCTTTTATTTGGAAGAAAATAATGCTGTTATTTGGAAAGGAAGAGAAGAAAGCTTGGAGGATGAAATGGGAATTCCCATTCAGAGGCCCGGCTAGTGTGATTTCTTACACCCAGTAGGATAACATATGAAATTGAAACAGTTTCTTTTATAAGCTGTATTTGAGTTCTGAATACTAGTGTGTGTTCATTGATAATATCATCAAGCCCTTATGCAGCTATAACATATCACACCCTTCCCACCCCAAAGAATTGTTTTAATAAACAACCCTTCTTGCCAGAGTCTTTGTCCTCTAATTCCAAAGAGCTCAAACATGAGAAAGCTATTAAATCACCTTTGATTTATCATATAGTGTCCCTATGCTCATACACATGGAGTACAAATCCAAAGCAGATCTCTCTCTAATCCTCCTAATTTTAAAAATGTTTGCTCTAAGAAACAAAAGTAATTGTGATTTGCAAGGTTAGCTATTTAATCGGCTTGCTTCTGTGATGACTGTCGCTCTTCATTTTGATTTTCTCAACAGTAAGTGATTTGCTAACATACTTAATCCAGACCCACTGAGTTTTTCATTTATTTAACTAAGTCTCCAATGTGATATAGTGCCTGTCTTCATTTCACACTATTTGCATTTGGCTGATGTAACATTTGGAGAAAGTCTTAAGTGGGGATTCGTTATAATTCATTACAAGTGTTTGTTCCTTTTCCAACCCATCACTTCTTGTAATCTAGGTAGAGAACAACTTTTCACTGGAATTGCTAAATGGATTTCAACACATAATGTGTCTGCAGAAAAATGGTATATTTGAGATAGATTAAGAAAACTTTTTACGTGTTCTCTTTTTGGGGGTACTGCTAGAAAATCAATGGCTATTAAATACAAGTTATCAAAGAATAAGTGAATAACAGGATTTATAATCAGGAAAAAGTTGGTAGGAATTTGTAAAAGACATTTAAAAAAAAAACTCTAATAAAGCTTTTAACTTCTGACGAAATTAAAGACATTTTCAGGAAGAAAACAAAAACATAGAGTAGGGGTGCTGGAAGTTGAACTGCCTTTTGTGGGCTAGTCATAACTTGGCAGATTTATGGTTCTCAAGTATTTGGATATATTTGTCCACTCAAGCCCTATTAAAATAACCAAGGAAGCTGTGTAATGACAAACTAATCTAACCCTGTGCTATATACCACAGGAATATGTACACAGCCTAGTATCTCCCAAAGCCTTGGGGCTTCTGGTTCTGATGACTTTCAGCATGGAAAAGGACAATGGGAATTGTGGTCCACACAGTCTGGAAGCTATCAAATTGCTTCACTTGGGACTACACTGATTGGCTGTGGTTCTCTGGCTTTTCTGGAGACCATTAAGCTGTAGAACTGCTTTAGGAATAGCTTATTTGTTTGGCTCTATTTTTAATTATGTTTTAGTAATTTAATTAAATCCGTATGAGACAGCTTTAATTTCTATGCTTGTGGAATTATACTACTAAGGGAGTACTTAAGCTTGAATTGCTGCTGTTGAATTTCTGATGATCATGTACTCTGGTTGCCACATTCTTATTGCATGTTACCTGGCAGATTCAAGATGTAAAAGGTTTTCAGAGAATGAGAATTATTACTTTCGCTAGCAAGCACTGAGATTTTGGCATTCTGAAGTAGCACAGAGAAGACTTAATACATTTCTGCATTGAGTTAATAATGTCATGGAAACTGTCAAAAACAGACCGTGTTATATTGGCTTAATTCATGGCCTGTTTCTGCTCTAGATTCTGAATGAACTTAGAAATTTGATACATGCATATCTAACTTATGTGATAATTTAGGGCAAAATAATAACTTTTTAATTGAAGTTTCCAGAACATGTTGAATAAAGATGTTAACTTTCAAAGAAAAGATAAAGAATAAGGAGAGATTATTGTTGTAAGTAAGTGAGGAGATGCAACAAGTACCCATATAATAGCCAGCCATCTTATTGCAATGACTCTGGGCAGCTAAGGGTAATAAAATAGAAACAACAACCATCCACAACAATAAAACACAATTAAAACAACAAAGAATAAACAGTGTGCCAGAAGTCTCTCTTATGAACATACCAATAGTAAATAACTATAGGAATCGTACCATCCTTAGAAATACTTCTTTAAATGGACAGTCTGAATGGCACATTCCCATGATTAATGATATTGTTGGATTTCTTTGTACTTAGCAAAATGTGATGTTCCTTTTGCTCGACATGTAGTAATCAGCTTCTCTTGCCTGTAAGTTATCCAATATTCCTAAAAAAGGGAGAAAAAGGAACACAGCAATAATAACTTTGATAATAAATCTACACAGGTATATGTATACACATGTGGATGCACACGTGTATACATATACACAATAAAGGTTAACAGCTTTATTCAACATGTTCTAGAAACTTCAATGAAAAGACATTATTTAGGACATTATTTTGTCCTAAATTATCACATAAGTTAGATATGAATGCATGTATCAAATTTCTAAGTTCATTCTAGATCTAGAGCAGAAACAGGCCATGAATGTGGAAACTGTTTCACATCAAATTAATGACCAGTTTTCACTGAGCAGTGAAAGATGAAATCAGAATCCTGTTTTAACAAGTTGGATGTGAGAAATCCAGGAATTAAATATGCTCCACATAAGTGGCAGACACTGAAGGGTCATCAGTGTTTTCATCATGGAAGACACCACAAATGACACCAGGAATACCCTGGACCAGAGGTGGGTTCCTGCCGGTTCAAACCGGTTCTTTAGAACCAGTAGTGGGAATTTTCCCCTGCTCGCCGAACCGGCAGCGATGGCTGGCTGGAAACGCCCCCGAACCGGCTCTCTCAGTGGCGCCATAGGCACTGCCATATTGTTTTTCGCTTCTGTGCACGCGCAGAAGCTGTTTTTTGCTTCTGCGCATGTGCAGAAGCTGGATTTTCAGCACTGCGCATGCACACGCACATGGCGCGCAATGTGCGTGCGCCCACACGGCGTGGGAGGAAGCAAAACGGCAGCGAGGTAAGTCAGAACCCACCCCTGCCCTGGACCACACTGATTGGCTGTGGTTCTCTGGCTTTTCTGAAGACATCATATTAACCTAGTTTCAGTCTCCATAAATATATCGAGTTTCTCAGCAGTGATTCATTTCTTTGAGAGGAACTTGGACACACAATTTCTCAGAAGTGATACTGGAGTTCATTCCTTGATTAGCTGGACAACATATATTTCTTTATGACTCACTTGCCAGGAGAATAAAATTAGCATTCACTGGATCTCCAAAGACCTTTTAATTAAAATGCTATAGTATTAACATGTTTTCCCCATACAGACATGATAAAGAAATAATTCTTTAGTACTATGGAATACATTCTTTGAATGAGATTTACCTTAGAGGTGAGGGTCCTTATTAGGAGTCGTAGACATGATTTTATTGTCTCAGGAGAAATACTGGTGAAAGCACAATTGCAGAACTGAAAATCAGGATTTTAATAAAAATTCCTTGTAATACATGGCACTCGCGTAGCGCTTATGACTGCACTATTTATTAATCTGCTAAGGAGCTCATGCTTTTTATGATTAGTAGGAAGTGGGTCAGAAAGTATTTGCATATATTGTATCAAGATTTGCAGTTTTAAGGTTGGCAAATTGCATGTATTTCAACATTCTGGGTGGCCTTCTTTCGTGATGGTAGTAGCCAGCTTCATTATCAGTGAAAGTAAAAAGAAGTTCAGTGAAAGATGCAATCTCTGGCAGAGAAACAGCACAGATGGATTAACAGGTGGTGTCAGCCTAGCAGGAAGAGAAATGGATGGAATACTGATAGTGGGAAGAGAGAGCTAGATTCAATACTAGTCAGCTGAATTCCTATGCACAGAACATACTTTTGGAAGGCAGAGCTAGTGAGCCATCTGGGACATTTGTTGTTGATCCAGGATAACTGCCAACACCTGGGACTAATGTAAGGCAAGCAAAAGATGAAACAAGATGTTTAGGACTATCAAAGATATTGATGGCTGCTCAAGCTGCACACCAGAATGACACAGAGAAATCAGTTGAGGTAAATCTCAGGTGAAAGCTGACAGGGCAGTTGTAAGACATTCAGCAATGACAAGGACAAAATTTAGTCACGATTCCCTTTCTCTTGAGACAGTAAGTTGGGAATAAAGCACAGTATGCTTTTTTATCCCACCCTAATGAGGTGCATTATGAGAAGAGAAGAGAAGAGAAGAGAAGAGAAGAGAAGAGAAGAGAAGAGAAAACTTTATTGTCACTTTGAATGTACACTAGTTGACATACATTAAAATGAAATTTCATTGCATACAGCTGTCAAAGGTTCACCACCTTCAATATACACTACATAACCATGACAGAATAAATAAATAAATACAAAATTATGCATATACCTACATATATTATATGACACAGAGAAACAACACAGTCTAGTTCAAATGTATACATGTACATGGCGAGAAAAACGAATCTTGCGAGTTTACCAGACGGATCGCATAGGGAACAAAGCTCTTACAGAATCTGGTAGCCCTGCTAGAAATTGAAACTTTGAAACTTCCTCCCAGAGGGGAGCAACAGAAACAGACCGTAAAGTGGGTGTGTGGGGTCTCTAACAATGCATTGAGCTCTAAGCACATAGTGCCTATAAGCAGTATCCTGAATAACAGGAAGCGAGCTCCCTATAATCTTCTCAGCTGTCCTTATCACTCTCTGTATGGACTTTCTATCTGAGGCACTGCTGCCACCGAACCAAACAATGATGCAGTTTGTTAAAACATTCTCAATCGTGCTTCTGTAAAAAGTGGCCAGGACAGAAGGAGAAAGATGTGCTCTCCCCATCCGACGCAGGAAATGCAGACACTGTTTTGCATGCTCACTAAGGATGATGTGTGGAGAGACCAATTCAGATTGTTAGTTATCTGCATCCCCAGATACTTAATATTGTTGACTACCTCTACAGCTGCATCCTTGATACTGAGTGGAGTAGGACTACGCTGTCTCTTTCTAAAATCTACAATGATCTCCTTTGTTTTATCAACATTTAGAACCAGGTTACTTTTATTGCACCAGTCCACCAGAGCCTTCGCCTCTTCCCTATAAACACCTTCATTGTCATCCCGGATAAGACCAACCACTGCCGTGTCATCTGCATATTTCACAATATGATTTGTAGCAGATTTGGCACAGCAGTCGTGAGTTATCAAGGTGAACAATAGCCGACTAAGACACAGCTCTTTGGGGAACATGTTTTCAAGGAGATGGAGTTGGAAACTGTTCTTCCAACTCGCATAAACTCGGACCTATCAATAAGGAAATCAAGTATCCAATTACATAAAGGGGTATTAAAACCTACTAGGCCCAGTTTGTTCACCAATTGCTGAGGAATGATTGTGTTGAACGTTGAACTAAAATCAACAAACAGCATTCGCACATTTGTATTCTTCTCCCCCAGGTGCGCTGAACTAAGATGAAGCACCCAGGAAATTGCATCATCTATAGAGCAGTTCTTCTGATTGGCAAACTGTAATGAGTCAAATGTAGGGGGAAGGCATGAAAGTATATAGTCTTTACCAATCTTTCAAAACACTTCATCATAATGGAAGTGAGTGCAACTATTGACAAAAATGTCATGGCAGAACAATGGAAAAAAATTAATATCTCTCCCCCATGTTTCTTTGATGGACCTGAAAATCACATCTCACAAATTGTCCTGAGAAGTGAGATAGACCAGAGAAATTGTTTGAAAGAAAAAAGTTTTTACAAAGGAAAAAGTCATTTACTGTTGCTCAAACAGTTTTAGAGGTGGGTTCCTACCGGTTCTAACCGGTTCTTTAGAACTGTTAGTAACTCGGCGATATTGTCACGGAGCCGGTTCCGTCAGTGTCTCCGTGGGTGCCATCATCTTGGATTTTGCTTCTGCACATGCGCAGAAGCTATTTTTTTACTGCTGCGTGCGCACGGCGTGACCCTGAGCGGACTGGCAGCAAAAGGATCCAGAACCCACCCCTGAACAGTTTGCTCAAACATTTCCAGAATAGTTATTACTATCTGAATATTACAGCACAAATCTTCTTAAAGCTCCAATGGCATAAATATCAATATTTATGCCAATGCAGCATTTACATAACTGGAAATCTGGGATGTAACAGGCCAGTCTCTTAGCTACCATTTGATGTTTATGGATGTATTCTCTCAATTTTCTGCTTGTTTGCCTCACATGATGGGTGCTGTAATCCATGTATATGTGGTAGATGACTTCTATTTTGCTTTCTTTGGCCATTGGGTTTTTGGGCTTGCTTAGGATGATTTTATTGGTTTATAGTTTTTCCACGAGGCCTAGGTACTGTAGTAACCTGTTGCAAGCTTTAGAGGTATTATTAATATATGATAGAGTTATTTATGGACTGTGTGAGTGATCTCACATTCATAGCAGACACAGTGATGCAATGTCTGGAAATAATAATACACCCACAGATGCAACCCGAAATATGTATTTGTTATGTGGACAGTACATTCATTATGATAAACTACTTCAAGTAAAGAACACACATCAAAAATGCTTTCTCTGGAATGACATTTGAAAAATAGATACTATAATATCCAAACTGAGGGTTGAATTTAAGCTTTATTTATATCTTTTGTAAAAGTGGTTGGAACTCATTTTCTTTTCATACTTGTTTCCTACATTTTTTATTTGCTGCACTCCAAACTTTTATTTTTCTCTTCATTCTTTGTCTCTAGCTATCCCTCTTTCTGACTATTTATGTTTATTAGTTTTTATCTTTCTGTTCTATACAAAACTTAATAAAGCTATGTTAAAAAAATCCAATGGAATCAGATTCATCAGATTAAGTTTTATACTTCAGAGAAAGCAATGGCAAGTTACACACACAAATGTACCCCCAAACAATCTACACCAATCAAATACTCAGCAACATCCCAACAATATTCAAAAGAAGCTATGTAAGTATTCATCAGATGAGGAACACTATACTGCAATAATCCAGAATTCCAAAAAGCAGAGAGTTTACTTATATAACATGTTGGCCATGTTATATAACATGTTTGCCATGGATACTCATGCTACATCCTCCAATTAGTTTATCCATGCAACCAACAACTACAAAGCTGTGAAACCCAGACAGGCAGAACATTGAGAAACATATCCATAAACACATCAACCAGCAGTCAGGAGACACTATGAAAATTCTTTAATTCTAACACATACTTACAGGTTTCACTACAGTTTTACCTTATACTAAGCCAGATCCAAAAGTGCAGAAGTATAGTTTGTATTAGCTTTTACTTTCATTTTCAAAGCTTTTAATAAAATTATAAAAAAACAAAACAAAAATACAAAATAATTCTAGAAGCATGGTACTCTGAATAATCCAGCTTTTAAGAGATGCATTGAGATAAGCTCTATTACAAACCATACATTAAAGGAAGGAACCATAGGTCAAGGAAAGAGACAAACAGACCTAAAATTCTTCTTTGTACATCTATTAACCAGTACCTACCGGTAGATAAGCAGGAACCACCACCAGGTAAAAAGAACAAACCAGATTTCAATTATTCATCTTATATAAAACCATGTCCTCCCACAAAGTAAATAAGGAAGAAACAATAAGAGCCTGGTAGGATAAACTCCCATAAAGAAACCTCCAACAAACCTTACTCCCCTGCAGCATGGATGCTGTTATCTGGTCTGGTAATAAAATGTCTTCAGAAAAAGCAAAATGCATTAAAAACACTGGACACTCACCAGTCCTGAGGATTTGTGAAGGATATGCCCAAGTGAAGCAAAATGCTAAAGGCTGACAGAGGAAGACAAAGGAGGAATTTTTTTTATGAATGTTTTCAAGCTAATGTACTGTTGGTGCAATTTTCTTCTTATCTAAAACCATCCCACCATATTATCTCAAGAGAATTTGCATGGAGGGAGCAATAAAACAGAATATTAATTAATGTTCTTAGTTGTGAACATCTTAGAAAAGTGATGGCGAACCTTTTCGGCACCGAGTGCCCATACCGGAACGCACATGTGCAGAACTGGGAAGACATAAAGGAAAAGAAGAATGAGGTTGAAACCACAGGGTTTTCTGAAGCTTATTTGCCAATTCATACACATGGTAAAAGCAAAACTTGAATCTTTCTGCCTATAGTATATTTCACAATATACTATATACTATATTCACAATACACAAATGTAAGGCATTTTTAAATTACTTGGACATTTATTTTTTTAAAGGACAACTTGCTTTTGCTTAAGTGCAATATTTACACATCTACCAATAGTAAGCCCTAAGATAAGTAGTGAAGGGCATTATGCTGAAAGTTACAATATAAAATAAAATAAACAAAGAGAATGGGTGAGACCAGTTGGGGAAAAAAATCTTTCCAGATTTTGTTTGATTATAATTGTAGCTTGACCATTTTGAGATGGTCTTCTTCATGATCTGGCCACCCAAACTCTGGTCTTGAAATAATGATTCTGGAATTCTACCATTTGAGTTGTGAGAAAGTTCAGAGAACATCTAGTAACAGAAATAAGTTTTTCAAAAACAATGTCCATAGCAAAGGAATTCAGAGTTTACTGGCTAATGAGGTGGCAATTTTCCACACATTTTATGTTGCTATTGCATTTTCCTTTAATGGAATATTATAGACCTGCTAGGAAAAAAACTTGAATAGAATCATGGAGAGAAATTATGCATATTAAGATATAATCGGAGGAATTTCTTGCCTATCTATTTAGGGTGGACAGCAGGCTGATGACAACCCTTCCTCTAGAGGTGACACAGGAAATTAAAAAAGTCAAGATGACAGCTACAGATCATTTAAAGTTGGTGTGATCACATGGAACTGGCCTCCATTTTCACTTTTTTTCACCCACTGCTTGGTTCATTCATTTTGTATCAAAGTACATTTGGCAATTTCTAAATGAATAAAGGGTACTGTATTTCCCATTAAAAACTCTTATTTCTGAAGAAGATGGTAGAACACAGTCTTTTCTTGTTTCCTAAATATGCTTCTCTACCAGTGTTTTCTTACTTTTCAGGATTTTCTAAAAGCTGCCAGATAGCCCATTTCTTTCACAGATCTAAAAATGTCATTTACACTTGATGCAATAATAATAACTTGGCACTAATGGATTAATGGATGGCAAGTTTATAATATTCACAATAGCAACAGCTATTTTAGATTTTCAACTGCTGTCTCCTTTACAAAACCCAAGCGTGCTACATTAAACAATAGTCATTTCAAGATTTCTTGAATACAAGAAAAAACGATTCAACACACAGTTTTCCATCTACATAATAACCTATTCTGTTTCCTATGTGATTTCAGTGATTACTTTACTTACTCCATGACAAATAACTTGTAATGTTTCCCATTGTCAGCTCAAACCTTCAAGTATAATTGCGAGGAATATTTTCTCTATCAATAATCACATTATTATTGCAGCATTTCAAGATGAGAAAAGAAAACCCATTTCAAAATAAAAGAAGCAGATGAAGAGTTTGAGGATAGTTTGATACTGTTGACATGGAAGTGATGATATTTAAACAGAAATTATATAACTTATGTGACTATTTGATTTAACTGATGAGGTTTTAGGTATCTATTAGATAAAGTATATCATCTCAGAAACAATGACTTTTTTTCAGCTTATATTTCTGACTTTATTCTTGCCGTTCTTTGAAAGCGGCCTTCTCTGTAGCCGCTCCGACTCTGTGGAACCAACTTCCCCCGAGATCCGTACTACCCCCACCTTACTGGCCTTCTGTAAAGCCGTTAAGACCTGGCTTTTCCGGCAGGCCTGGGGCCAATAGTTGTTCTGATTGGCCCATGCATGGTTGTGTGAATGTTTTATTTTAAATATATAGATGTTTTTTTTAAATTGTTTTTATATGTTTTATTTTTTTATAATGTAAGCTGCCCAGAGTCCTTCGGGAGTTGGGCGGCATATAACTTTTATAAAATAAATAAATAAATAAATAAATGTACTGAGGAACATTTAGGGAAGGAGTTATTTCAAAGGAAAAGTAAAACCAAAATACCATTTTCTGATAGTAATAGATTAATCAAGTATTGAGCCCTACAGGACTATTTCTGGGTACAAACTTAAAGAAAGTTAAAGTTTTAAAGAAAGTTAAAATACTTTTAAGTTTCTTTGAGTTGAGTTGAAAATCTGAAATTCAGTTTTATGTATGGATGGTCATCAATCATATACAAACTTTGCTGGAAGCAATATGCTGTGAACTCAGTGAAATTTTGGAGTAGACTAGACAACATGCAACCCGTTGGATCACCCTTTCATAAATATCTCCTTACCTAAAAAGAGAAACAGAATGATCATCAGTGGATTGCTAGTGTTTTGGTTTTAAAATGAAAGAAAAAAATATTTTATTGAAGAAGACATATATATGTGTAGGAAGACAAATATAGATGGTTTTCATTCAACCGAAGGATGCACATTTGTGGTTGGTCTGCCATTCTTTAAGAATATTCTAACATTTTCACTTCTTTTTCCTCAGCTTAAAGTGACATACAGATGACCATGCTGAAATACCAGTATCTTCAGATAAATCAACACATTCTCTATGGTTTGTCCTTGCACTTTATGTATAGTGACAGCAAAGCATACTATTGAAAATTGTGTCTGCGGAAGAGGACACCGGGCCCCCTATGATTGCCATCATTTTGATTAATTGCACTGTCAGTTTTTGCAAGTTATATTCTTCAAGGGTTTTTCTCAATTTCTCAAGGTTTTTTTTTTTTTTGAAAACACAGAAGAGCTTGTTCATGATTTTCCTTTTGACCATGATATTGTGCAGAGTCTTGTTCTTTCAGCATCTTCCAAAGTCTTGCCAATGATAATCAGCTTGCAACAGTCCTCTCTCTGTAGAATGACAGAAACGGATATGTCCATTAAGTGTCTTCAATTATTTGAAACATACTGGCCCCTTTATATGATGATGAAGATGCATGCTCAAGTAGTAGAGGTCAAGAAATGACCCAGAATATTGGGTTCAAAAATTTTGGAGAACTCTTCCACTCTTTTCCCAATCATTCCTCTTTTCTACCTCTTATTACTTCAAGCATAGAATCTAATTCAATGATTTTGCAAATGGAACATGCTTGCAAAGATGAATGAAGTCTGTTGTAGTGGTTCTTGCCATATCGTTATTCAGTTGCACAGCAGCATTATCTGGAAAGATTACTTGATGCTATTGTGGAAGGTGCACTTAAAGGCAAAAGACGGCTGGTTCCCTCTCATGAATTTGAAATCCAAGTATCAATGCCACAGCTTCAGAGGGCCCAATATATCTGTCTGTCAAGTACTGTATGATTTTGTCTTCTCTGTTCAATGCAAAAATTGCCTGATCACTCCTTTTCATGGTATACTTGATAACATATTTGATGGATTTGACAGATGAGTGTATTTCTACATTGAGATGAAAATTGAACACCTTCAACAGGTACATTATCAGGTACCACCCATTGAGAAGTTATAATTTGACTCTGTCATCCTGCTTTATGGCCTTCTGTTTCTGAAAACTCATCCTGTAGATAGGTTATGAATCATCACCACAGCGGGTATGTTTGTCGAATGGTTTTCGGTATCTCTTACTGCATGTACTATTTTACCAACACACCAAGTTCCTGTTGGAATGAGGACCATGAATCACATACTTCAGTACCAATTTATGTAGCTCTGGATCTTAATTTGGATCTGGTATTTTGGCTTATACAAATATGCCATAACTTCGTGGTCTTGGCTTGGATGCTTCACCAAGCCACAGCGGATAGTGCAAATGAGGCAGTGATATCGTCTGATGTTCTTCCTGAACTTGTTTTAATTTTTTTTGCTAAATTCAGGTGTTTTTTTTTTAATGATATGACATTTGTGGGCATAGCTGCCCCTTTTTGTGGACAAATTGCTTGCCCAATTTTAGACTGATGAGAAAAGGGATGGATAATAAGAGAGGCTCTATAGATGGAGGTGAAATGAGCCTTTTTAAAAAGTGAATTCCTTCTGTTTTATAGTATCTACAAAAAAAAATAGACATTATAGGGTCTGACTTAGTAAAAGTACAGTATGTTCCTGCCAATATATAGGATGCTACTAAAAACAAAGGTTTTGTTTTCTCCAAAAGTAATGACATTTGCTGGCAGTGGAGAATGTATGATTCAGTATCTCTGCCATAAAGCACTATATGTTAAGAATGCCCCTGATGAATATGCCCTTGGCTTTGAACAGAGACCTCTCAATCAGCCAGAAAACCTTTCTTCCTGTCTTGGCATTTTACAGAAAAAATACATTTTTCAAATAAAGCTTTCATGCGATACTCCAAAATGCTAAATCATTCACAATGCTTTATTTCATTTTGGCCTCTTTAAAGGGACCTCACCTCTTCATGGACCCAGAAAAATTGGCTTTTCTTTTAGGATTATCTAAGGATCCTGAATATTAATTATACCTCTCCTTGATATTCATTACATAGACTGCTTGGCTCATTTTCTTGAGATACATGCAGCAATTTGTTTTTCCCTCAGCTTTCTGGAAGATTCCTGGTATCTCCTTGAGGCATACTATAGTTTGGATTGACAGGTTATTAGGTGGGGGAGGGGAGGGGATGGTTAGTAGACAGACATCCCAGTTTATAGCAGCAATTTGTGATCCTTGCGTAATTATCACTGCAAAATTATTTAATACTTCTGTGAACATCGTTGGACACAAATTCTGGTACAATTATTTCTAAAATATGTTGTATTCAATGAAAATACTATACTACACTATAGTGTTTTCTTGGATTTATATATAAAAGTTAACTGCTTTAGAATTTATCAGCTTGAAAAATCACATGGATTTATTGCCAAGCATAAAAAAATTTCTTGTTAAAAATAATAGTCCATTATCCATCAAAACCTGTCACCATATAATAGTCTCAAAACTTATTTTAAAAGTGTATATATCCATTTATTAGTAGGAAGGCAGGGATTTCCCCCTTATTTCTGTTGCAGTGTAAATTAATATTTGTTTAAAGAAAATGCCATTTTATTTCAGAAGGAAAATCTTAACTGCGAAACACAAGTGATGGTTTCTCTCCACTCTGATTTTATTGCATGAACAAATGCATGGAAGTAATGTTACATGTGCAAAAAATTACATGTGCAAAAAAACCTCTAAAATATTTAGATAATGTCCAAGAATTAATTTCAGAAATGAACATAGAAAAGGAGGATTGTGACTTTTCATCCAAAACCTTCAGTCTTCATGAGAACTCATGCCATTTTAAAGCAGGTGTTGAAGTCTGCATTATTTTAATGTTGTAAATAACTGCTTCAAACCAAGACACCCTCCAAAATTCAACCAAGTTTGGGTCCTGAGCCTAGCCATCTTTAAAGTGAGCACCTTGCTATGCCACCAAGATTGGCTTTAAACCAACTTTGAGTAGGCACCCACCTAAGGTGCCAAAGCTTAGGGGATGCCATCACTGGCCTTCTTTCTGAATACTTCTCTCTTTTTTTTAATCTTTACAATGACCGGAAGTGGCACCATCAGTCAATCTGTTCTAAGGGTGTCATATACCTTTGGACTGAAACAGTATGCTGTAGAATGCCTTGTGTGACTCAGGAAACAACAGAACTCATGCTGTACTGAATTTGACAAGATCCCTCTAGTTCCTTAAAAATTCTAGTCGTATGGCTCTATTGTAGAGGGTTGAATTATAAGGGGAAAAGTTGTTAGTCCTTTGAGATAGGCAAGATGAAGAAACAGAAGTAGCAGGGATCACAGTTATGTTCTTTTGTGTTGTAAAGTAGGATAGAAGACTCTTGAAAGCCTGTCTCTGCCCAGTCTTATACCAAACTAAATCAAAGCGTGATTATTTTGAATTTCTTTCTTATACTTTATATTTCCTCAGACTGAGCTTCTGTCTTTCTTCTGCTCATTGCTCTCTTCTTGCTTTTTAATTCCAGAGCTCCATTTGGTCACCAAAGCAGCTTTGGAATGAATGGAGATGCCCAGGTAACACCAGTCATTATTCCTTTCAACTTGATCTGTTGTTTCCAGAGATCATGCTACAGCTTGCAGAAGACAGCTATGCAATCTGCAACTGCTTTAAGAAGCCACAGCATGCTGAGAAACATTTTTTTCTCCCTTTAGAAACCAAAGTGCTTCACATATTGAGACTATAAAACCCAAAGTCCGAGTGCTAATGAAGTCTCCTTCAGTAGTTTGGTGCATTGAGGCAAAGTGCAGCATGATATATTTAAGATGCAGACACAAAAATAGCATGGAAGTTGTTAAATTTCTATGGCTCAGTTTAATGTTTCTATTTCCTTTGTATTGCTTTTCTTTGGTTAGAAATATGTTGATACAAACTGTAGGAACACATGGAATTGTTTATGTAATTACACATTTGATGTTGCTCAGTGGAATGCAGACATTTTCAGTTGGCTACTCTTTTTGTGCATATATAACAATGTACCGCATAATTTTTTTTTTAAGAATACGTTTTTACATTTGGGTCACAAACTTAGGTTGGCAACCTTTGATACACCTTTGGTTAAAAAATATAAAATCACTGTTGAAACTATAAATGTTACGTTAATTTGGTTTAGATAAAATATGAGCATACTAAAAACCACCCCCGCTTTTGCTGTGTTAGTTTATGAATATGCAGCCTTGCCCACTTTCAACCCCTGTGCATGCTAGCAGAATCCAAATGTGAAGAACTGAAGACATAATTGATCCTGTTTATTTCAACTCATTTTGGATAATCCTACTTTATTTATCTTGACTGGATTCAGGCTCTTGTATTTTTAGATGGGCACAGCGAGGAGGTAGGGATTTTGCTTCATAAGTGACACAAAGTTCAACAATTGATGCTGTGCACAGCCTTGCTCTGTAGCTTTGTGTACACTATATGCTCTAGCACAATGTTCCTCAGCCTTGGAAACCTTTAAGACACTTTGAGTTGAGCTTCAGAATTCTTAAAGTTGTCAAAGTTGAGAAGCACTACTCTGGAAGGTGTCTACAGCATACAAAAGATTGTATTTAACTGGCTAATCAGCATTTTTTTAAGCCAGAGGTAAAAAAAACCCCACTTGTTTGGATTTTAATGGCATGTTGGGGATCACGTTCAATATATATGTAATATAGAAACTAATTCTTAGCCAGTTTGGTGTAGTGATTAAGGCATCAGACTAGAAACTGGAAGACTGTGATTTCTACTCCCACTTTAGGCACAAACCCAATTAGGTGACCCTGAGGGGTCTACAACAAGTCACCACAGCCAACTCACCAAGGGGCAATTCAGCATGGCCAATTCAGCATCGCTACAGGACAATTCACCACAGGACAAGAGTTACAGTAATATTGAAGAAATAGTAGAATAGACTCATGAAAGAAAGGATGCCAAAGGAGGGACAAAATGAAATGAGAATGACAAAAAATAATTTAATTTTTAACTATTTTAAATAATTATATTGATTTGTTGAATTGTCCTGCAATGAGTTGTCCGGTGGCAAGCTGGCCATGGTGAATTTTCCTGTGGTGAGTAGGCCATGGCGATTTGACTGTGATGAGTTGTCCCATTCCAGACCCTGAGTCAGTCACTCTGTCAGCCCTAGGAGGAGGCAATGACAAACCACTTCCAAAAAAAACCTGCAGTCACTTGGGACTTTTCCAGGCAGGGACTTGTTCAGACAGTCAGCAGAAATCAGAAACTGACTCAACAGCACCAAAACAAACTACACCCCACTAATTGTTATTAATCAGATGAGAGTTTCTTTCGAATCTGTGAAAAACCTGACTACTATTTTGGGAGAGAATTGAAACAGGGCCAGAAAGCACTTATACTTCATTGGACCATTAGTCTCTTGATATTAGCATTGTTTATAATGTTAACAATAGCTGTTTTTTCAGGTCAGGATTTGTTTTAGCCATACTTGGAAATGCTAAGCATGGATACTGGAACCTTTGCATATAAGCATATACTCTAACTTAAAGTTCTTCTGTATCAAATACTTTGTAAGATTGTGTACAAAATTTAAATTAAGTGTTCTATCAATGTTTTTTTACATGATTTTCAAGCTGACTTCACCTAAATTGCTGCCTTGTTCTCTCAAAGTTACAGGAGAACAACAAATAAACATTCATTAAATTTATTATATAGAACTTTTGGAAGTGCAGCATATGTGGCCAATCTGGCACTTCCCAAAATAGATGTCAGTTCAGTTTTGTAATATGATATTCAATGTATCCAAATTGATTAACATTAAAAAAAACCTGTTTGTCTCTTTTAACATTTCAAACTGAAAATTACATCTCTTTCTCTCTATCATAGCATTACTTGGAACTGAAATACACGGAACTGAATTACACAACATTTTAAACTTTTGATCAGTCAGTTTAGGCATTTTCCGTTGTAAAAGAATCTCAGTTAAAGTTATAAAAATAAGACACAAGAATGGCAATTGCTTACTATAAATATATCAAATTGGCTGTGCTATCTTATTTCTCTAATTGGAAATAATCCTGAAAATGGACTTCAAAAATGTCCATTTTGCATGCCCTCATCATGTTAGGTTACTACTTTTAAGGTATTGAAAAGCATTCCCAGAATTCTATTCATGATGTTAACCGTAATATTATTGCCATTCATTTCAAGTGACAATGTAACAGAACACAGATGGTAATCCAAAGTCAGTTAAATAATTAAGGGTGACATGCTAACAATGGTAGAAGTATTGAACTATAGTAGAAACAGCAATTATTATGGATACTTGAAACCAAGAAAAACAGACCAAAGATAAAACCAGGGCAGAAATAGAAATAAGTATAGGTAGTCCTTGACTTACAACAGTTCCCTTAGCGACCGTTTGAAGTTACAAATGCACTGAAAAAAGGGACTTATGACCATTTTTCACACTTATGACCATTGCAGCATCCCCATGGTCATGTGATTTACATTGACAACTGACTCACATTTATGATGGTTGCAGTGTACCGGGGTCATGCGATCCCCTTTTGCGACCTTCTGACAAGCAAAGTCAATAGGGAAGCCAGGTTCACTTAACAACCCTGTTACTAATTTAACAACTGCAGTGATTCAGTTAACAAATGTGGCAAGAAAAGTTGTAAAATGGGGCAAAACTCACTTAACAAATTTTTCACTTAGCAACATAAATTTTGAGTTCAATTGTGGATTACCTGTAGGGTAAGAATTTTATGAGCAAGAGAAGCATTGTTTGAAGAAACCTGAACCGTTTCAATGCATGCATCCACAGTAAGAAAGTAAAAACCAGTCTCCATTAAAAACTTGTTTGAATAGTAACAGCTTTAATTGGTGTTTAAATAAAAAGCACAACAGACTTAATTGCTCACAATTGAGTGCTACAATGCTTCATTTAATTGTTTGTTTGTTTATAAATGTTACTGTATACACTGCAATTTCTTGGGCTTTTTTTTTTTTTTTAAAAAAGCCCAAACCGGAGATGCAATTCAATTAATAAACAGTTAACGTCATTTAATTTTAAAGCAGCTACTGCTAAAAATTTGAATAATTCTCCAAGAACTCATTTAAAGCCCTAAACCGATTAAAACAGCCTAACTGAGACTGAAGTTGCATCATTTAAACCCAAAGCTGGCAATTCTGGGACCCCAGACTGCATGTGGTTCATAGAATAGAACAGAGT
Source organism: Thermophis baileyi (assembly GCA_003457575.1). Lineage (NCBI taxonomy): Eukaryota > Metazoa > Chordata > Lepidosauria > Squamata > Dipsadidae > Thermophis > Thermophis baileyi. The sequence goes on from QLTV01000967.1 coordinate 1,876,499, forward strand.
TGGAAGGGACCTTGGAGGTCTTCTAGTCCAACCCCCTGCTTAGGCAGGAAACCCTACACCACTTCAGATAAATGGTTATCCAATCTCTTCTTTAAAACTTCCAGTGTTGGAGCTTTTACAACTTCTGGAGGCAAGTTGTTCCACTGATTAATTGTTCTAACTGTCAGGAAATTTCTCCTTAGTTCTAGGTTGCTTGTCTCCTTGATTAGTTTCCACCCATTGCTTCTTGTCCTGCCCTCAGGTGCTTTGGAGAATAGCTTGGCTCCCTCTTCTTTGTGGCAGCTCCTGAGATATTGGAACACTGCTATCATGTCACCCCTAGTCCTTCTTTTCATTAAACTACACATACCCAGTTCCTGCAACTGTTCTTCATATGTTTTAGCCTTTAGTTCTCTCTTTATTGTTTGTTAATTCCTGTGTTCCACTCACAAAATTTAAATTGCTGAATTTCAGAACTCAAATTTCCAGTTAATTGAATAAGTAATTTAAAGTGTGGGAAAGGGAATTCTTGCTCCTTTCTCCCGCCCCTGCTCTTTTTAAAACTGTCCAAAAAGCTGATATCAATCAAACAAACAAAATATTTCCAATTCCAGTGAGGTCACTTGATCAGTCATATCAGATCAAAGAGAGAATTCCATACAGAGCTATATGCATTATGAATGCTCTTTCTTGGATTACCATACAATGAATCACTAACAAATGTAACTCTGTCGAGGATATCCCACTAGATCATAATTGCCAAGCAGGACCTCTGTCTGCTATACATCCAAGTCATTAACAAGATCAGTCGTTCTTTAGCATGACAAGTTCCTTAAATGTAGCTTTAGAGCAGACTAACTGTCAGTACAATGCATTCAAAACAAATATGATTTTATTGCAGTTCCACAATTAAGAGTTACATAGTTGTTTCGCCAGCAATCTGAAATGTAACTCTCTAAACAGAGGTTCCAAATAAAATTTTAATAATAGGCTAATAATAGTTCATTATTTCTTGTAACACATTTATGAAAGTTTGTTATCTCAAGATCTGAATTGATCAGCAATGTAATTATACACTCTCTGTTCCATTCTGCATGTTGGGTGAATATGTGTCTTATACACTATTTCAGATAGACAGAACTTGGCATGTGATATCTCATAACAACAGCATTTTTCCCCCTCATGGTCATTAATTGTAGAAACACACACCTACACAGCACGCACTCACATATGTACACATTCTGTTAAACATTGTCAAAGATGCATAGAATAACAGGTGGCTTAGAAATATTCTAAGTAAGTAGTAAATACCATCACTTGTAGTGATACTACATAATTTGACTGTTCTGTCATGTTACTTTTAAAAATGTGTAATAAGCTCCCCCTTTATACTCATATGAATATATGTTTTCCCCTACTAACTCTTGTTGTCATCATTGCAGATACACTTAATGTTGATCCTGCAAACAGTTTTTTTTCCCTCAGCCTATTTGCCCAGAATGGCCACACAATAAGTAAAAAAGATATTTTCTCTCTATATCGCCCTAGCAACTAATTAACAAACAACTAATGTCTGGTTTCCCTTTTAAACTTTTTTTTTTTTTTTTACTAAAGCAAATGAATTCCACAAAGGAAAATGAATGAAGAAGAAAAACCCCAGCAAACAAAAAAGACTAATTTTGACCTCTTTGTCCAAGGTAAGTTTATGCTGAGGTATAAACTGAGCTTCTCACAACATGATTACTTTGGATCAATTTTATTCTGAAAGAACTTTTTAAAACTTGCAAAATTAAAAGTAATAAAAAAATTATTGACATTGTATTCAACTTATGCATGAGAACAACAAAAGTTGTAATAGAACAATAGATTAATCACTGTATGTTAAAGATGCCACTGTACTTCTTGACTGCATCACCAGTATTTGGAATGTATTAAGAAATACGAGGCTTGTGGACTTTGGTTTTTGCATATACAGTATGCAAAGGAAAGGAAAAATCTGCACCAGTTTTTCAACAGTTTTTTTGTTGATGTGTGACATTTGTCAATATTTGTTTATCAACATTTTTCAACAAAGGATCAATAAAGAAGATTCTCAAGCAACATGGTTAAATTTTTGGAGTTGTAACTCCTATGCCTCCTCCCTATTCCTTTCCCCTCTCCTGTATTGCAATGCTGATAAGTGTAGAAATTAGATTGATCCTCTAAGGCTGTATATATTTTTGCTTTTTCTGTTGATTAATTTAGCAGAATGTTTTTTTTTCAAAAAAAAATATGTATTTAAAATATTGATATAACTGCTCATCTCGTTTAGCATAACCCTGGATAAAAAGATAAAAAGATTAAAAGCAACAAAAGCATTAAAGAATGGAACATGCCCAGTGCCCCAAACACAGCACACATGCAAATACTTAACAAAGCTTTCCTGGAGTCTAGCTTCATAACCCCACTGTCCATCATGGCTTGTGGGAAAAGTCAAGCCACAAGAGTAGGGACCTGCTGAATGTCAGGGGAAGAGTGTTCCAAAATGTTATCTTAAAGAGCAACCCCCTAAATCCCTCTAATGCAGTGGTGAAATCTAAAGGTTTTCGCTACCGGTTCTGTGGGCGTGGCTTTGTGGGTGTGGCTTTGTGGGTGTGGCTTGGTGGTCATGTGACCGGGTGGGTGTGGCCAACTTGTAAAATGTGGTGAAACTCACTTAATAATGCTCTTGCTTAGCAACCAAAATTTTGGGCTCAATTGTGGTCATAAGTTTTCTTTCTTTCTTTCTTTCTTTCTTTCTTTCTTTCTTTCTTTCTTTCTTTCTTTCTTTCTTTCTTTCTTTCTTTCTTTCTTTCTTTCTTTCTTTCTTTCTTTCTTGTCTCTCTCCCTTCCTCGTTCTTTCTTTCTTTCTTTTTCTTTCTTTCTCTTTTTTTCTTGTCTCTGTCTCTCTTTCTTTTCTCTCTCTCTCTCTCTCTCTCTCCCTTTCCTTCCTCTTTCTTTCTTTTTCTTTCTTTCTTTCTCTCTTTCTCTCGGCGGTGGGAGAAGGAAGAAAGTGCTCTGGGAGGGCGGGCAGCCCGGCCCAGCAGCAGCGCATCCCCTGTCATGGGCTGGATGCGGGGAGTGGGACCTGAGGTGGAGGGGAAGTGCGCATGTGCAGCAGCCCCGGGACATCTGCCTGCCGTCCTGGAGCGCCACTGCCACCATCACCGCTTGCCCTTGCCTCCTCCTCTTTCTTTGGGTTGGCCCAAAGTCACCCAGGTGCCTAAGGCACGCTAAACCCCATTCCACGTCTTCCAAAGCAGACCACCATGGCTTGAGGTGAGGTCACGGCGGGCAGATCGGGCACAGCGCTTCAGGCAGGCAAGCTGCAGAGCAGAGACTGGGCGGGGCAGGCCAAGCGAGCAGTGACCGGGGGACCGGTTTGAGGGCGTGGCCAGCCAGCCGTCACTACCAGTTCGGCGAACCAGGCCACACGTCCACTAATGGTTCTCCCGAACTGGTCCGAACCGGTAGCATTTCACCCCCGCTCTAATGTAAATACTGTCTAATATTTTGACTAGAAAATAATAGGTTTTTCTTTGTTATCATGAAGTTTTATACTTGGTATAGCATTGTGCCATCCGATTACATTGTGGCTTGCTCGTTATTCATTGCCATCTGGTTAAAAACGAGACTCATTCCCCATCAGTAAGTGCTTATAAAATGGAATGGTGAACTCTTAATGAAAGGATATGAAAGGATGTTCATTTTACACTGCAGAAATTAATACCTATGAATGATGGCTGCTTTTGTAGCCCATAAAATCTGCAACAAAATGTACTAAAAACAGATATGTTGTGCAATATTGTGCATGTAGCAATTATCATGTAGGCATTTGATTATATTCATTCATATTAATGGAGCAGTTTTTATTTATAGGTTTGTAAACATTTCAAACTCTATTACCTATTGGCATTATTTCATTCTCTCGACAGCATACATTATCTTTTGTTTTACAGCCATGGTGAAGTGTAGTGGGTAAATACTAGAATCTTTGCATCCAAATACATTCAGCGTCGGGATTATAAAATTAAATTTCAGCACTGACAAAATAGTAGCATTTTCTGTTCAAAGGTCAATGTGATAGCACCCAAATCTACTTGTCATCCTATCCATCAGGTTAGATCACCTTTTTTTTTTCAGAACACAGCGAGCGCCTCACCATGGCAACAATTTTAATCAAAATTGGAAAAAGCTAAGAATTCCAGTTGTCTATTCAGATAATGCATTTAATTGCTAATGCAGACCTTTAAGAAGATTCCTATTCATCCTTGAAAGAAGAACAATGGACATGTTTTGATTCAAAAGAGAAGGATAAGGTAAGGTTGCCTATCTTTTAGGAAGACTACAGCAAAGCAAGTATACCAGAGGTGGGTTTAAGCAGGTTCTGACCAGTTCTGGAGAACTGGTAGCAGAAATTTTGAGTAGTTTGGAGAACCGGTAAATACCACCTCTGACTGGCCCCGCCCCATCTATTCTCTGCCTCCCGAGTCCCAGCTAATCGGGAAGAAATGGGGATTTTGCAGTAACCTTCCCCTGGAGTGGGGTGGGAATGGAGATTTTACAGTATCCTTCCCCTGCCACGCCCACCAAGCCATGCCCACCAAGCCACACCATGCCCACCAAGCCACGCCCACAGAACCGTTAGTAAAAAAAATTGAATCCCACCACTGTACTGAAATATTGTTGTGGATTAAATTTCCAAATCCAGATGAAGGGTCAAGGAGGACAAAGACCAATAGCAAAGTAATAATAAGATAACTGAAGATTGGATAGGAAAGCAAATTTAATGTTACATTTACTCATAATTGTGCATGTAACAATAAAGGTACCAACATGTTGCCTTCTTGACTGCTACCATCCTGCATTATTCTGCTTAAATACAGGTAGTCCTAGACTTATGACCACAATTGGGCCCAAAATGTCTGTTGTTAAGTGGAACATTTGTTAAGTGAGTTTTGCCCCATTTTATGACTTTTCTTGTCACACTTGTTAAGTGATCACTGCAGTTAGTAACCCAGTTGTTAAGTGAATCTGGCTTCCCCATTGACTTTGCTTATCAGAAAGTCATAAAAATGTGATCACATGACCTTGGGACACATCAACGGTCATAAATATGAACCAGTTGCTAAGCATCTGAATTTGGATCACATGATCATGGGGATTCTGCAAAGGTTGTAACTGTGAAAAAAAGGTCATAAGTCACATTTTTCAGTGCCATGGTAACATTGAATGGTCACTAAATGAACTGTTGTAAGTCGAGGACTACCTGTAGTCTACAAATAGTATGTTGGGATAACTCTTTTTGCTGGCCACTCATTCCCGAGAATCCTGGAAACTGTAATTTGGAAATGTATTGAAAATTCTGCATTAGAGCTAACATTCCCATTTAAAAGTACAATTCCCAAGCTTTTGGGGAGAGAAGGAATAATTGTAAAATTATGATGATTAGGGCAAACAAGCTATTCATTTGCCACCTTTCTTATATTCAAAATAGATTACTATCAATAATCAATACAATACAAAAACAAAAATAGTAAATAAAATTACACAATAAAGCAAGGGTCAAGAACTAAGCAAAATTTTTATTTTGGTTGTCTCAAACCAATAAAACAGACCTGTTAGATCAATACACAGCTTTTCAAAAATAAATATGAAACTGAACAATTTTATCATTCAACATTTGAAGCAAGCATTAAACCAGTCTTCTCCAACTTGGTATTCTCCAATATACTGAAATTGTAATATTCTAACTGCTTATTCTGAGAATTCTGAGAAGCATACCTAGGGATTACAAGAAGAGAAAGTTAATGGAAAAGCTAGTAGAACTGGAGGACCAGAAATGGGCTCTTTCCAAGATACTAGCTTTGTCGCTTTTAATCTGCTTAGCAACAAGCATTCAGGCATAGGACAGAGAGAAACTTTAGTCTTCTGTCAAGGTGAGAAGAGACTGGAGTGGAATTTGGTTTGATATCATATCTATAACTGCTCACAGTTTTTAATCCTCATCCCACCACCTTTTTGAAATTGGTTCTTCATCATTATTATTTATTATTAGAAATAATTCCTCTGCTTGGTTAGACACAATTGTTAGAAAAGGCCAAAATCTGCAACTATTCCAAGGTGAAAAATTAAGATATTTTCTTCCAGGCACTTCAGCTTTCAGTTTTTCTAAATGCAGAAGTTGCAGCCATCCCAAAACAGTAGGGACAGGCTTCATGAATTCGAGTTCATGAAGCCTGATAAATATAAATTGATAAAGGGATAATAATTGGAATCAACTGGAATTCATCATTGAACTTAGTTGCAAAAAAATGCTGAAAGACATGGTTGCTTTGAGCAAAATCCATTTTTAACATGAATGTTTAATTATTTCTTAAGAAGTAGGTTGTATTGAAAAGTGTGGTAACTTTTATTCTTGAAAAGTTGTTCTTTTACAAATACTTCAGGCTATAACGGTTTAACTCTTTATTCTACTTGCAAGAAAGAAAAGAAACTAATGGGATTTCCTTAAAAGCCTATCCTGCAATCCACACATCCACACCCACCCACAAACACACACAAAGAAGCAAACATGGACTAATTAGGCCTGCCTTCCATACTGACCAACTTGATGTTTCCAGGAAGCTCACATGCTGCTCCTTGCTGTTGATTCCTGCATAGTAGCATAGCTGAATATGGAGGTTTTGTCCATCCATCATTGTCAGTAACTTTTGATAGATCTTTCCCCCTATGGATTTTTCTAATTTTCTAAAGGCCATCACATTTTCTGCTATTAAGTTTCATAAATTAGTTATGCAGTGTGTTCTATATTCTGTAAGCTGAGACCATTTGTTTTAAGCAGTAGTTGGGTACAGATGAGGTAGACTAAAATTGGTCATGTTTAATTTCATGATATTTTCAGAGGGACTGAAACAAGGTCGGCTTAGTATTTTCTAAGTGGAGAAAACGTACAGTACTTGAAACCAAAACTAAATGTGTTTAATGAAGAATATGAGATAATTTTTATTACTAAATTAAACAAACCAATTCTTCTCATTGTAAATGATTAAATATTTATTTATTGATCAAATTTATATAGCTGTCCATCTCTTCCAGAGGGGCTGCTTCTTTTCTTCAACATCTTGACAGTCAATGAACCAGTTGTGGCAGTAATGTGCATTTTTATTCCTGTATAAATCTATATATATAAAAGCAAAAACCACTCACGCATTAATCACGAAATCTCCAGAACCGTAAAGCCTACAAACTTGAAATTTGCTATGTATGTTCCTCTTGGCTTCTAGGTGCTCACTAAGAAAGGATTTTTCAAAATGACCATCACAGCATGAGTATTTCTTATATTAATATTAACAAGCTCTGATGCTAAGGAGTTCTACTCCCCCCTCCCCACCTGAAAAGAAATCTGATCCAAATGCAAAACACAAGCAGAGGAGTTTCAGTTTCGCTTTTGCTTTAGTTCAGACGAATCTGTTCCTTCTACTGTAACACCAGTTAAAGGGAAAAGAGGCAAAAAACGGAGGAAAAGATTTACAGATGCGATTAGGAAAACACAAGTAAGGGAAGCTGCCTGTTTCTCCCATGGCTAGTTCTATGTGGCATGCTCCAGAGTCACCTGACAGCCTGGTCATCTTCCAGCCAGAGAGCAAAACCAGGAATGTTGTTTACAGGGAGGTCCTGAGCAATTCATCTGAGGGACGAATTTAAAGTCAATGCTATGCAAATAAAGTCTTCATCTGTAACACAAACTTAGCTTACCATCTCTAACGAAATAATACAGTCCCTTTTTTAACTCATTAATTTTCAAGTTTTAAGTGTCAATTTATCAAGCCCCATCACATAGTTTCGTAGCGAAGCACGGGTATCAGCTAGTTGATATATATTATTTCAGCATGTGAAGTATCATATAGTAACTTTGCTGCTTAGCATAAAATACTACTGAGTTTAAACTCCAGCAGGTTCTAGGGCTTGGATTATTGTTAATTTCTTGGTATAATCCCAGTTAATAAATGATGGCTGTTTGCTTTTACAGTTACTCCCTAGTTTACCTGTGAATGACATACGTTGGTTTGTTTACATGGGAATTTCATCTTAAAATGGAATATTGCAGAATGTATGTGAAGGGATATATCCTGACCAGATGCCACCAGAAATCATACATATCTTTGTCATTTGTCGGGTAAATGCTAATATCTAAGGCAGAAAATGGTTATTAATTAATGAAATCAGAAAGGATCAGCGCTTCCTTCAAGTTCCCATTTTCTCGAAGTATGAAAGAACGATTTTCCTTTTGAGTTTTTCTAGGAATCCTGAATCATCACAAAAGGGAAGAACTAATATCGGACTTGCTTAACCTATAAAAGAGCTCAGCTTTTTCTAATTTTGGTGCTGTTCACATATGAAGACTTCTGTTCTCTTAAGTCCTCTGGGTAGTATGAACATTTCTGAGCACGTCAGGAAAGGCTGAAAAATAAAAGTAAACCCTGATTCATTTATTATTTAAGATTCTTGTGCATTAAATGAGTAAGGTTTATTTTCTTTCTACCATGCAGAGAACACTGACAACTTCCTTTTGCTAGTGAACCAATGATTCAAGAGTGGAGCTGTTGCAAAGACCAATAGAAGAGGGAGAAAAGCAGAAGTTTCCTTTTCCAGCCTTTCATTTTACCCTGACTATATTTAGTAGATGGCTTTATTTTCTTTGCCTATGATCTTGCAAGGGAACTTGGCAGTTGCATATGTTATTGTTATTCCTGCACTTAGTTTTGTGGTACCCAAGTGATGTCCTTCTTTCCTACTACAGCCTGCAGCCTTCTCGGTCTCTCACGATTCAAATAAATTAAAAATTCAAAGGGAAGTCATCCTCAGGAAAATCCTTCCATTCCCCTTTTTCAGTGTAGAACGTAAGAGGGAGGGGAAATCTAAATGGGAATTTCAATGAATCTCAAAGGCAGCCATTGGTATTCATAGCCATCCTAGTCAGGAATATCCCAAATTAGTTTGCCTTAATGCTGTGGCATGTGCAATTCAGTTGTTTTAAATTACTTGCCAACCGATATTCTGTTTTTGTTTTTTTTAACCTGCTCTTATTCAGTTTGATGGAAGAAAATTAGAAAGGTGAAACAAGGAGGAAAAACTCTTAAGGCTGGAGTGTGGTGTTTTTGCATTTATTTAGATATAATTTGGCCAAGGGATGTGCACATGCATATGTCTTAATTTTCAGTGTCTAGTCACTTTCCAGCATGAACTTCCTCGCTTTTTGTTCCTTAATTAAATCACAAGGAAAAACATCCTGAAGGCATTTCTCCCATTCTGGGGAAGGCACAGATGGTGCTATCATTGTTAAGAGGAAGTCTACCTTTAAGAAATTGTTGGAAAATTCCTTCTTCCTCTAGAATCATGTGGATAAATTCTCCACCCTCTTCCCATTTTAAATTTGGTAGAGAGTGCTCAACCATAGTTTCAAATGTGGGAAGGCTAACCATTAGATTAAAGCCAGAGAATCTTTTTCAGAAAAGATTGAGACATAAAAACGAAAACTGTTCTGCTTCTGTTTGATGAGACAATTATACTGGATAAAGAGATGAAGGAATTATTTATGCTAATACACACACACACATGCGCACACACACAGAGACACAGACACAGACACAGACACAGACACACACAGACACACACAGACACACACACACACACACACACACACACAGACACACACACGCACGCNTAATTTCCAAAGACAATTCTGGGCAATGTATAAAGGTGAAAACCATCAGCTCAATTTGCCAAATCAAGTATCTGAGAATACAATCCAACTCATATTCTCATAAAGAATAATATTCATCGTTGTATATCCCTTCTGTTAGGATGAAGTTTGTGTATACGTTGTTTATTTTATAAAATGTTCAAGCTGACTCTGATGGTTTACAAAAATGACAATAGAAAATATCAAGGTGCAAAACCTAAAAAGAAGACTCCAAAGAAGCCACACCATCTAGAAACTAAACACCACACAATGAGTTCCATCACCCACTCTGACCCAGAGCATGGAGTGGGGGGGGACTAGGTCTTGAGCACTCATTTAAATAAGGCCCACATTCAGGGTTGTGGGGACAGAAATTTCCAGGAGGATGTTATTCCAGAGGGCAGAGGCCACGATACAGAAGTCTCACAAAATGACACTGTTTAATCGATGGGATCCAGAACATGCTAACTCTATGAGAATGTGTGGGACTACTTGATTTTGTATTCAGTGCAGAGGATCAGTTAGACTGAGGGCCCATCTGCAACTCCCTGATCACCTAGAATTCTATTTGCATAGCTTTTCCTTCTCTTTTAGGCTCAGGAAGAGGGAAAATTAAAAGAGAGCCAGACAGATGCAAGGGTAATTGCTCAGACTCTTTACTGCTATCTCCTCTCCTACTAAAACAAGAGTGATACCTCCCCCCCTCCCACTCACAAACATTTTCTTCCTTCCAGAGCAGGGATTGCCTGCAAAGCTCTGATGCTTAGGAGGCTTTACCAATGATTTTAAAAGACGATAAAGGAATCTCGGTTTTCCCTCCTTCCTTCGGGCAAAATTTAAACCAAGCAATTTGAAGCTTAACTGACATTTGACAGTATTTTCTGCTGTGAAAGCATTTATCCAGAGATAAGTCCTGGATTTTACCAGTCTAGACTGGAACAGTTTTGGAGTATTTTACATATTGTTAATCATAAGGAGAAAAATGTGTTTGAGATTTCATATAATAGAAAGGAAATGATGCAACACATTTTTCTGGGGGAAAAATTATATAATATTATATATACCCTGATCATATAGAAAATGCTGATTTAACTAAAGATAGATAATAGTAAAGATAATGGATTCTTATCTTAATTACATGTGCTTTGCAAGCCACCCTTCCTGTTTGAAGACATACATTTTTCTTATTATCTGTTCTCATTCTGTTACATTTTCCCTAGTTCCTTCTTGTTCAGGCACATTCACCCCTCATATAGTTGCTATAACTTTTGACAGACAAGACAACTATTAATTGCTATGATCTCAACACAGGGGTGGGTTCCACTTACCTTCCCTACTGGTTCGCATCGCTCTCGTGTGCGCCTACGTCACTTCGCGGAAATGACCCTCTGTGCATGTGCAGAACCCTCTGTGCATGCGCAGAGCATTCTTTGCAGGGCCGCGGCGACCAGAGAACCAGTTCGGGGGCATGGACGGCCAGCCATTGCTGCCGGTTTGGCGAGTGGGTGAAAATTTCCACCACCAGTATGGGAGAACTGGTCCGAACCGGCAGCAACCCACCACTGTCTCAACACTGTACTAATGTTGAAATAGTCAAACAATAATTGGCTCTTTTGGTAGCTGCACCACATTGCTAGTTTATGGTTAATTTGCAGTCAATTAGAATCCACATCCTTCTCACAAATGCTGCTATTAAAAAGGTACCATCTATTAAGTACCCATTAATCTCTATGCCCTCCCTACTAAGTGTCCAACCCCTTCCTTGCTCTTGATTAGGGAAGCATTTCAGAAGGGACCCTCCCTTATTTATCTGCCCATGCTATTAGCCATGTGTTAACAAAGTGAAATATGATTTATCCTCTAAAATCAATTACAACTTGGGATACAGTTTGCTCCCGTTTGGGTTGTTTTTTATCAGTCTTAAAAAGGCAACACAGTAATCTGAAAAACATTTAAAAGCACACCCCCAATTAATATGCATGCAGTGATTGTGTGACAGAAGGCACATTTTCTGAAGGTGTGTTTGTGATAATAACTTGCAGAGCCTAAAGTTACTTTCCATCACTTCTATCATTTATTTTTAGTATAAAATGTTACCATGCTTACACTAGTCTTCGTGAAATGATTCAGAAAGTTAAAATATGCCCCATTTACAAGTCAAGAGAATTGCTTGTCACATTGGAAATGTGGATGGTGTTGTCCTACCTTTAAAATGAAACGTGAAACTACACATAAATTATGGGTGACATCAGATAATTTAGTTCATGAAATATTTCATCAGCCAGCAAACAGGAAGAGAGGGAAGGGTTGGGATTTGTGATAGGAGAAAAGATAGCAACCAAATACATTCACTCTCAATAACTTGTCTCTGTTTGGTACATAAATCAGACCTATAAAATCTGCAGTGCCAAGTCTTTTATCTTTTCATCCCTGATCCTTATGCACACATTAGCATCTTTCCAGTTGCAACAAAAGTAGTTCAGCTGTATATGAATGGTTCGATATATTTTTGGACACAAGGATCTCGCCCCCCCCCCGATCCCAGGGTGTGTTAAGGTTTTAAAACAAGGGAATCTATTTATTGCAATGCTTTCTTTGCCCTTAAGAACTGGGATCAGTTTTCAGACCCTTAAGTGTAACCATACAATTCATTTCAAGGGGCTGTTTTTCATGTAGCATGGTAGCAACGAAGGAGTAAATTGTAAACATTTATCATCTAAGCAGCACATGTATTGATTTCCCATAGGAAGCACTTTGGGAACTTAGTGATAGATGTTGGTTCCGATGGAAAGTGAAAGGTTATAACAGTTCACTGATTATGGATCATCTGCTAGTGCTCAAGTGAAAGTTACCCATTTATTGCATTTTAAATGAATACTGGAGACCCTAAACACAGTGGGCCAAATCCTTGAACATGACAAGACTATGGCGAATAGGACATTCAGCCTATTGATTACAAAAGTAAATGCATCTCATCATTTATGGAGAAGTTCACTATTAATTGCAGAAAACTACATGCATACATTTCATACCGTAATATAATCATAACAAGCGATGATGCTGAAAACAGTGATTCTTAATACTATAATGACAAAATGATAAAGTATGTCTGTGATGTCATGACACCAGCTCCGCCCTTTTATACTGCTATGTGAAATCATGTACAATTATGGCAGGGGTGACATTATGTCCCCATGTTTCAGTGCATGTTTAATAAATTGCTTGTTCCTCCAAAAATGCCTATGGTTATCCCATGGTAAATTATTCAGCCTCTTACTTCACAATTTCAAACAGATATTACTTGCTGCCTGATAAATTAATTCTAGGCTTTTATGCAGCTCCATGAAAAGACAAAACAACAAAACGTTTTTCTTCATCAAATCATATTTAACCCTTACATGGGATGAACAGGGATAACAACAGGCTAACAATGTTATCACAACACTTCATATATCTTTGAAACACTGGTCTTTACTACCCTTTGAGGGAAATTTTATGGAATGTTTATTTCTATCTTCATGTTTCACTTACTTCCAAGAAAGGAAGCAAGCATTAACTGGCAGAAGTGTTAGGGCTAAATTGATTTGCAAATCAATTTAGTTTTCAGTTTAGAAATGCTAACTATGTTACATAAAATAATGCATTTTATCCACATTCTTTGATTAACAGCAAAATAATAATAATTGTAATAATCTGGCCTACAGATTAAGAAAGAATTAAGATTAAGTCTAAGAGACATCAAATGAAGAATAGAAAAGACACATGGCAAGGCAAAATATTACATGGCCACAATATTAAATGGAAATTTTCAGTCATAAGAGCCGTGGTGGCGCTGTAGTTAGAATGCAATATTGCAAGCTACTTCTGCTGATTGCCACCAGCAGTTCAGCAGTTCAGTTCTCACCAGTTCAAGGTTGACTCAGCCTTTCATCCTTCCGAGGTGGTTAAAATGAGGACCCAGATTGTTGGGGGCAATATGCTGACTCTGTAAACTGCTTAGGGCAATAAAGCACTGTGAAGTGGTATGTAAGTCTAAGTGCTATTGCTAACCAGGTCATGGCTGTCCCAGAGCTGCTTTTTCAAAAGGCAACTGGATTTTCTTCAGAACTGAAAAAGCTTTTTGGATGAGAAGCAAAACATCTTCAAGGAAAAGCAAAGAAAGTCCAGTTTCCTTTTGAAAAAGCACCTACATGGCCACTACATAAAAAAATAGCAGGCAAAGCAGATAATAAGACCTGGTAATGGCTAAGAGTAGGAAAGTTGGAGAAAGAGACAGAAGGCTGTACAAAACTAAGCCTTAAGAACAAATGCACACAAAGCCAGGACTGAGAAGACAGCAACAGACAGCAAATGCTGCCTCTGCAAAGAAGCTGAAGAAAAGATGGACTGTCTAGTTAGCTGCTACAAGGAGATTGCCCAGATGACTACAAACCACAGCATGACAAAGAAGCAACAACTGTGCATTGGAGTATCTGCAAGAAATACCATTTCCCTGCAAGCAAGAATTGGTGGGATCACAATATAGACAAAGCAATAGAATATAAAGAAGCTAAAGTGCTCTAGGACTACAGAATTCAAACAGAAAAGCATCTATCACAATATACCCCAGACATAACAATTGTTGATAGGAAAAACAAAAGAAGTCTGGCTAGTGAATGTGACAGTACCTGGAGACAGCAGAAGAGAAGAGAAAGAACTGGAGAAAAATCACACATACAAAGTTCTGCTGACTGGCTAAATGCAGAGGTGGGTTCGGTCCGCTTCACCCGAACTGGTAGCGACCTGCTGGTGACATCATGATGACATCACGGATCCGGTTCGGTCGGTGCCGGTCCGTGGGTGCCACCATCTTTTTTTTGTATTTTTATTTTATTTTTATTTTTGATTTTTTTTTGAATTTTTTCTTCTTCTGCGCATGCGCAGAAGCCGAGTTTCCGGCACTGCACATGCATCACGATCTTGTTTTTGGCTTTTAATTTTTTTTTTAGAATTTTTTTTATTTTTTTGTACTGCGCGCGCGCCCATGAGGCGCGCCCACGCGGCGTGGGAGAAAGCAAACCAGCAGCAAGGTAAGTTAGAACCCACCCCTGGCTAAATGTGACTGACTACACAACCAACAACAATAATAATTTACAGCAAAATAAAAGAAGTAAAATGGATAATTAAAATAAACAGTTAAAAGCAACATATAAAAAACTGTACAGAAAGATGTTCTACATGGAAATCATTCCAAAACATTGGAGTGGCAACAGAGAAGATTTGATCTGGACTGCCATTAGATGAGTTCATGGCAACTATAGACAAACCTCAGTTAGCAAGTTATATAGAGAGGCATTCTCTCAAATAGCTGGACCTAAGCCATGTAGGGCTTTAAAGTTAATGACCATTACTTTGGATTTTGCCTCGAAACAAATTGGCAGCTGGTACAGTGCTTTTAGCACTGATATAATAAGGTTTCTTTGTGTTCTTCCAGGACCAAACTAGCTGCAAGCAACAATTTTCATGTCAATATCTGTTGGAAAATTAGTCTGGGCAATTTCTTATTTAGTTTGCCCCTGGCACACTCCCAATCAATCCCTATATCCAAATCAGAACAATCAGATACACTCAACTCAGCAGGGCTAACAAAAATAAATATGGCTGGATGTTTATGTATTAAACAATGGCAATATCCAAAGCACATAGTTGTCCAGATAAAATCTTATTTATTATTCACTGCAAGAGCACAGAGAGACTGTTATTTTATGCCAGGGTATGTAGAGATTTGGATCTTTGAAGCTTAGATGATTTGACCTGAATTTTACTAGGTTCGGTCATGCACTTTTTCCAAATTCTGGATCATGTTCATCAACTCTGATTTCTGCACAATAATCTCTAGCCAATAGTAGCAAGTAGTATGACTATAGGGCTTGTGAACTTAGTTGCAATGTATGAGTAAATGCAAAATATTATAAATAGCAGTGACATGGCAAGCAAACCAGAAAGTTTCTCAGAACTACATAGTATAGACCTAGTAGTTCTAAACTGTATAAATTTAAGACATGAAATTAATATTATTTAATATAACCAAAGGGCAGCAATATTATTTTGTACAATATAAAAATAATAAATCAATTAGAGGAGACACCAGCATAATCTAGCTGTTCACACAGACACAGACACAGACACACATGGACAATCTAAGATTACTCCAAAGCAAACAAGATAAAAATTAAATTGAAATCAGTTAACAGTATAGCAACCAGTTCACAAAGGTTGCTTGAATATTATCTCACATCAGATTTCCTCATGCTGTCATATTTTTTTCTTGCAACATTATGTGTAAAAGAGTCACTTTTATCTGAAAAGGATAGTAAAACATTAAGTTGTTTGACTTGACCTGGAAAATACAACAGGGATGGTGTGTTGTATGTTGTGTGCTACTTTCTGTAGAAAGTACAGTAGATTAGAAAATGAGTAATATTTTCTATCATTTGCAGCCCATAGGGAGAGATGTGTCCCTTTTAAATGATGTTTTGAAAGCTGCCTTGTAGGGCACCTAAGGAAAACATCAAATCTTTATTTTGTAAATGCTTTTCTATGCTTCAGAAAATAGAAGAGAGAAAAGACTTCAGGCAGATTATCCTTGGAAACCATTCTTGAGGTTCCTCCATTTATGAGCCTAATTCTTTTTGGTGGGTTATGTACTTGATTTACTGCCTTAGTACCACTTTATCCTGTTTGTAGCTCAAAGAAAGAAGGATGCTGAGATTTGACAAAGGGTCCAAAAGGGTCCAAGAGAAAAAGATATAACTTGCTTCCACTTCAATCAAAAGCTATTAGAGAATATTTGAGAAACCAGCTCATTGGGAAGAACTCATTTTTCAATCCATAGTTGACAATACCTAGGCAAGTTTTTGTTTCTTCTATTTGAAAGCCAGCCCCCGCACATAACGCAGTCGTAAACCTACTCTAACAACTTGGTTTGCTCAAGTTCAACTGTTCTATAGTTGGATTTTATCTGAAATACTTTTATGGTTGCAAGTTCCAGCTTATCAACCCTTGAGTCCAGAAAAATTTCAGAAATGTTGCTGAGCTTCTTTGAATTACCAGCACTACATGTTCCATTTTAGCTTTCAGCATCTCAGAGGAATGGAATATCTCTCTAAGGGACTTGAAACTTTTACCTGCCCTATTTTGTGTCTGTCAATAAGCTAATTATGTAAGTCAGATATGCCAATAATGCAACCATTATCTTGTCTTTTGATAACTTATTTATAAGATACTCTCGCCTACAGTACCACGCAAGACTGCTCAAGGCCCTTCTAAGGTCAGTTTGAATATGTTACAAGCATCACATTATCAGCATACAAAAGGACTGTATGTTTTGTTTCATCAGCCTGGGCAGGCAGTGGTGCATGATTTTTGGAATCTTAGCTAAATTGTTAATACTGAAATTAAGAAGTAACAGATCCAAAATGCAGTCTTGCTTGACAACTTTCTAAATTGGTAGAGAAGCAGGGTCTTACTGGGTTGCATCTGACTCTCAAGTTGGTGTTCGTATGGAACTTATTAATAAATAGACAATCTCTTGTTTACCAGAGATTGAATCAAAGACATTTTTGAAGTTGGCAAAACCATTAGATCGGGGCACTTTCAATTTCTTAGAATATATAGAATACTTATAGCTAAGCGTTGAAGAACTATTCCATCATCTTTTGTGAAACCTAGCCTGTTCTTCACATTCATTTTTCTTTCAATCAGATAGTTTCACCAAAAACGTGTGGGGCAGAATTTAAATATGATTATGCTTAACAAGCTAATTGGCCTGTAAGTGATCTCTGTCCTACATTTCAAATACAGGAGTGACAGTATAAAAGTTTCTAGGGATCAGCAGTGTCTTGCCTCTAAAGATGGAGATAGACACTAAAACAGGTGCCTTTCAATCCACAATCATCTTGGTTAATCCAGATATAATGTAATGATTGCCTGTGTTCAGTTGTTCATTTTTTTTAAACTTTTGGTCTCAGAAACTGAGACTGGAAGCCATTCAGGCAAAGTATCTTTGGAAAGGGCCAGTCTTCATTATATCTGCCTGTTATAGAGAGCTTGAAAAGAGGCTTCTTCAATGTGTAGAGGGCCATGACTCCTTATGCTAGAGGGACTGGTCCAGCTACCAATTGTCAGAAGAGAGATGCATTTTTTCTGCTGAACCAACTAATTAGTTGTTGCCATGTCAATTTTAATACTTAAACAAAACAAAACCAAAAGGAATTATATTGTCTTTTCTAGTCAACTGTTGCTGCAAATGTAGCAACAGAAGATCAAGTTGGTAGAATTCATAAGACATTATAGAGATTTGCTAGCATATACGTCTGATCAAACCAGTTCTTAGTGTGAAGATCTTATGATGAGACATGGGCCAGTTTGGTAAAAGTTAGCATTCTTGTATGCTTTGAACAAGATTGAAAAATATATTTTCAACTGCTTCTAGTTGTGTTAGTGAGATGCAACTAGACTAGAATTCAAATCTGTTTTGAAAAACTCATAAAGGTTGTGTAGCAGGATCCATTCTATAATAACTATTACGATATAAACATCCCTCTGAAAGGAGGGTAAAAGGGCAAGCAATGAAACTAATCTGATGACATCTTAACATAAATGCAGCAAATTATTTATTTTCATCAGACATCAGAATCCAAGTACCCCCAAGCGTTTACTAGATGATGATGTTACATTCATATCTTCAGTCTGATATCATTCCAGTTTATCAGATTAAGATAAAAGGAAGGAAGAACACAAGCTTTAGGACCAAAGTCAGTTTTCTATTTTGCAGTTTCAGTGAAATCCCGAAAGAGAATTACATCTGAATCATGAAACTGAGTTACATCTCAACTGCTGAGCATATTGTTTCTTAATGTAATTCAATTTTTGATGCCATACACTTTATTTTTTGATTTCTTTTAATTAATGGAAGTTTGGAAAGATGGATGGTGGGAAAGCCAATGTTTACATGAAGCAGTATAGTAGAATTAAAAATTAGCATCATTCGGCTAAGCAGTTGAACATTGTCCCACAAGGGAATTCTCTGCATGTTTATTCTGAAATATTTTTTTTACTCTTTTTTAGAATGAAGCCTACACAACCAAAGCCTTACCTAATATCGACACTGTGCTGAATGGAAATTTCCATGCTGAATTGGATGTTAAAATGATAGCATCATTAAAGCACTGTAGGCATGTACGTGTGCACATACTATTTAGTGAAAATTGTATTATAATTGCTTTTACCAACCATTCTTTTCCTACATCGTTTGATATTGACTACTTGAGGATAGATATTAATGGTTTCCTCAGTTGTGTCTAATGGTCATAGACATTTTTTGGTGATATGTCAGACTCATCTATATTTGCACTCTGAGTTCTCTCAATTACTTTTCTGACACAGCAATTAAAGTGAAGTTTCCTTAAAGGTGAGAACTTTTAATGCTGATTTCATGGACATATCCATGAAATGTTCTCGGTAACAGTATGATAGTGCTTTGCTGTTATCTTCTTCTAGGATATATTTTGACTTCTCAACCTAGCCTACATATTGGTATTACCTGATTTTCTCTCATCAAAATAGTAATCAGGCCTGGCCCTTCTCAGCTTCGAATCCAAGACATGATCAGTCAGGTACTGCATTCTACAGAGGTAAATAGTAATGGTCTGATTTTATTTGTATTTACTTAGGTATTATCTCCTGACTTCAATAGGACTTATTGAGTAGCCTTAGGTTATGCAAAAGAATTTAGAGCTATTCAGTTTCTTGCTGATTTCATTCATACTTTTGTGAAAGATAGACAAAATTCAAGTACTAATACATCTATTAGCTTATAACTGTCTACATCAATACATTTTTATATGAACTTTTTGCTTCAGCAAACTCAGTCAAAATCACATCAAAATCAATCAACCTGCACACAAACAAGATCCTGTAACTTCCCAAGAAACAATTTGGCATTGTGTTAGAATCTTCCAGTATTCAGATCTATTAAATAAAAATAACTGTGTCTGCACTTTACTTTTATTTGCAGTTCGGTAACTAGTGAATATATTTTATATTCTGCTTACAAATCAACCCTCATTCTTAGGGATTCTTGAGTATTCAGCTTTCTGCAAAGAACCAATTTCTTCTAAATTCTTTTTGCCTCTTTACTTTTTTTAAAAGGGAAAAAAAGGTAATAACAAAGGCAGAGTTGCCAGTCATGATTAACTTGATTATTAAAAATAAAAGTAAAAACAACTCAAAAACATATTCAACCAATTATTCAGGATATAGGAAGATATACGTAGATTCTTTGAATTTCTAAACTATCAAATTATTGTTTCTGTGGTTCTAAAGTTTATGAGATACTTATGCTCACCTAGATTGTGGTACGGTCCTTACCGCACAACAGCATGTTGTCTAGGGAGAGGAGAGCATTATCTATGCAAAATAGAAAATTTTTGATTTTGTTAGATGATTAGCTATCCCACCAAAATTATGTAATATGAATATCTAATTAGCATTTTTCCACTTCTTCATTCAGATTATTAATCATATTGGAGACTTCAGAGCCCAGAGCTAAACCTCTATCTTTCTGAATACCTGTTTCTGAATACAGTACATACTGTCAGTTTGATAAGAAATTATAGATGAGTACTTCTTGATTTCTTGATTGAGTATGCTTTCTGAGCCAACTATGTAGCCATCTAATTACCATGTTATTCAGCCTACACTTAGCATTAATATTAATTAAAACCAATCAGTTAATATGCCATGGATTCTTTGTCAAATGATTTGTAGAATTCATAACACATTGCACCTACAATCTACGAAAGATGTTGGAGAAAATGAGGGAAGGGTAGTCTGGCAAGCTTTGTCCTTGATCAGTCTTTGTGAGTGCTAGTTGCTACTTAGTGGTCTTAGTGGTGTTTTTCTAATTACCCTTTTTAAAGAAATTGAAATGCTGCATTGAGTTGTACCAAATAAAAGTGGGATGGAAGTTCAATCAATCAATTAATCAATCACTCATCTCTCTTGAATTGATTGCAGACTGACGGTTTCCCTGGATTCTTCTCTTCCTCCTTACTAAAGATAGGGACAATGTTTGCCATTCTCCATTGTCCTGCATTTTATCAAGATTTCTCAAAGATAATGTCTAAAAATTCAGCTATCAGAAAGTTATTTTAATATTCTAAATGCAATTAATGGAGCCTTTAGATTTAGATTCTGACGAGATAAATTGTATTCTCTAACATTTTTCTATAATCTCAAGAGCCAGTCCAAACCTTTTCATCTTTTATTTCCCATTGCCTAGTGAAGTATGTATCCTCAAATTGTTTAGTTGCATTTCTCTGCCTTTTCTGAGTTATCTATTACCATTTTATCATCAACTGTGAACAGTTCTACACTGATTTATTTTCTTTTTGTTTTTGGACATACTGGAGATCTCTCTTTGTTTTACAGTGATTGACAAACTCAATTCCTTTAGTTTTTCTGACATTATCTCTATAGTTGCAGGAAGCCTGTCCAAATTTTACCTCTTATACATGTCCTTTTTTTTGCATTTTGCTAAACTTTTTGTGTAGCCATTTGACTTCTGCTGCTGCTGCTTTTCTTTATTTCATCATAGTAATTTGTGTGCAATATTTCTTTTTTAAAAAAATATGCTGAATCTGATTCTCAGAGAAAATCCCTGCAGTTTTTTTTTTTTTTTTGCAAGCTTCTGTAATGTATCTTTCATGCCTCCCAAATGGTGTTTTTTTTTCTCTTTTAAAATCCCTGCTGTTTTTTTTTTTTTTTGGCAAGATTTTTCAGAAGTGGTTTGCCATTGCTTTCTTCCTAAGGCTAAGAAAAAGTGACTGGCTCAAGGTCATCTAGCTGGCTTTGTGACTAAGGAAGGACTAGAACGTCTTCACCCATGGAACCATATTTATTTGTGGGTCCATGCATCTGACATTTTCCCCAAATTCCTGATATTTATAGTTTTTTGACTAAGACTCTTCTTGGTGTCTTTTGCAGCTGGAGAAATTATTGCTATTGTTAAAAGATTTTATTTGTTAAGTTTGTTTTATTTAAAATTGCTATGGACGGTTTCCTTCTCTACATTAATTGTACTTTTCAGTTTAATGTAGATTTTGTACCAGATCATAATTTCAGATTGCCACAGATTTCAGCTGTTGAATGGGCAGTATAAAAGCTGGGCAAAGCTTTAAACCAATAAGTATATTTCTCACTCACCAGTTTTGGAACTAGAACTCGCAACATTCCTGGCTTGAGAAGACTGATATCATTCTATATGAGTGCACTGATGATGTCAAGAATTAAGAAAAAAACTTGTTCTGATATAAATATCTGCTATTTCTATTTCTCAGGGCCTTTTGTTGAATGCACAGAGGTTTTGCCATCCCTGGGTTCTAGTTATCAACTTCTGTATACTGCTATATACTGTACCAGGCCAGACCAATGGTGGTCTCCAAATTTTTCCATATCAGCCTGGCTATCAGCCCAGTCACTTTCAGGCCTTGTGGTAGCACACCTGCCCTTCAAAGCCAGAAGTGATCTTCTTTTCCCCTTTCGCTCACTCCATTGGCTGGCTCACTCTAGCAGAATTACAGCTAGGCCAGCCCCCTAAAACTCATATCCCACAACATCTTTTCATTTTCAATACCCCCCCTCCAAGTACTCAGCATGATTAGTAATTTAATTTTGTTGCTTTGTTCATCCTGCCATTATCTGTTATCTGTTGTCTTTTAAGAAACCTACTTTTGTAGACCTTGAGATTCTTCTTAGCATGCTGATGCTTTTCTTCTGTTTCTCAAGAAGTCCCACTTTGCTACATGCCTTTAACTCAGCTCCTGAGGTAGCTATGAATAAATATGAGAGCTTAGAAAACTACATTTATAACAGGAACTGCAGCACATAAAACAGCCTCGTGAGTGTTGTTGCTATAATTATTTTTTAATTATTGTACATCTTAAACACCTTCAATAGAGTAGAAGCTAAACACCAAAGGAAGTTCATGAGGGATAAATGGATTCAATCACCAGAATAATGTCTGTTTTAACAGGTGCTGCCATTGCAAACACAGCGCAAAGCCACATCATTTTGGGCTAAGGACTGCATTCTGTCATAGCCAAATGGGACTGGAAAGCTTAAATGAACGAATTACTTCTGAATTTGAAATGCTTTCCATTCAATGTCTTAAAGTCCTTAATAGCAAAAACAAAACAAGAAATAATGTGCTGCAGTTCCTGTTATAAATGTAGTTTTCTAAGCCCTCCTATTTGAAGAATCTGAAGAATTTGAGACATATAAAACAATAAACAAATCATGGTATAATGTAACAAGAAGGGTATTGTGTAAAAAAACTTCTGCAGTTAAAACGCAGTCCCTTTTTTGATTATCAACAAATATATTTGGTGCTATATGCATTTTACTGTCTGATTCAAGAGTATCCATAGGAAGATAAAGTTAATTTGGCAGCTGTGATTCTAGGAACCTGCCTCTTGTTTATGTGTAAAACATGTAAAAAAAAAAAAGCTTTTAACTGCATGGTTACAGCTGCCATATTAATCCCTCCATCCCACCCCCATACAGATACCACACATAAAAATACTTTACTTATTTTCATTGACACCAATATCATATTTTTATAATAAATCTTTCCATCTTCATTTTGTAGAACTTTCATCCCTAATAAAAAGGGATATTCCAGGAAGAGATATCCCAGAAGAGATATTGGGTGGGTTGAGATAATTTTTGATTTAAATATGAACATTTAAATATTAAATCTTTTTTATTTTTTGGTATCTCAAGAAGGATTGTATGTAGAAGCTTGGCAAAATACTGAAAGATTACTATATTTCAATATTCAGAAATAAACCTGGAGAATTGAACCAATGGTATGGTTCAATATAAAGTTCATATGTTTATAAGAAATGAATAGAAGAGCAAAGTACAGAAAAGAGTTAGTGTCTATATTCTGTGACACCATCCAATTAAGGGATGCAAAATCAAGCTGCTGAAGTAGTACTCAATTAATATTATGTACCAATGTATATTTAGTTTGTTAAAGACCCATTAATTGATAATATGCTGCAATTAGCCCTTAAGTATGTAATTAATATTCTAGTAAATGTTCATTTACCAGTTATTTTACATTCACTACCAATGAATAGATATTTAATTGAAATCTGCTTCTTTTAAACTTGAAGGAACAAATAAGCTTTCCTCTTTTCTATGATTATCTTCTGCTGTTTTCTTTCTTTAGGCTATTTTCATTTCAGGTTGCAGAGTTGTTAACCTCCTCATGGTTCATTTGGCTAAACAGAAAACAATCAGTTTTCCAGCTCATTCGGACTGATATGCTGGGATTATAAATCTACCAAAGAACACCAAATTATACTCTGCAAAAAATTTCCAGCCTCCCATGCAAAGATCTATAAAATATAGTCAGAGTTATAATTTTCACTTCATATTTCCTTCTCTTTCAGTAAGTGCAGATGTACATGTTGAAGGTAAACGAGGCAGAGAAAATGGAACAATACACGAGTATGGTAATAATACTGCCTTATGGGGGGGAAACCTTTAACATTGATTCTCTACGTTTGGGCTTTTGCTATCTGATAAGCAGCCAACTATAACATTTGGTCACCAGACACGAGTAGGAAGAAACATAAACAGGTTTCGGATGTGAACAGTAGAGAACTGGAATTTACATTTAATTCTTCTTTGGGTAGATTGAGAAAAGTTTTGATTTAAAAACATGGTAGTACAAGAGTTTGGGAATGAGAATTATTTAAGTGACTCCAGTGTCAAGGCTATATATTTGAGATTAACTCATGTTTGAAAATTGTTAATCTCTGCAACCAGGACTGATTTAAATATATCAGAATCTGTGAACATAATGTAATAGTAAAGATGTTGGATTATTGAAGATTAGAGGATCTAGGTTTCTTTTAAAACAGCACACAAACTGTGTAACTTAATCTCAAGCAAATCTGCATTTTGTATTTATGTTTGCTTCATTTCATTAAAAAAAAATATGGGCTGCCTTTTCACCCATGTTAAACCTTTGTTCGTATCCATGCATTTTTAACAGGTGTTGTTTCATTAAAAATTATCTGTTAATTTTCAAATAATAATAAGATAATAAGGGCAGATTGGAAGTGTGTGTGTGTGTGTGTGTGTGTGTGTGTGTGTGTGTTCTGCCATTCAGTTATGTCCAATTCTCACAGCCTGCCTGGACAAGTCCCTGCAGTTTTCTTGACAAGGTTTTTCAGAAGTGGTTTGTTATTGCCTCCTTGCTAGGGCTGAGAGAAAGTGACTGGCTGAAGGTCACCCAGCTGACTTTACAGCCAAGGCAGGACTAGAATTCACGTTCTCTAGCCTGATCCTTAACCACTACATGAAACTAATGTCTCTGTAAGAAAATATTGCTTTGAACAAATCAAACGATTGTACTGTTATCTCAGATGCCAACAGGAAGCTCAGAAGAAAGACACCAGAAAATGACCATTCCTTGGCTTTCTGTTTCCAGGAGAGGATGTCGTATCAAAAGGGAAGCAGTTCCATTATTGGGAATAATAAGTTTAACACAGCCAGCTAGCTGCCATTGATAGCTTTGTTCTTGAATTTAACAATTATCTTTTGAGGCTATCCAAGTTAATGATTGTCACCACCTCTTTAACTAAGTGGGGTGTGAAGAAATTGCTCCCTTTTGTCTGTCCTAAATAGCTCCAGGCTAATAACTTCTCAGGCATTTGGATTCAGTTTGATCAAAATGAAATAGTGTTTAAAATGTAAATGTTCCCACATCTTAATGTGGGATTCTTCAGCTTCCCTTACTTATAAGGAAGATAAGCATGCAAGTGCTCTGTCCATTGTGCAGAATTCTCTCTTGTAATCCACAGGCTTCACAGATTCTTGCACATCAAGGGCAAAATGTCAGAAGTTCACTCTTCTGAAAAAGCTTTTTCACTGCTGGTAATGTGGGAAGCTGTCTTTTTACTGGATATCTGTTTTTCCTTATCGGGGTGATTTGCTTTGAAAATTATAACTATTTTAGTGTCCCGGCTTCCTTGATGTCAGGGCTTGACTTCTTATTATTTGTAGCTTAAGCAAGTGGGCCTCTCTTTTATATTCACTGAGCCTGCCAGATTTCCTAGGCGGTCCTTCAAATCTTTCTGCAAACTTTCCAAGCAAAGCTTCCTGACGATGGTTCCCTTTGCTTTTTAAATATCACAAGTTCCCACAGGATGAACAAGCCACTTTGAGATCTGGCCCATTTTTTTTCTAACTCAGTGACTCACCTCAATTTCAACTTCCATAATACAAGTAGTCTGTCACTTAGGTCCATAATTGGGACCAGAATCTTGATCATTGAGTGAAGCAATGCTTCGCTCAGGTTGATGCTCACTCATTGATTACAATCCTGTACTTCTGGTTGCAGTTGATAAATGATCTCCCAAAAGATGACAGAGTGAAACAGCTGCCTGGTGGAGGGTTTCAGTTCCACTAAGAAGGAGAGGGAGCCCTCTTGGCAGGGAGCAGCATCTTGCCACCTTCTCTGCTGGCTTCCTGATTGTCTTTTTGGGGAAGCTAACAGAGAAGATTGCAAATGGCAATTATATGTTCATGGAGCAATTGGCAACTGGTTGCACAGTAAGTGTGACCAACAGGTTGCCAAGGATCTAGCTCTCAACCATGTGACTGTGGATATGTATGTACAACATTTTGCAACAGTTGGAAGTGTTTTATAGTCCATAAAGTATCCTTTCCAAGATTGCTATTAATTTGAACTGTTGTAAAGCAAATGGTTTAAGTTGAGGACTACCTGTAAAGAAACAGTTTGATTATGACCGATGCAAGAATTTACCAAAAGCATCGGGTGGGGAAAAAACATAAGAAGTCTTAAAATTAAGCCATTGTTTCTTAGGAATTCAGTAATGTGCAAGATACTTCATTTAACTAATTCAGCCAAGTACATCCTCCATGCATCTTAAAGTGAGCCTCCAGACAGAGACTGCAGTTTGATTGCATAAATAGGAGAAGTTACTTAAAGAAATATTACTGCTACTTTGATATTTCCAGTATCTAAGAGGCAAAGAATAATGGGCCTCCTACTTAACTTCAGAAAATGGTGGGTCTCTAGTGTGCTAAAACACATGAAAAGCATTAAAACAAACCATTAAACTAAGAATAAAGAGAACTTTGGAGCCACCTTTGATAAGAGGCATGGCTATATATAGTTGGTTGATTAATAAATAAATAAACTGGACAGAACTCAAATAATCCCAAACAAATCAAGCAATCTCTTTAACCATTGCTATGTAGAACTCTGTGTATTTTTACATCTTCCTGTTTGTTCACTGAGAAACCTTTAACAGGTTCTTTTCTTCAATAAAATACCCATTATAATTACTTTTCCTGTTAATTGAGCTATTTCGTAGCCAGTAGTGAATGCTATCAGGTGCTTCATTAATGTGAAATATACTTTCCCTCTGTGGGTTAACGACATAAATGAACAACCATGCATGCTGAGCATTTGAGACATAAAGAAAGTAATATTTTTGGTGGGTGATTTTTAACTGGATTTTAACATTTAGCTCTTCTTTATCTTTCCATTAATAAAACCATTAAGTTAAGATTAACAATAGAAATTAGAAATTCATATTAAAATTCTTTTCTATAGGATTTTATGAACCTATGACAAATGTAGAACAATCCATTCTATAGGAATGAAGAAAAGCAGCCATTTGCTATTTCTGAAAGATACTTGGAGCTGTATAAATGTTATCCATATCTTTCCTCATTATCCAAATGTGTAACCTCACTGAATGGCACACACTAAGATACTGTACTTATGAATTGTCCACTTCACATTGTTTCTTAGGAATTCAGTAATGTACAAGATACTTCATTTAACTAATTCAGCCAAGTACATCCTCAAACTGCATCCTCCTTTCTATTCCCTGTCCCAGTTTCCAAGAATGGGATGATGAGATCTGGAAGGCAGCATATTCACCATCTGTTGAACAAGTATGATTCCAATTATCAAATTTATGAAGATCTCAAGTTGCATGGAGAGAAGGCTTCATAAACTTTCTTTTATCTTTTCACAGAAGCTGGGTAGAACAAATGGAGAAACCAGGAGAAGAGGTCACAGAACCACAAATACCAATATTAGTGACATGCATATATCTAACAAATATATTTATTTTCTTTTTAAATAATGGCTGCTGAAATTAGGTTTATTGAAACAAAAATATAATTGCTTTCTCAAACACTGAGTAAATAATTGGTAGGCAGGATTTGCCCTTGGGAATAATTTTTGCAGGGTTCCAGTTTATATATAAGAGAATATTAATAGAAATGTATTTATTAAACAAATTTATATAGCCACCCAATGATTCCTGGTGACATAAGGCACACAATGCAAGAAATAATCCCAATGTTCTCAGATGCATGAACATTGCTGACTTTAAAGTTCTCAAAATCATTATTATTATTATATTCCAAACCACCATCATAAGATATTCCAATAAGGGACTATGATTTGCTGCTTGCTTGTGTAAATATGCCAGAATCTCTCAATTTTCAGTATTTGTAGAAACAGATCAATTTAAAAGTGGAATAATAATTTCAGTTCCCCTTGCAAGGATGTTTGAGAAGGAGAAGGGGATGTGGTATGTACTTTTAAAAGCTAGTTGCACGTATTGCTAAACTAGAGCTTGTCACATTGCTAAAAAAGATCTGTCACGTCACCAGAAAGAAATGTTGTAGAAACATAAATAACTAATCTAAAACATATAGTTGTCTATAAATTATGTAAAATCAAGTCTCTTTTAAGTCAAGAATGAGTCCTGGTGATTTCATGGACGTATCCATGTAGTTTTCTTGGCAAAAGCATGGAATAAAAATCACGGCCAATTTGAAATTATGAATTGCCATACAACTCACTGAATTCTGATCGTTGTATCTATCTCCAGTGTACCTCTCATTCTAACACAGACCAGAGGTGGGTTCCTACCAGTTCGGACCGGCTCTATAGAACCATTAGTAATGTGGCGGCCTGGGTCGCTAGAACTGGCAGCGACCCAGGCCTGCCACGCCCCCAAGCCGGTTCTCTCGGCGGCGCCGTAGGTGCCGCCATCTTGTTTTTTGTACTGTGCATGCGTGTGCACGCTTCGCGTGCGTGCACGCACCCGTGACCCGCCCGCGTGGCGTGTCCCTGAGCGAACCAGCATTAAGAAGATCTGGAACCCACCCCTGACACACACACACACACACACACACACACACACACATACCTGTTTGTGTCAGTCCTTCAAGGCTGCCTATAAAAGGAAAATAGAAACCACCTGAATTCCTGGAACACTAAAGAGGAGAAAATTGATTCTTTAAAGAGAATCAAGACACGGTAGTCTTGAATTTTTCCTCCCATTCACTCCTGCCTCTCTGCACTAAGCTGATGTTGCTTTTCTTTTTCAAGACCAAGTGCATTTTTAGAGTGGGCTGTTATAATACATTTAAATAATAATAATTTATACTTTGGAATAATATATCAAACTAAATGAAAATATAATTTTAGCACAGTGTGTCCACCTAATTAACTGAGGCTTATTTAATCAGTGATTTTAAAAAAAATCATCACTTGGAAAGAAGTGAAAGTCCAGCCTAGAAGTTCATCGCTTCTCTTTGGTGTTTATATTTTTCATTGACTCAGTCTGATGTTTCAATTTCCTAAATTTGCAAGTTGAAAGTGTCATAAGCGGTAGTGATTATAATAACCTGTTCACCAAATGCCTGTACAAAAGGGGTAGAACTTCAATCAGCATCTTTATTTTTTCTTCTTTCCCCTACAGATGCCCCTGTTGGTCACCAAGAATGGTGCTTTTGAACATAAGCATTCTTCTGACCATCATCACAACTTTTAAAATAGTGTTTGCCTGTAAATGTTGTACTATGCTATTATGGGCAACAGATTCTTGGAATAGGAATGCAGAGAATGTAGATGAGCGAATGCCACTGATGATCCTGAGAACTGGAAAGCAGGACATCTGTTACACAGAGAAAAACACGAGGGGAGGGGGGACATTGGATGCGAACTAGAAGAAGAGATACTTTCTGAAAGGGACTCACAGCTTTCAGAAACTGCCAGCTGTTGGGAATAGATTCTGTTCCTAAGGCTGCATCCTTTCAAATATCTGGGAAGCTTCAATTTTATGTCTGCCTAGAGAAGCTGATATTATCAGCAGTTATGATGGCCGATTAAAGGACATCATGTCTCTAGTCTTTTTTCTCCTCCTCTTCCTCCTCCTCTTCCTCTCTTTCTCTCTCCTTCTCTCTTCCACCATCCTGGTAGTCTGTCAAGGACAAGTTAGATCCTTTTTGCCAAAGCTTTGAACTGGATACTCAACAGTAAGAAGAGATGTTAGAAGACTTCCTAGCAGGGGTGAAATGTTCGNCTCCTCTTCCTCTTCCTCCTCCTCCTCCTCCTCCTCCTCCTCCTCCTCCTCCTCCTCCTCCTCCTCCTCCTCCTCCTCCTCCTCCTCCTCCTCCTCCTCCTCCATCATACAAAGTTTTTGTTCTTGCACTTCTCCCAGCCTCAACCATTGTTATTTGATACCAATGTTGTCTTTCCATCTTCTTCTGCGGGTGCCTTGTGCTCTTTGACCTTTTTATGTCTGCCTTATACAGTACAGAATCCCCAGACATTCTCTCCAGATGAGCAAATCACTTTATTTATTGTCTTTTTATGTAGTTTAATATTGGTTTTATTCCATTTTTCCCCTTATAATCTCATTCCTGATTTTATTCCTTCTAGTCACTCCGGCAGCTTTCCTCAGACATCTCATTTTGGTAGTAACTAACTTTCATTTATGTTTTATTATAAGTGTCCATGTTTGGCATTGGTAACATAAGGTGGTCCAACCTTGTTTGATCTAAACAAAAAACAAAAAACCCAAACAAAGGACAGTCATTCCTGTTTGGATGGAAGACCACCAGAAATTCCCAAGACCATCAACTAGACCAGGGGTGTCAAACTCGCATCGTCACGGCAACGTCATGTGATGTATCAGGACTTTTTCCCCCTTTGCTAAACTGGGCATGGGCGTGGCCAGCGCATGACACATCCGGCCCGCGGGTCACGAGTTTGACAGCCCTGAACTAGACTGAGAAGCTAAAAAACAATAGCAGAACACTTCAACAATGTTCCTGAAAATTACATGTGTGTATTTATTAAATTACCAAGAGTCAAGGTTATTCAAATGAAACATTATCTTTATTAGCAGATATGCTAAATAACCCCCTTTAAAAAACAATAACTGGCTGAGTAAAAAACAAAGACAAAACATATTTACAAAAAACATATTTCAAGTTAGTCTTGCTTAATAATCTTTTTTTGTACCTCTAGTGAGAGGGCTGGTTCCAGAATGGCATGAAAGGAGACTTCCTTAATTATTAATGATCCCTTTTTCAAATCTCTTCATAATATTGGCAGTAGATGAACTTCACAACAATATCAGAAAGCAAACTTAGGGTGTTACTTCCTGATTCTATACTTATAGCATGCAGCTGGGGAAAATGACACTCAGCTATGGGTCTGTACATGTCATATTTAAAAATGCAATAAATATCTAACCCTTCCAAATTATGGTCAGCCCTTCCAAATACAACAATCTTTATGGCGCATAAGCAAAACATATGCAGCAATTTTACAATAGGAAATGCAACCGGTATCAGTGTCTGAGAAACCTGTGAATTTCCCAGTCATATCAATGGAGCTAATTTAGAGAATGCTGCTGAGCCTCAACCTTCCTAGCGTAGAGGGTATTATGCAGGGGTGGGTTCCTCCCGATTCGGACCGGATTGCCCGAACCGGTAGCGACCCGCTGGTGACGTCACTGAAGTGGATCGGCCGGTGCCAGTCCGTGGGTGCCGCCATCTTTTTTTGTGAATTTTTTTGCGAATTTCTTTACTGTTTGGAAGGTTTTTCCTCTTCTGCTGCTTGAAAAAGGGCCCTCCTGCCCGCCCACTCCCGGGTTTATACTGACCTTTATTCCTTCGCCTGAAGCACAGCTGATCAGCTCCTCAGCTGTGTTTCTGGCTGATTGCAGCTACTGAGCATGTGCGGAAGCAAAATGGCGCGAGGGAACGTGTACGTGCAAAATGTCGCGATGCGAACTGATGGGGAAGATAAGTGGAACCCACCCCTGGTATTAGGATTGAACCATCTGCACTGAAGAGAAAGATATACTTCATATTGCCTGATGCATATTTTCCCAAAGCCCTGTTTTGGCAATGCTGCCTGGCAATGCCTAGGAGAGAGTGCACATTACACATCCTTCAAATGGTACAATATGCATATCATGTAAATGAACAGGTTTGAAAGCTTTCAAGCACACACAAACTTCACACTTGAACGCTTTTCAGAAGCTGTTCAACAGGAATACTTCGCCTTGGCTTTTTCTGTACCTTTCCATGGCTTAGTACTCGAGGAAAATAAATGATCAAGGCTTATCTTCAGTTCCTTGTATTTTCTCTACTCTCTTTGACTGCTTGAGCTAGACCCCCCCCCTGGAGTTTTCAGCAGGTGTCAAATGCAAGGTTACATAGCAAAGACCATTTGCCCTTTGCTTTATTGCAGATTGTTCTTGAATGTTTGCCTTTCTTCAGTTGTTTGCTTTCGGTTAAGAGCTCCCTCCTGGTGGTTCAACTAGATATGCCCTCGAGTCTGCTGTCTTTCCAATTTATCACCCGACAGCAGTGATTGTACAATGTAATTAACAGTCAGTGCTAGCTTTTTGGATATGTGCTATAATGAAAGAACCATCTGAAATTAGGACTTAAATAATGACAGGTTCAGGAATATGCAGGCTGGTATTTGTTATGCATTTTAATAGCGCAACTTTGCAGCTAATTGGAGACTAACTAAACCCCCTTGGACACATTTCAAGTCACGTCAGTATTTTTTTTTCTCCCTAAGGAATCTGATAGGCTATGCAGCTTAGTACTGCCTTTTTCTATCTTAATTACCATATTGAGTTGTTTTAATGCGGGTTTACTTTAGAAGCATGTGTTATGACTTTAAGCTAGACAGTGCTTCTTATCCAGCCACTGCAATCTCATTTAAATTTAACACCACCCTATCTGCAAGAAACAAGGAGAAGAAAAGAAGCAGACTTATTTAAGGGTAAAACTAGATCCACGATCTGTGCACGTGCATATCATTTACACTGGAAGATACGGGTGATTATAAACCACCCTCGTCTTTGGTGTCAGCATCCCTGAAGGGCTTAAAAGACAGGAAATGTAACATGAGAATGGATGCTAATCTTGCGCGATGTTGGACTTTCCTAAATACACTGGAGTATACCATTGAAAGAGAAAATTTTCATCGCCAAAAAGCCAATGGCTATTATTTTTGCAGTGTGTGCCAGAATTATAATTTTGATTTTCTTGAGAAAAGCACTGAAATTCCCAGCACATTTGTTAATGTAAAATTCCATGAATAAACTGTATGCTGAGCAACATGTTCCTGCAAAAATGAATAAAGGGCAAAAGAACTACCGTCTGGAAATCAAACAAGAAAAACAATACCATACTTGTTTGGGCTTTTTGGAAAATTATCATTTGCATATTTATCTCTGCTTCCCATCCTGTGCCAAGATTTAGTATTAAATCATAATACATTAGCAGGCCATGATATAATTTGAAAGCAGTGGGAGGCTGAAATACAGGTTGCACATAACAAGTACCACTTTGGTCTAATGGTTAAAGCACTAGGCTAGAAATTGAGAGACTGAGATCTAATCCTACTTTAGGCCTGAAGCCAGCTGGGTAATTTTGGGTTGGCTGCTTTCAGCCCTAGTAAGAAATCAATAGCAAACCTCTTTCGGAACATGGTGGAAAGGAAGCAGACAGTTGACTCGTGACAACTGTCTTGGTAGTTGCCATGAGTCAAGTCTGGCATGAAGACACTATATAAACAGATAGCATGAATGAAATCTTGAATGAACAAGTGGTTCTCAACCTTCCTAATGCTGCGACCCCCTGTGGCCCCCACCCCACCGCCGTGACCCCCTCCCTGCCCCCTCCCCACGCACGATGAGGTGACAAAGGGGGCGTGGCACCAGGGGTGAAATGCTCCCAGTTCGGGCGTGCCTGCGGGTTGCTGGACAGCTGGTAGCGACGGAAGCGGGAGACTTTGCCCACCCGCCCGGACGCCGCCATTTGGGTTCTTTTACCCTCTGCGCATGCGCAAAGTGTTCTGTGCATGTGCAGAGGGTAAAAGAACCCAAATGGCGGCGTCCGGGCGGGTGGGCGAAGTCTCCTGCTTTTGTCGCTACTGGCTGTCCGGCGACCCACAGGCACGGCCGAACCGGGAGCATTTCACCCCTGCTGACGGTGGCACCAAGATGGCGGGCTAGCGTGCGTGGCGACCCCTGTGAAAAGGTCATTTGACCCCCAAAGGGGTCACGACCCACAGGTTGAGAACCGCTGGTTTAGCAGAACAATGAATATAGTAACATAAGAAGAGTAGTAAAGGTTACCTAGCTAATATCCAGAACAAACTGGAGAATATTTTACCATGATCCACATTTCTTTTGGCCTCATAGGACCTTATGATGGATTAAAATATATTTAAAATCTATCTGATTATGTAGAAGTTTCCCCTCATTGAAAAGTCTGGAGATTGGGGAATTTCATTGGTATTGGGTGTTCTGTAGAGGCTGTGAGCCACGTTGACCCCCATTATTTGAGCATATGTTCAACCATTTGTTACACTCTGTTTCTAAGTACATTATTATTACAATGAATATATATCAGTTTTAGACTCTTATTCTAATAAACAGTAAAATTCTGCCACATTTTGTTCATCATGAAAAACACAATTCTTTAGGTTTTTTTTTTTTTACACAACTTTCTTGTTTGATTTCTAATAAAAACACAGGAAAGCAACTGCTTTTAATATTTTATTTTACAGCTTTCCAATTTACATCTATTTCAATGACAAAGTACCAATGCCCTCTGCAATCAAAGTTCTTCACTCAGAATAGCCCTTCGTTATCTAAATAAGCAGTTCCTTTCATGGACTTCTCATTATTTTTCACAGTCTTGAAAATAATTTTTTCCTTGTAATTTTTCAGTACAGCTGAGAATTTTCTGATAATAAAGCACCTGCCTCTTTAAACACAGGTTCTTTCAGAAGAAGAAGCCACATTGGTTAGTTTTGCCTCTAATCTCAGCTTTAGCATTTCTCATGTTTTGAAAAGATTACCCAATAATTCAGCAAAATTGTATTTTTCCATTTCTTCTGTCAGTTTACTTAACCTGGTTCCTCCTCACTCCCCTGTTTTTCATATCATTTTAACATATATATTATTGCATTCATGGTGTGGATGGGTGTTTAAAAGCAGCCAGTCTACAATCCATTTTATCTTCACAGTTTATTCTCAGTATAATACAAAGAGACACAAGCAATACCTCATCTAGGATGGGATAATGCTATCTGTTTTCTGCAGTAGCCTTGGAATGCTAGTTGCTAGGAAAAAGTATTAGGATATGACGTTTTCCTGTTACAAATTAGGAGTGGGTGTAATATAAAACCTGGCAGGTCACCTTTTCCAAGGAGTCTTACTATAATTTTGTGCTCATATGCAAAATGTAGAATACACAAGTAGTATGTCCACCCCAATGCATGCTTAAAACAATGTGACTTTCCCTGTCAACATTATGAACTTTGCTCTTTTCTGTTATTGCTCATTCATGTAGACCACTTTAGACTCATTTCAGCTTGCTACCTGAATGTGGCACAACAGCAGTAATCCAGTAACTCAGTACAAGGAAAATTGATAGATTAGAAAGTACATATTTGGCAATAACTATGCATGATATCAGGAACATATATCAGAATTGAAATCTTACTGATTTCTGGGCACAGTTGAAAATGGACCTTTAAAGTTCAGACTGGCTTGGGATTTGACAGTCTCAGGGATATCATTTTGGTCTGAATCTTTCTAGATAGCAATGCCATGGGGAAAGGGCCTCTTAAATGTGACCTCAATTTTTGAGATCCTTTTAGTGGACATACAGAAGAGGTCTTCTATGTTGCACCCATTCTGTAGAATGCAACCCAAAGGGACCAATTGTATACTCAGCCTCCCCTTTCCTACGCTTAGGAAAGAAGTCAAGATCTTCTTCTTTAGACAGAATTTATCCATTGAAATAGGTTAAAAACAATTTAACAATGTTTTATTGTTAACCATCTAACAATTTTACTCACAGTAACTGTGCTTTTCATGATGCCATAATGGAGAAAGGAGAGTGGCATTATGTGCACCACACACCACAAAAGGCATTAACATTCATGGCAATTTATGTCCTTCATGGTACCTTCATGGTTGTGTGTCATCCCCTCTAGCTCTCCAACACCTTTCTATGAAAAAGAATGCATGTAATTAATTTCCTGCATAGTTTGCATATAATTACATTCAAATGGATATCTTGAACCTAATGCCTCTATTAGGGAGCATTTACATTAAACTTGCTAATTAGTTAGTATTCCATATAGCAAATAGGACTTCTTATTTTTCAGTTAAGAGAATCGCAAAGCAGAGTCACAGCTCTCTAAAGTGGAAGACATTTCAATAGTGGAAGGTACTGCAGAAGCAAAACGATAGCTACAGACTACTAAAAGCAATGATGATAAATATTGTGTTGATCGATGTGAGTTAATGAATCCTGGACTAGAGACATTGTTCTTAATGCTTGCTATGTTCATTGATACAAACAGACACTATTATATGGGCAGCTGTGTGAACCAAGCACATTTTGCAGCTCTGCATAACTTGGTTCAAGGGTTATCTATAGCACAGAGTGTGACAGGACCAGCACAGAACCTTGAGAATAAAGAGCAGCTCTGTAAATTATATCATCCCCTCTTTTAGCTACTGACAGCTTTCCTAATTACTGTTTAGTCTGTGACATTAAGCAGGTTTCTAAAATCCAGAAGAAGTAACCCAAAGACTTATTTTATGTTATTCCATGTAAAGGCTCTTCCATGTAAATGAATTTAAAGTGATGTATATTAGACGAACAAAGATGTGGGGAAAAAATCCCTAGAGGATAGGGGGAGGAAAAATGAAATGCTGCTTAGGTAAAGAAAAAAAAATGTTTTGAATGTAATACATTTACATTCACTCCCATTCCTGAAGAAAATTTTTAGTTACAACTGAATAAACTTTCCTTCCTTCCTTCCTTCCTTCCTTCCTTCCTTCCTTCCTTCCTTCCTTCCTTCCTTCTGTTCCATTCATTCATTCATTGCTTGTGCACAAATGTTATATAAACATATGTTCTATTAATTCCCCCACCCTATCTGACCACAATGGTAAGCAATTCCTGAGGAAGGTTTTATTTTAATTTATAGTGAATACTTTACAATTGGAATAAATATTGTTCTCAATCTAGAAAGGAAAATCTTATACAGAAGCAATTGTACACACATGTAGTATTTGCAATGTGTATATATGTATGTGTGTGTGTGTGTATACACACACACACACACACACACATGTATACAAACATATAGAAAAGAGCTGTAAGTAATTTTGCAGCTGTTAAGAGGTGTAAGTAATTTTTAAGCCCAACTTCAAGCTGTTGAAGACATAATTTTAATATCTCATTATGCAGAAACCCATTTGTAATACTACTTTGAGCTGCAAGCATAGGTGTGCCCTTCAAATATGATGTTGTATTGAATTTCCAGATTCCTCAAACCAGCCCTGACATTTGGGTTTAAATATTCTCAATTTCATAATTGACCTCTGTTTTCTAGTTACTGCCCTACTGTGATTGTTTGGTATAAACTAATATTGTAATGACAGTCTGACAGTCTTGTATTCTCTCAGAAATGATTCCACCTGAACAAAATGATAGGGATACAGATTATTTTTTTCCCTATGGGTCTCCCTGAGAATAGATTTGGATTTTTCTTTTATCTCCAGTACTTTTTTTTTCAGCTGTTATAGCACTAGCGGCAAATTAACAAATTATGTCCATCTAGAGATAGTTTTTATCTGATGCCCTCACCGGAAAAAAAAAATCCTAAAAGAAGGTAATTACTGAATGATATTTTAAAAATAATAATTAGATTAAAAGTGAGAGTATACAACAGGGGAATATAGATGTCAAAATAAGACCCGAGTAATTTGTACTAAATGATTTCATGGGCAACTGATGTTAATAATATGTAAATGAGGAAGATAAATACAAAGGCACTACATATTAAAAAACATGTTAAATATAAATAATTAATGTGTTCTATGTTTATGTGTTCTAAAAATCCATTAGAAAACTTGCAGGACCAGAATGTTATACTATTAAAAACAACTGAAAATTTACTAATCTGATCAGCCTCATCACTGCAGAAATCTGTTGGTTTCTGGATACTCTTCTCCATCTCTTTTTAAAGAATTTTATCTTTTCTTGTGATAACAAGTAAGGTCATTATTATTCCCCCCCCCAAAAAAAAATTATAGAGGCACTTTTGAAATTGGCCATCGACTGCTACAAGTGAATATCAAGGACATCTTTTATGATTCTTCTATTAGCTAATTTATTGCCTATAATGTGCTGAAGTTCATTAACTATAAGGCTCCATCCGTTCTTATTCTTTTTTTTATAATTCCCTTTAAAATGTAACATTATTTATATCTACACATAATTTTCTTCCATTTCACCACTATAAAGAAAAAAACGAAACGGATGAAAGGAGGAGAGGGGAACAAAAAATAACCACAACAAAGAAAAATAGTGGTGACTGGGTAAAAGAGGTGAAAGACAGTCCAAATAGAACTGGAAAACTAATTTTTTATTAGCAACATGCTTGGTGTCCCAATGGGAGGTCCGGCTGTCACCAATGTCTTTAGTTATCTTTCTGAGACAAAGTATTAATCCATTTACAAATCCCAACTTTTTGGTTGTCAGGCTTTTTTTTCAAATGTGAAGGTAAATAGCAACAGAAAGGACAGCAAACAGTAATGAAGTGTATGCCAGCTTTACCTAATATGTATCCTGATAGTAAACTGTTAGATAGTGGGTAGAGATGACAGGAGACAGACTTCCAAAGCAGCTCTTTATTTCAGCTCTTGTGTAAGCAACCAGCAAAGAGCAGTCTGACAGCTTGCCCTTTTATAGGGAGCTGTCAGACAGACCAGCCAATAGCGTTTGAGCTTTTTCCCGCTCAAACGCTGGACCTGGTTGGAACCATGCAACACAGTTGAAACAGTTAGAACATAACACCCCTCCCCTCCTGGATGGAGCTGTCCAGCATACGTAATCACACAGGTAGGCGGGGCGTTTTGGAGCACTACTAGACCTGCGCAATACAGATGGTGGTGAGGCAGCNTAGGGAGCTGTCAGACAGACCAGCCAATAGCGTTTGAGCTTTTTCCCGCTCAAACGCTGGACCTGGTTGGAACCATGCAACACAGTTGAAACAGTTAGAACATAACACCCCTCCCCTCCTGGATGGAGCTGTCCAGCATACGTAATCACACAGGTAGGCGGGGCGTTTTGGAGCACTACTAGACCTGCGCAATACAGATGGTGGTGAGGCAGC
>QLTV01000967.1:1950482-1963355 GCA_003457575.1 Thermophis baileyi
CCCTCCCTCTTTCTTTCTTTCTTTCTTTCTTTCTTTCTTTCTTTCTTTCTTTCTTTCTTTCTTTCTTTCTTTCTTTCTTTTTCTTCACTGTTAACAATTACAGTGTGATTTTCTGGCTTGTTGATTTAAATAACAACAGCTGCATTATGGCTCCACTAAGCTTAATATATCTATCTGTTAAAAGCCCAACTCCATGCACAGATTGAAGCAAAGGTAAAATTTTATCCATTAACATTCAGTGTTGCTACCAAATAATCAGTATATCACTTGCTAATAATAGTAATCATGATAGTGAATGTTGCAGTACCTGGAGACAACAGAATACAAGAGAAAAAAAACTGGAGAAAATAACAAAATACAAAGACCTGCAAATAGAAGTAGAACGACTGTGGCAAAAGAAAGCAAAGATAGTACGAACAGCAACAGGCACCTTATAGGCAATCCCAAAATATCTGGAGCCCCACTTAAATGCCATCGGCTTTGACAAAATCACCATCAGTCAACGGCAAAAGGGCAGCTTTACTTGGAACAGCTTATATACTGTGACAATTAACACAATTGAGAATGTCCAGAGATATTTCAGTAGAAGAGTATTACATTCCTCTGTTCGCAACAGAATACCTTATGCAACCAGACTTGAAATGTTGGGACTAGAAAACTTAGAACTACGCCGCCTTCGATCTGACCTAAGTGTAGCACACAAAATTATCTGCTACAATGTCCTACCTGTCAATGACTACTTCAGCTTCAACCGCAACAACACACGAGCACACTATAGATACAAACTTAACATAAACCGATCCAAACTAGATTGCAAAAAATTCGACTTCAACAACAGAGTGGCAATGCCTGGAATACATTACCCGACTCTGTAGTTTCTTCCCCAAACCCCCACAACTTTAACCTTAGACTGTCCACCGTCGACCTCACCCCATTCCTAAGAGGTCTGTAAGGGGCGTGCATAAGCACACCAGCGTGCCTACTGTCCCTGTCCTAATGTACCCATATATTTGTAAAATTTCTTGTACTCATAACCATGCTTGTACTTATATATTCACAAACATGTTTATACTCTGTTTATACTTTGTTCATAATCATATATACGCTTGACAAATAAAAAAATAAAATAA
The DNA here is from genome assembly GCA_003457575.1 of Thermophis baileyi. Taxonomy (NCBI): domain Eukaryota; kingdom Metazoa; phylum Chordata; class Lepidosauria; order Squamata; family Dipsadidae; genus Thermophis; species Thermophis baileyi. Next base: position 1,951,613 of record QLTV01000967.1, read on the forward strand.
AATAAATAAATAAATAAACAATACCTTTAACACCATCAAACAATATCTCCTATCTCAGGTCCTTGGGAAGGACTTGATAGATGGACAAAAATGCTAAATCTAACCTAAACAGCTGAATGACTGTGCAGCCAATCATAATAATAAATCAGGCCCTGAATGAATAAAAGGTTCCTGCCCTGTTTTGCTTCTTTTGTGTGTGTGCCTTCAAATCAGTGTAACCCCTGGTGACCGCTTGGATTAGTCCCTGCAGAGAGTTTTTGGCAAAAATTTTTGGAACTGGTTTGCCATTGCTTGCTTTCTAAGGTTGAAAGATCAGCCAGTTGGCTTTGTTCCTAAGGCAAGACTAGAATTCACAGTCCCCTGTTTCTAGACTGATGCCTTAACTTCTAGGCCAAACTGGTTTTTCCTGGTGTAGATCATAATATTTAATATTAAATGTGTGTTGGAGAAGGGGACTTCCTTCATTTAAATATAATGGAAGTATATCATAAAATAGATTAAAATAATGTAATAAAAAGTTGGATCAGAATAAATAGATTTACTCTTGGATTTCTGTAGCCATTCACATTAAATTCAGTGTTGCTGATTTCTCATCAGTACAAAAATTGCAAATCCATGTTGATTTGCAAGGTTCTCCATCTTTCAAACATGGATCAGAATTCAGATAATTGCTGGGACTTCCGGCTGATGTCGCGGTGAGATCAGACATGAGGAGCGGGTCTCCGCACTCCCACACTGAGTTCTCCCTGTTGGAGGGCTCTGAAAGGAGCTAAAGCCACCCTGTAGGGGTGGTGAAGTAAAGAGGGGCACCCTGCAGCTCGCAGAGAGCTGCAACTCTCCTGCTTGACCCAGGACTTCTTCCCTCTCATCCACGACAAGGAGAAGAGGCAGCCATCATGCCTGCCATGAAGCTGGGACAGCCGAGGCAACAAAGGAATGTGCAGGAGTGGTGTAGATGAACAGTGACTGGAGCTGGGTGAGAAGATTCCTTTTTTATTTAGACCCTAACTTTAAAAGGAAAAAAAGATCCAGGAAAAGAGACACTTAGAACTGTTTCTTAAAGCGGTGAATAACCATAGAGAGAAAAATCCTAGACCCGAAAAAAAGAACTAAGGGGAGAAAAGCTAAAGACCTTTTAAAACATAGAAAATTGGACTTTTTACTGGGTAGGCATTGTTCTGGAAAGGCATTATAAAATGCTGGAACTATCTACTTGAATAGCTGACTTTGCTCCCATAAATTGAATTAAATTTGGTTTAATCAATTTGTTAGACTCAAAACAATGCTGAAACCTAAGCTGAGGGTGCCATCTACTGGTGAATGGAAAATATACCATATCTCTGCAAAATTTTAGATAAGAGAAATAAACAACATCCATCTGGAGGACTGTGGTGATACTCACTGTTCTATAACTAACTACTTTATGATTACTGGACTCTATTGTGAGAATAAGGAAGACCTTTAAGTAAAGTAAAGTGACTTTTGACTTTTGGAAAGCTGCCTGGACTACTTAATGGAACAGATTAATAATCCTGAGATGTAAAGAACTATGATTATTGAACTTTCTCAGGAGCAACATTGGACCTGAATATATTGTTTTTGGACTATTGAGTAAGAGTGGGACTTACCAAAATAAGACAAGATGCTCCTTCAGGGGGAAATGAGTGAGATTTCAAAAGAAATGGCATTGATGTTTCAAAGCATTAGGGATACTATGACAAAGAATCACAGAGAGATGAAGAACTTTGTGCAAGGCATAAATGGTAAAATAGAAAATATCCTAATGAATGAAGATCAAAGAGAAAGAATGGAGGAAAAGATAGAACAGACAAATCAGCAAATAAAGCAAGAAGCTGAGAAGGAGAAGATAATAAAGATAATAATGACTGATGAAATAAACCAAGGGGAAAGTATTTTAAGAGATTTAAAAATGGATTCGGATAAGCTGGAAGACACTTTTGAAAGGGAGATAGGGGCTTGGGTAGACACTCTGGAGACCTGGCAGCTTAGGGGGATAGAGACGGGAGAAATATTCAGACTGAATGGTGAAGACGCAGATGTTGATAGAGACAAAGTTCTAAGAGAGGAGTATGGGAGGCAAGCTAAAAAATGAGTAAGAATTGAAGTATTAAAACGGGCAAGAGATGATGGATAGAAAGGAATTTCTGCCCCCCTTAATATAATGATGGCCTGATTAAAAACTAGAATAGAGGTAGAAATAAGAATGCACACTTTTATATAAAGCAATAGTTAGATGGAAAGATTGAGGTTGAAAAAGAGGTTGAAAGATGGTATTATTATGTATGTTTAAATAATATGATGATTGGTACTAGAATGGTGTATTGAAACATTGAACAACCAAATAATGAAGGACTATGTCTTAATATAATCATGTGTATTAACACTAGGATTAGTAATGGTGGCCTGACCAGAAGCCAGAATAGAGGTAGAAATAAGAAACGGGGGGAATATTAGCATATATATTTTTTATATAATAGAATATAAGCAATAACTAGATGGAAAGACTAGAGGCTGAAAAATGGTATTACTATGTATGCTTAAATAATATCATTGGCATTAAAATGAAACACTGAAATATTGAATGACTACTTTAAAACAAACATGTATATTAATACTAGGATTACATAAATTTGATTAATGTAACAAATATTATTAATATTATTATCACTACTTGTATCAAAATGAATTATACCCAGAGGCCACACTGCTCATGAATGGATATTGATGTATATTTAAAAAAAGAATTCAGATAATTGCTTTTATTTTTGTTGCTGTTCATCAGAACTTTACTTGTTAGGCTCTCAAAAATGATACAGTTATAAATTTTGTAAGAATAAGGTTCAGGTACTGCACAGGAAGCTTAAAGTGAAAGGAAATTGTCTGAGCCAAAGATCTGATTTTAAAAACAAGAAGAGATACCTTGATCACTTTTAAAAATAGACCAGGACCCAGTGCAGCTCTAAATATTAGCAATATGCATTCAAAGAAATCCCCAAATACAGTATTATAGCCACTTAACATGGAGGCTTTCAAAGCATAGATAATGCATACTTATTTGGTTTATTTTTAATCTATTTCACTCACAACCTTAGTGAGTGAAAGGCCTTGGAACTTGTGAGGGATCAAAGTAGGTAGAGAATGGGACTCCATACTTGGCTCCAGTTCCTTGATTCCAGGTGGGTTCAGAATTAACACATTATTAGGAAAAGCCCAAAAGGAATTTTGGTATGCATTTAATTCTAACACGAGAGTGGTGTGGTGGCCTAGAGGTGGAGGTCTCGCCTCCCAATGAGGAGGCTGTGAGTTCGATCCTAGGTAGAGGCAGATATTTTTCTCTCTGGGCACAATGAGAATATATCTGCTGAACAAAACTCCGCATTGGTGACAGGAGGGGCATTCAGCCATTAAACACTCTGCTAGCTCCATTTGCCCAGACTCCACCCTGCAAGGGATTATGGGTTCGTTAAAAGATGATGATGATTCAGTTCTAACACCACAGATGACCTCATTCCACAAGTTCATTTTTATTTTGAAAACATGAAAGGATGTAAGGAGCTGAGCAGACTGATGTCATGGTGCCAAAGGATAAATAGGAAATAGGAATTGGACAACCATCATATTTTGCCTTCAATTCCCAAATGTATCAAGAAGATTTGGAAACCTCTAGAACAGCGGTTCTCAACTTGTAGTCCATGGACTCCTGGGGGGCAATGATGTTATTACAGGGGGTCTGCAAAGGCTTGAAGAAATGTTATGATTTAAATCTTGAGTTGAGTCTTGGGGTCCTTGGCCATGGTCCGTGACCACAAACGGTATTTGTGGTGGAGAAAAGGTTGAGAACCACTGCTCTAGAAGATTCAGGAGATAATTCTGTGTCAAAACAGCCATAATATCTTTGATATTTCTAGTACTAATTTCTATTGGGAAGCAGTTGCATGACAACCAGTGTCTTGTCCAACAAAGGGCATAATCTAAAATATGTTTCTGTGTAAAATAAAAATAAACATTGTCTTAGTGGTCACAATCAGAGGCCTCATTATTCTCTTATTATGCATTCTAAAGTTCTCCTTGAATATATCCATGAAATAGAAATGATAATACAATATAAAGCTGTAATATGATTACCTGCACACAGTGCTCTAGAAAAGATACAAGGAACATTCAAAGCACATAAACCTTGCTAATTTGGAAGACTTTTCTCCAAATAAATGTCAAAAGCCCCTTTAATTGCACATTGTGCCCCTTCTCCCTACTTTTACTCTCCTCATTGATTCTTTCTGTAAAACAAATCAATGACATCTATTTATGGTGGATTTAGCAGAATTAGCCTTAACAGCTAGTTTATTTATATACAATTAGTTTAAATGGAGAAGAAAATTAGGTAGGTTTAATACAGGAATATTTTCCAGATCATTTACTCATGTATCTCCTCCTTAGGGTATTTCAATGAGGACAATGCACATTCTCATCACTATAGGGACTATTGATCCCCTTAGATTTATTTTTGAGAATCTCAACTCTTCTCCATCCACTGACTTTTAGCAAAGTGGTTCCAAACTGCGATAAGAGTTAATGACCTTTTGATATGACTTCACATGAATGCTTCTTAAAGTTGAAAAGCAGACTGCTCAAGGAAAGAAGAGAAGCATCCTGACTCTGGTTAAAGAGCTAAGGTACTGGTGGCTAACCCAGGTTATTTATTCTCATGTTAAGGCAGAGGTAGGAGGAATGAATGAGGAACATGCAATGAGGGTCATAAAGCCACTTGAGTGACAGATCTATAGATTGATCAGTAGATAACAATGGTAAGGAGGGAAGGAAAGATTTAAACAGGTGGAAAGAGAGGAGTTGGAAATCAGGTCAGTCTTATTATGGAAGAAAAGTCCTAGTTTTGGAACTAGGAGATACCTGTGTAAATTATTATTAATAATAACAACCCACAGGAAATATTCTTACAATTTCAAAATCTTATTCCAAGTTTCTCTGACTTCTTAGTCTACTTATAACTTTCCAAAATCTACATTCAAATCAGCTTTTTAGATTTATTTCAAAATAAGAATGTATTAAGTCCTTAAACATACATAGAACTTCTTTTATCTTTCTGTAGTTCTTAATATCCAAAAGCTGGTAACAAGCAATTTGCAAAAGTGCTTATTAAGCAAAGCTTAAGGACAGAATAGGGACGCGGTGGCTCAGTGGCTAAGACGCTGAGCTTGTCGATCAGAAAGTCAGCAGTTCAGCGGTTCGAATCCCTAGCGCCACATAATGGAGTGAGCTCCTGTTACTTGTCCCAGCTTCTGCCAACCTAGCAGTTCGAAAAAATGCAAGTAGAAAAATAGGGACCACTTTGGTGGGAAGGTAACAGCGCTCTGTGCGCCTTCGGTGTTTAGTCATGCCGGCCACATGACCACAGAGACGTCTTCAGACAGCGCTGGCTCTTCGGCTTAGAAACGGAGATGAGCACCGCCCCTAGAGCCGGAAACGACTAGCACATATGTGCGGGGGAACCTTTACCTTAAGGACAGAAGTATGCAAATCCAGTGCCACAGCTTAGGTAGAGATGGCTTTTCCTTGTCTTCCAGGACTCTGAAACTCACTGGAGACCACTGACTTGTGGTCTTCTCATGGGCAGCCACTATAGGGAGCATTTGTGAGCAATACTGATCCTTTCCTTGCTCTTTGTTCTCCTCTTGCGAAGTCATCTTCAGTCCACCATTTCTTCCTCGGCTGTTATTAAATTTTAAAATATATGGCACATAATGTACTCAATCTCATTTTGGCTCAGGACAAGGAAACTTCTTCTTTATGAGAAGAAGAGACTGAATATAGAAAAAGAAGGGGGGTGAAGGTAGAGGTTAGTAATAAAGGAGAATATTTGTAGCTCAGGGTTGAAATGAGGGGTCTTTGGTGCTCTCTGAGATAGGTTATTTTCTTGCAGATGTTTCATTACCCAAACTAGGTAACATCATCAGTGCTAATGAGGAATGGGGTTTGTTCTCAGTTTATATTCTAGTGGCTTGCCCCGTCAGTGTTGGTGAGGGTGATCTCAGAGGTTCTTTGGTTGGGCTGCTTATTGTTGATTTGTTTGTCAGTTTTGTTGATTGGGATATTGTTTACTTGATTGTTGATCTCATGTTAATCTTGGAGTTAATCTATCCTGATCTGGGTGCTGATTGCTGGTGGGGATGTTGCTTAGGTCTTTTTGTTCTCTTTTTGGTTTGTTGATTGTCTCTTTTGTGTAGTTTGTAAGGGACCCTGACCAGTCGTGTCTGACTCTAGGGCATGGTGCTCATCTCCGTTTCTTGGTCAAGGGAGCTACCGTTATCCAAGGACAATTTCCATGGTCATGTGGCCAGCATGGCTATACACCAAAGGTGCATGGAAAACTGCTACCTTCCCACTGAAGTGGTATCTATTAATCTACTGGCATTTGCATGCTTCCAACTGCTAGGTAGGCAGAAGCTGGGGCAAGTAACAGGAGCTTCCCCCTGTAGTGCGGAGCTCGGGTCTCAAACCCAGGCTATTAGCTCTCCAACTGACAAGCTCAGCATCTTTAACCACTGAGACATCGTGCCCCCACATAGTATGCAGATATTGTTTATATCTGTGTGTCTATGGATGGCTAATTTGTCAGAACGCCAGGCTTCTAGAAATTTCCTAGCAGTTTTGAACTTGGCTTGATCAAACCAAAAAGAGAACAAAAAGACCTAAGCAAGGTCACAGTTTCCTAATTGAAACTATGGTTAAGTCGGTTGATATCTTGTGAAATTAAGAAGTTTTCATCATGTCTTCTGACTGCTAGTTGGCATTCATGGATGCCTGTTTGTCCTCAATTGTAGCTGTTGCAGTCATTACACTGTATGTAGTAGATGACTCCTGTTTTTTCTTCTGGGGCTGCTGGGTCTTTTGGTTTGCTTAGGATGTTTTTGAAGTTGCCTTTAGTTGGCTTGTGTGCTACAAACCAACTAAAGATAGAGGTTACAATAGTATGATAAAGAAGTGCAGCAGGTGCAGGTGAATTTAGACAACATATGGAGTAAGTAAATAAAAAAGCTTTTAAAATGTTATTGTATAGATGTGAGACTATCCTGCCATGCCCAAGCCCCACTACAGAGAACCAAAGTAATTTAACAGGTTTAATGAATTAGACAAAAGATATTGCATTATTGTAAGGAAATAGGTGAGGTAAATTGAATTATTTTGCACATACAGGGGTAGAAATCTTAATTTGGCCCTGGAAAATTCAGAACTATACTAAAATCCAAGGCAGCCTGAACACTTGGGTGACATCCAAATATTTTCATGAGAAATTATTGACCAACCAGGGCTTTTGACAGGGCTAACTAACCATACTGTTCAGTAAAGAGATTGGAAATGTTTCAATCAAGGTGCTGATGAAACCTCTTAAAATTCAAAAGACACTGGCTGTATGTTATGATTTATCTAACACATACAGAACACTGCCTGCTAAGATGAATAATCACAGACCCAGAACAAAATAACAGTCCTTGATTTCACACAGTAAAACATCACTCCAAGATTGTCGGTTAAAGTGAAAATCAACCTGTTTCCTGTCTTTACAAAACAAACAACAAGCAATCAAACAAAACATAAAGACATCTAAAGGGATCCAATACTAAATGAATATTTAAACCTAATGCTAACCATGATAATCTTATTATTTTGAGGATTGAATATATTCTGCATATAAAAAGTATTTTAATGATTCCTCCCTCTCTCTCTTCTTAAGGATTGTCTTTTATATGAGTTGGAAATTACTTGTGTTAACTGAAATATGTCCTGCTGTAGTCACGATGTCCCCCCCCCCTTTTTTTTTTTAACCAGCAGGCCATCTATATACCATTTCAAAATTACTCAGGCAAAGTTTTGTGCTATGGGGGAAAAAAAGATATACATATCTGAATTTTTTGTTTCCGGGTTTAATTAAATGTAATTCCAAAGCAGGTATGGCTAGATCAGTGACTGCCAAATATGTGAAATTATTTTTTTACAGTTGTACATCTTGCTGTGTTTGTACATCTTGCTGCATGAACTCTACAGAAAATACTTGGGTTAGGGAATTGTGGTTCCATTTCAAAATAGGTTTCAGTGGTTTGAATTACTCACACATATACACACAGTGCCAGCTCAAAGGTGTATGGCATCCCTAGGCCACATTGACTGAGGGCATCATCTACTGCTTATGAAGAGGTTTGCATTTTTAGAATGATACAGAAGGAAGGGTGGCATTGGTACCCCCAAAGTGATGCCACAGACTTCTTGGTCTCAGCCTAAAGCCAGATACAGTATATATATGTATAGGCAAATGAACCTTAGAAGAATGTTTTAATTAAAGGAAAAACAGTTGCTACAGTGTTGCTTTCAGTTTCTCATATCTTTTTAAAACAATTTAAAGAAAAAAAATGACACTTCAGCCCTCGTAATAATTAAATGATATTGTTTAAAAAGTGTAGTAAAAAGCAGTAGTTTTACAACCTGCCCTTAATAAGTGGATCTACTTTGGAATGATCACATCAGTTCTGTGACATGATTATTGATCCTATATACACAATATATGTATACACTCCAATGCGGAGATGAAGATATTTTAGCAATCACTTTAAAGGGTTTTTACCCTTTCCCTTTGAGGGGGGGTTTGTTTTATTAATTCCACATAAGGCCCATTGCATATAAAACATATACTGTAAAATACACACATATCTGCTAGCCTGTATTTATATCCAAATGTGTAGTTGAAGAAGACAGAGCAGTGAAGATTCATCAGTGAAAAACAGAAAAACTTGAAAAATATTTTTAAAAAGTAACAGTTTGGGCAGGGTTTTTTTTGGGGGGGGGGAGAAGTTGTCGAATGCCTTTTTCTGATCACTGACAAACTGTACATTTTCTCACTTAAAAAATGTCAGAGGATTGTCTATTTCTCACACAGATTTTTTTTTTCCAGATTTAGGCACAAACGCTCCTTCTGTTACGAGCAAACAATCAATAGAGATGCATACATTTTGTTTCTCTCGACAGGGCGACCTACTCCTAGTCTTCTCTATTACAGCAATCCTTCAGACCAACAAATGTGTTCCACCTCCAAACTTCATCTCTTTTCTCATTATAAGCAAGAGTCCTTCTGTCCTTCATTACCCTCCAAGCTATCCTTGCTGTCAGCGGTGGGTTGGCAAGGACCAGAGAGCCACCGGTAGTGGGAAGAACTCATTTGCATGTAATCCTACCAGCTTTTGCACTGAAAGTTCAGAGGGGAAAACCAGCAAATACATCAAATATTAACACATGTTACAGTCTCCTTTGTTTGCCTCAAATCACAGAATGACAAGTTATGTGTCAATGGTAGTTTGGGGCATCATTATAACTGATTATGTATGCAAGCTGTATGGATGCAGCTTCTTAGGCATTTAATTTCTGATGCCAAAGCAAGGCATTAGCATTAGCTGACTCAGACATGTAATAGAAGAAAATTGAAAAAAAGCAGGGAAAGATCTCCTTGCCTCCTTTTGGAAAATAGAGGGAGAAATTTGGAGAATTCAGCTTTCTCTGCAAAGGCTGTTGGAAATAAAGCCTTTGTAAATTTGCAGGAAGTGAATGCCTTCAAATTGATGAAAGTGACCTGCTTTGGAGGAATCTAAACTTTCAAAGGAGTTGAAAGTGTGTGTGTGTGTGTGTGTGTGTGTGTGTATCTGCATGTCCATATGCATTGTTACAATCCATAGTCTCTCTGGCTTCAATTAAACATCAAGAGAAGATGCTATAAAGAAACTCTCACCATGGGGGCTTTTCAGGTCCAGAAGCTTTGTCTGTCAAGCAAGCTGGGGAAAAAAACCCAACAACATCCAAAGACATTCTAAATAAAGTCTAATGCACTGGCAGACTGAAGCATTTAAACAAATGTGTCTTTTATAAGAAAAGAGAACATTTAGAAAATTAGAATTAGGCATGATATTCGGCAATTGAAGGGAAGCAGCTGCTTTATATGAAAGAATGAACACACAACAGTGCTCATGGTGGCAACAATATGTACAACCCCGTGTTCTCTAGCTAGGTTTTAATTCTCGATGCTTGGATTCAGAAGTAAAGAGAATGAGCACATCTGAGTTTATGGTAGGATCACAGTGTTAAGGAAGTGCCTAAAAAGAATTGCTACAGTTCGGTACTCATTCACTAATTCAGTGATGGCTAACCTTTTTCTCGTCGTGTGCCGAAAGTGCACGAGAGAGAGTGCGTGGGCTTGCCGGCACCCATAATGCAATGTGCACGTGACAACCCCCCCGTGTGCCTCACCCCCCATGCATGCACGCGTGAAACCCCACGTTCCACCCACGCATGCGCGCATGACCCCCCGCACTCCCCTGCTCCCTGCATGTGTGTGTGACCCTCCGCAGTCCTCTTCCCCTGTGCATGCGTGTGTGACCCCCCCGTGCACCCTCCGCCCCGCGCATGCGCATGTGAGCCCCCCTGCCCCGTTTTGGGCCTAGGAGGCCTCCCTGCAGCCTCCTGGGATGAAAAATGGGCTGCAAGGGGGGGCACCACACACACCCCCTGTTTTGGGCCTAGTAGGCCTCCCTGCAGCCTCCTGGGACCAAAAATTGGCCATGGGGGTGCCACACCCCCAAACTCCTCCTGCCCCCGCGCATATGCGCATGACCCGCCCACCCTCTGCACGCATGCGTGCGCATCTCCTGCATTTGCCCCGCCCTCCGCGCATGCATGGCAGATACCCAAAAATCAGCTGGCCGGTGGGAGGCGCATGCGTGGTGGAGCTGAGTTGGGCGACGGCTCACGTGCCCGCAGAGAGGGCTTTGCATGCCACCTGTGCCATGCTTGCCATAGGTTCGCCATCACGGCACTAATTAATATCAGGACCATGTATCTCCAAGGAACACAATAACTTTCAGCAATTCAGTAGATTGCTCTGAGCCAGAAAGCACTAAGGTTCCAATCTGGAACCACTGGAATTTATTGTCAAACTTTTGTTTATTTAACAGATGACCTTATTATTATAATCTTGTTTGTTGAGATAGCAGACAGGAGCTCTTTCAGAATGATTCCCATATTATGGATGTTCCTTTTGAGATAGTAGCAATAGGAATAGCACTTAGATTTATATACCACTTCATAGTGTTTTACAGCACTCTTGTTGCGGTTTACAGAGTCAGCATATTGCCTCCAACAATCTTAGTCCTCATTTTACTGACCTTGGAAGGCTGGAAGGCTGAGTTAACTTTGAGCCAGTCAGAATTGAACTCCAGGCAGTGGGCAGAGTCAGCCTTTAATACTGCATTCTAACTATTACACCACCACAGCCTTATATGATCATGAAGGGAAGGGTCCTTCCCGCAACCATTAAAGGAAGCGGTTGTAAGGCCCCTCCTCAAGAAGCCTTCCCTGGATCCAGCAGAATTAAAGAACTTTCGTCCAGTCTCCAACCTACCCTTTGTGGGAAAGGTTGTAGAGAAAGTGGTGGCATGTCAGCTCCTATGGTCGTTGGATGAAACGGATTATCTAGACCCTTTTCAGTCTGGCTTCAGGCCTGGCTACAGCACTGAAACTGCCTTGGTCACGCTGATGGATGATCTCTGGCAAGCCCGAGATGGGGGTCATTCCTCTATCTTGGTGCTACTTGACCTCGCAGCAGCTTTCGATAACATTGACCATGGTATTCTTCTGGGACGACGAAGGGAGGTGGGAGTGGGAGGCA
>QLTV01000967.1:1975067-1990842 GCA_003457575.1 Thermophis baileyi
GTTAATGATTGATTCCATGACTTTGCAGGTGACGCAGCATAGAGGGATTGGTCTGTAATTTTCAACTAGGCTGGGATCTCCCTTTTTGACGATAGGGATGACCGTGGCTAGTGACCATAGGTTGGGTAGGGAGTTGGTCCTGAAAGATTTTTCAAAGATTATGCTTAGAGGTTCAGCTATAGCAGTGGAAAGCTTTTTTAAGAAGTATGCACATAGTCCATTGGGTCCGATAGATAGAGATGGTTTTAGGCTGCGTAGTGCCTTTTCAACGTTATCTATTTGTGTTAGATCATTGTAATTATTTGTGGTATGACTAGGAATGTTGGGCAAGAGCCATTGCTGTTTACAAAGACGGAGTCGAAGAATGTGTTAATGTTAAAGAATGCTATGGTTGAGTCTGTTCATGTGTTATGAGATTAAGAAGTTTTCATCATGTCTTCTGATGTCTTCACATAGTGGCTGATACAGTCCTTACATTGTATGTTGTAGATGACTCCATTTTTTTTTCTTCCTGGGCTACTGGGTCTTTTGGTTTACTTAAAAAGTTTTGGAGGGCTTTAGTTTGTTTGTGCACTATGGTGATGTTGTGCTGTTGTAATAGTCTGTTGGTTGTTTCCAAAACATTTCTGTTGTATGGCAGTGCTTGACCAATTAGCAACAGTCATACCTATCTTCAAAAAAAGTGACCCCGGCCTTGTTGAGAATTATAGACCAATCTCCCTTTGCTGCATCACCTGTAAAGTCATGGAAGCCATCATAAACCAATCCATCACCCTCCACTTAGTGACAAATAACCTACTCTCTAATAAGCAATTTGGTGTCAGGAAAAATTTGTCATGTAATCTGCAACTCATACATTGCAAAAACATTTGGACCTCTCAACTTGACCAGGGTAAAGCAATAGATGCAATCTACATAGACTTCTGCAAAGCCTTTGATTCTGTGGTACATGACAAACTTCTGTTAAAACTAAGTTCTTACGGCATTTCTGGATCCTTGCACAAGTGGAAAGCTGCATTCCTATCAAACAGGCAACAAATAGTTAAAATTGGAAACCCTATATCAAACCCAGCACCAGTTAATAGTGGTGTTCCCCAAGGCAGCGTTCTAGGACCAACACTCTTTCTGCTTTATATAAACAACCTTTGTGATCATATTGTAAGCAGCTGCATCCACTTTGTCGACGATGTAAAACTATTTAACACCACAGACAATTCTACTACCCTACAAAATGACCTACATTATGTATCTGAATGGTCAAACAACTCCAAATATCTGCTAACAAATGCTTAGTCCTGCACATTGGCAATAAAAATCAGAACATCAAATACAAGCTGGATGGAAACGATCTAAAAGATGACCCTCACTCTGTCAAGGACCTTGGTGTACTCATTTCAAAAGATCTAAGCCCCAGAGCTCACTGTAATAACATTGCTAAAAAGGCATTAAGAGTTGTCAACCTTATTTTACAAAGTTTTCTCTCTGGTAACGTTATACTTCTAACTAGGGCAGGGGTCTGCAACCTACGGCTCTGAAGCCGCATGTGGCTCTTTGGGCCCTCTGCTGTGGCTCCCTGTCACCCTGTCATGGCAGAGGGTTGAAAGAGCCATCAACCTGTCATGGCAGTGGCATGGCCGGAGCCTTAGTGCGGGAGCGAAGCGCCCCTCTACTTGCCTTTACGTGGCAACAGCATTCCGCCTTCGTTGTGGTACATTTGCTGTTGCTGCCAGCAAAGACGGCTGGGAGAGAATGGCGGGGGCAGATCTTGCAAGGTGGGGGCCATCCCCCAAGCCTGGCCTTCCTCCTCTCTTGTCGGCAGGGCCAAGAGAAAGAAGGGGGCAGCGTGGGGAAGGGCTCCCTTCCCCCACTGAGCACCGAGCACAACAGCCCAGCAGGGGGGGAAGAGATGGCATGGCAGAAGTGGCCCCATTGGCAAGTTGGATGGCAGAGAGGCCTGGCCCGGCTCTCGCAGTGGAACGCTGTTCACCGCCTTTGAAACGCGCCGCTTTCTGTTTCCTGTTCCTTCCCCGGGCAGCGATGGCTGGGGCCGTGGGGGGGGGAAGCAGAGGTGTCAGAGCTGCTCCCAGCAAGCCAGGCCTGGAGGAGTGCAGAGAGTTGCAGGTGAGCACCGGAGGGTCAGAAGACGCACTTCGATGTCACCCCAACACGCATTTCCAGCACGCGCTTCTCTGTGCCAAAGTAGGATTGAGTGGGGAGAAGGGAGCAGGGGGAAGGGGGAAGGGTAGGAGGGAAGGAGAAGCCCGGCTGGCTTTCCTTTGGCGTGGGGCGTGGGGAAGACCCAATACCCCCTCCATGGCTTGCCCGCTGCTCTTACAGTGCCTTGCACAGCACATTGAAAGCTAGTGTGCTTCACAATGGGGGAGACTGGGTCTCCTCCCCCTCCTGGAGCCCATTCCCTGCCCCGCTCACCCCTGGCAACTCTCTCTCTCTCTCTCTCTCTCTCTCTCTCTCTCTCTCTCTAGCAAACCCGGAAGTAGCCACCCGCCATTTCCCGCCATTCAGGCAGCGAGAGAGAGGGGGGGGAGACAGATTCAGCTCAATTCAGCCCTCGCCAAAGATGCTCACCCATCAGCCAGTCTCCCAAATTGTGTGTCTGTGTGTCTCTCTCTCTGTCTGTGAGTGTCTGTGTGTGTGTGGGGCTGTGTCTCTCTCTCTCCCTGCCTCGGACTCTGATTTAATTCCAGATGCTATTCGGAACCCTGACAATCATCTACCTTAACGTCCTACCTGTTAATGACTACTTTAATTTCAACTGCAATAACACTAGGGCTATCAATAGATACAAACTAAATGTAATCCGCTCTGATCTTGATTGCAGAAAATACGAATTCTGCAATAGAGTAGTAAACGTCTGGAACACTTTACCTGATCCTGTTGTTAGTTTCTCTAACCCTCATACCTTTTACCTTAAACTGTCTACCGTGGACCTTACACGTTTCTTAAGAGGTCCCTAAGGGGGCGTGCATAAGCGCACCAGCGTGCCTACTGTCTCTGTCCTACTGTACCCATTTGTATGTACTCATTTTATGTCTTTATGGCTATGTTTTGCTTCTTTATATCCATTTATTTGTGCCATTTTTCCTGTTTCCTTGCACTTGTTGACAAATAAATAAATAAATAAAATAAAATGTAGCTCTATTCGTAGCTTCTGTTGGTTGTACTTCAGGTTGAGTACTTGGGCAATTTTGATAAAATTGCACGGTATCCATTTTGTTGAAAGATGTTGTATAGACAGTTTGTCTCCTTTGAAATAATAGAAAATAGTCTATCTCCTTTTTCTGGTGTTTTGGGTTGCATTTATACTCATCTGAACAATATTCTGAAATACCTCCTCTTGTGGCAGGTTGGGTTGTTACTTTGATTACATTAAACCATTCAAAAAAGACACTAACATAGCTAAGAAAGAAACAAAAAGGCCAGAACTCATCCTCTCCAACAGGTAGCACCTAGATAAGCAGGGATTAACATTCAAGACAAACATTCAAGCAAAAAAATAATACCCTACTCAAGGAACTAACAAGGAGAAAACCACACTCCACCAAAACTGACAGAGCAAACAATTGTATATAAACAGAGAGCAAACCTCACACTTAGTAGCACTGATGATGTTACCTAATTGGGTAATGAAATGTCTGCAAGCAAACAACCAAGTTCAGAGAGCATTAAAGACTCTATAGTTAAGACACTATTAAAGAGTCCATATGGTAGAATTTCTGTATTATTTTAACAGATAACATAAAAGTAACACAAATTGCAGCAAACTTCTCAACAGAATGCTTGTACTTTTCAAAACAGCAGGAAAAGAGGTTTTGTATAACAGACCCCCAAAATCTATGCAAGTCAGATTATGCAAGTAATAGATCTGTCTGGTGTCAGATACAAGGGAAATTCCTGTTTAATGAATGTTTCATTCTCTTTTGTTCATTCTGTGAAAGGATACATTCTGGTATTAATGTTAGGGCCCTCCCACTCTTAGCATGTTTCTTTGTACAGGGAAGAAAATGAATGGGATAGCCTATGAAGAAGCTACTTTTAAAACAGCCATTGTAAGAAAAGGAATGCTGAACCCGTAGGAGACTGATTTGGAGAAAAGAATTAGGTCTTCAGTTGTTGAATACAAAGCTTCTTCATAACAGAAATGAATTAGCAGCTGATGTGAGAACCAAGTTTTTCCTGCAATATAAAAGGAATATATTGAAGCAGAAATATAATCTGGCCCTGATCTCTGGCTAAAGGACAAAGTACTACTAGTAGCAGTCTCTCATGCAACCAATTAATACATGCTGTCCTTTTACAAGGGAAGTGAGAAGTTTAAAAGTGCAGTTTTCCAGGACTTGATTTTCTAGGTGCATATTCAAAGGTTGAGTTTTTCACTGTAAAGCTTAAGTCAGAGTCTCATATTTCAACAGAGCATAGACTCCTACACAGGTAGTCCTTGTTTAGCATTTGCCTCATTTAGTGACTGTTAGGATGGTGGTGAAAAAGTAAGTTTGCGATCATTCCTCACATTTGTGACCTTCACAGGTCTCTAAAGCAAAGAAAAGCTGAAGAAGTAAGATTGTATGCACAGTTATGGTTGCACTTCACTTAATGACTTGAGTTGCAAGTCTTAATTGTAGTCATTAAAGGGGGGACTACCTATAGTACTACTTGAGCACCACAGCATGGAGACACATAGGTGGTGGCCTTATCAGCTAAGCAATGCTTCTGCATGGCACACAATTAACATCATGGTGCTCCGATTAGATGGCTCTATAGCAAAGTATCCACAACTCTAGGAAAATGGGTACTTTCAGACTCACTAACTAGTCATCAATTGTAGCAATGGAGGGATTGGTTTTTATTTCTTCAGAATTTCCACTTTTTGGAACCATACCTACCGTTTTCCATCTCTACAGCTATAGGTCAGAAGTTCAGCGTGGAAAATCTTATCAAGTTTTCAGTTAATTTGCATATATTTCAGGCTGCATTCTGCCTAACCTTTGCGTGCTGAAATGCAATTTTTTTTTAAAAAAAACTTCATTTAAAAAGAAAAAAATATTTTTGAAAAATAGATCACTGCATTTTTCTTTATATCGTAGTTTGGGAAATGGGAATTAATTCTTTTGCATTAAAATATGAATGGAATTAATTTCTCCTGACTTCTTCCCATAAATTCACTTCATCTACTCCTCGTTTATACCAAGACGTAAATTCTGTTGCCCTAAATGGCAGCAAAATTTCCACTATTAAAAATCAGAAGCAATATTACTTAGTAAGTTTGAATGGAAAGAAATGCTTTTTTCAATATGTAACAGCCTGCTCTACAAATATCCTTGGAGCAGTTCCTGTCTGAGTGCAAATAGGCTCCAAGACAACCTCACATTTTCTTTTCTCACTCGCTGTTATAGATGTCATTTTCTGAATGAGGGATTCCAGAGGTTCAGAAAGAAAAGCATTTCTCATCCATAGAAATAATATTTATGTATTTGAAATGATTATATGGTGTGTAATAATATACCATCTGCCTTGGGCTATAATGTTTGGAAATAGGAAGATTTTGTACTGCAATTTGTGCAGCATTAAGAATGATAAAGGTAATGTTCAGATTATGGTTATCATGGCTTTAATTAACGCAATGCTCAAAGGAATATATTTTGCTATATCTTGAATATTCATGACCTAAGAAAACCAATAGCGGTGTGCAGAGATATTGTTGATGTTTATGATTATTTTGTTTCTTTTTAATATATACAAACTTCTACTAAAACTCTCATTGACATGGCCTTTAGCTGCGCAAAATGGTGCATCATAGAGTAACAATTTTTGAACCGAGATATCTCAAATGGACTAAATTATAGAATGTGTCCAAAATCTGGACCCATGACACCTGAGAGAATGAAATTTGGAGAAGTTGTGGCTGCTTCAGTGCTACTGACTGCTGCAGTTACATGATCTTCACTGTCAACATTTTGTGACAGTTTCCTACCAGTATTGCACATCCTTCCCAACCAGTGCTGTGCCCCATATGCCTTCCCTTGTTCTGTTTTTTTTTTTGTTTAAGTAAATAAATATGTCTTAAACAATGACCCAATGGGGCACAACAGTTCTAGTATTAAATAAATATACTGGAGACTTTTATATTAAATAGCAATAGCACTTAAACTTATATACCGCTTCACAGTGCTTTACATCCCTAAGTGGTTTACAGAGTCAGCATATTGTCCCCAACAATCTGGGTCCTCATTTTTCTGACCTTGGAAGGATGGAAGGCTGAGTCAACTTTGAGCCGGTCAGGATCGAACTCCTGGCAGTGGGCAGAGTGAGCCTGCAATACTGCATTCTAACCACTGCGCCAGTCATGGCTCATTAAGCTTAAGATTGCAACATTTCTTATATAACAAATAATTGAAAGTATTTTGCAATTATGTATTAATGCCACTTTGCTTTAGAATGTAAAATTTAATCAACTTTATGCTTACCAACATTAACATTTTAGAAATCATAGTTCATATTGATACACATTTCTTCTTTATCTTTAAACATGTAAGTTAAATAAATATTAGAGCATTAATAATTTCTGAAGATTATATACATACCTCTGTACTGAATTAATTTAAAACACACACATACACATGCAGAGACACAGGCATGCATACACAGAGACCCACAAACACCAAATATTTCTCAGCTTCTATTTTTCCTTAATCTTAATAGGGAAACTGTTGTTTGTTCATTTTTTTCTGTAGAATTAGATTAAATTTACAGAAAAGACTACTATGGTCTGAGAGCTGCTATATGGTACACAGGTTTTAGAGTTAAATCTGATTTTCTTTAAAAAATGTCTTCAATTTTACAGTTTGGGGACAGTACAGAATGAAATTAGCAGTGTTCATGGCCTCTAAAATAAGGGAAAATCCATGCCAAATTTCAGAAAAATGGTTTGAAAAGTATCATTTAACAAAGAGAAAGAGTGGTTGCAAAGAATAATGGTGCCGTTTTTTGAGCACACTGAAATTGATTCTCAGAAACTGAGGCAGAAATATAACAAATTACTGTTCCTCTCCCCCCCCCCATAAAATATATCATTCTTTAATTCAGGTCAGTCAGACTAGCTTAATTCTTTTCCCTTTTCTCTCACGCACACATACATTTTGAACAATAAGGCTGTGGGAAGCTTTGAATGAATGCTTTGTTTTGCTTAAGCTTTGAATGAAACAACCCTCAACACTGCTTTTTTTTTTTTTTAGCAATAGCATCCACTTCTAAGGGGAAAGCAAAACATGGTTGCATTATATCCTCCTACGCCTTGTGCCATAGAGCTAGTACTTCAAAGGAAAGCTGAAAAAAAAAAAAGAGAGGTGTTCTTCACTGAGTGCTTTGGGATGAGGTAAAGCAAAGTGTTTCTCCACACACACACACCCCAGTAACACTGAGCAAAATTCCAGACAGTAAAAGCTTTTCGTGCAGACTGGAGAATGCTATAGCATGCATGAAAATGGTCAGTCCAAAGCCCCATCATTTTGGCCAAAGTATCTGGGCATATCTAGGAAAACTTTGGGCAAGTGACCATCATCTGCCTAACCATTCTGGCATTGGTTAAGTAAAGCTCCTGGGCTAGCACCCAGGAAGATGGATACTGGAACTGCAACCCCAGTTTTAGGAAAGAGGCAGTCAATATCTAAGGAACAATCAACTGACCAGCATCTTGTCAGTCTCTTCTGAAAACTTAACAAGGCTCCTGTAGGAAATAAACAGGTTGGTTGTAAACCAGGAAATTCCTGCATAATCATAGATGCTTGTATAATTATTAATTACAGTACAGGTAGTCCTTGACTTACAACGACAATTAGGACCAGAATTTTTTCTTGCTAAGCAAGGTGGTAGTTAAGAGAGTCTCACCTGATTTTAGGACCATTTTTGCCATGGTTGTTAAGTAAATCACTGCAGATGTTAAGTGAATTATGAGGCTGTTGTGCAAA
This sequence comes from Thermophis baileyi, assembly GCA_003457575.1. NCBI lineage: Eukaryota > Metazoa > Chordata > Lepidosauria > Squamata > Dipsadidae > Thermophis > Thermophis baileyi. The sequence goes on from QLTV01000967.1 coordinate 1,983,050, forward strand.
TCTAGTTGTCAACCCTGAAGTTGGCCTGACTGAGGCCATTTTGAGACTTCAGTGCTGACACACTGGAGAAAAGAGATAGGGAGGGGGGAATAGAGATAGTTGGGGTGTGGTAGTCAAAACAAAATACTTTCTCTTGGGAACCAAGGACATTCCTGCAGGTGCTAGGAAGGAGGGGACTGGAGTCACCTAGCAACTGGACAGTATCCTGATTGAACCATGTGACTGCTTGTTTTGAGAAAGTGACAAACTTTTACTTTTAATTAGGTGAAATCCATGGGAATAATCAGAGTTGGTTTTCACCAGCTTGTGCCAATATGCCATATCCAATAAACTTATTCTTTGAGAAAATTTCCTGCCTCAGAGTTTTGTTTGCTATTGGCATGGTACTTGGAACCCTGACACTACCGTAGTTTCTCTCATTGACTTTGCTTGTTGGGATCCAGTTGGGAAGGTCAACTATAGTAATCATATGCAACTGCTCTAAATATGTGCCAGTTGCCAAATGCCCAAATTTTGATTAGGTGATGGTGGGGATGCTGTGTCCATTGTAAGTGCAAGGACTAGTCATAAGTCACTTTTTTCAGTGAGGTTGTAACTTCCAATAGATAAATGGTTGTAAGTCGAGAACCACCTATATAATCTTTTGCCTGGATTGCAAACAGCCAGACATTAGCAGCACTTCAGTTGAAAATTAAACTCAAAAATGCCAACTGCCACAGGGGACAGTCAAAGTTCCTGGATTCCAATCCACAGTTGGGGAATTCATGCAACCAGGCAGAACCACATGCTTTTAGGTAACAATTGCAGAAGCTGTTCTAGCAAAGAATACCCCTCTGAAGAGTCCTTAAACACCCAATACTCTATTACAGTGATGGCAAACCTTTTTTTTGCTCAGGTGCCAAAAGGGCGTGCGCACGCATGTGCCCACACCCATAATGCAATGCCCTCCCCCTGTGCATGCGCGCACAACCACCACCACCCCCGCTGCCCCCCATCCTGCAATGCCCTCCCCCCACGCTTGCACGCACAACCCCCCATGCTGCCCCCCCCCGTGCATGTGTGCAGGGCTCACTGAAGCCTCCGGACTTCCAGTAGGCCCGTTGGGCCATTTTTCACCCTCCCCAGACTTCAGGAAAGCCTCCGAAGCCTGTGGATAGCGAAAAACGGACCAAACGGGCCTACCGGAAGTTCATTTCCAAACTTCCGGTAGGCCCGTTGGGTCCATTTTTCGCCATCCACTGGCTCCAGAGGCTTTCCTGAAGCCTGGGGAAGGTGAAAATGGCCTCCCTCCCGCCCTCCAGAAGGCCGAAAATCAGCTGGCCAGCGCGCACACATGTGCTGGAGCTGACATAGGGCAAGCCTCGCATGCCCTCAGATATGGCTCTGTGTGCCACCTGTGGCACGCGTGCCATAGGTTTGCCATCATGGCTCTATTACCTTCCTCCCAGAATGAGCTGAAATTAAGCAGCATTCCCAAAGGCCAGAATGAGGGTTTGCTCCAGTATTTGTTTATGTATTGTGATACAGTATATAGCTGCACATATCAGTCTTGTGATTGTGGGTGGCTCACCCTATGAAACATAAAAACAAGAAATAAACAGCACTACAGCAAAGCCAGCCTGGTGTAGTGTTTAGGACACCAGGCTACAAACTGGCAGACTGTGAGTCTCCTAGTCTTTCTTTAGACATGAAGCCATCTGGGTGACTTTGGGCCAGTCACTCACTTTCAGGCCTAAGAGGGAAGCAATAGAAAACCACTTCCATAATCTTGCCAAAATAACTGCAAGGACTTATTCAGGCAGTTGCCAGGACTCATGACTGATTGGAAGGCACCAAAAAAGAAAGAAAGGAAGAAAGAAAGAAAGAAAGGAAGGAAGGAAGGAAGGAAGGAAGGAAGGAAGGAAGGAAGGAAGGAAGGAAGGAAGGAAGGAAAACAGCAAAATTATTAATGATCCATTCCTAGTGCCTGATAACAAAGCCAGATCTTCAAGGTTTTCTCAAAGGATCGGTCCATCCATATCTCAGGGAGATGTTGTTCCACAGGGTAGGTGTTACAACAGAAAAGGGATGTTTTCCTGGATCCTTTTAGGTGGCACTGTTTCACAAAAAGGAACGCTGGAAGTCTTTCAGTCAGGGCAGCTTTATGAACTGATTATAAACAACAACATAACATAGTCCCTAAAATGATTCACTGGAACATCTGTAAAAATTATCATGTGCCAGTAATGAAAAATTAGTGGGAATATATAGTTTTATTTATTTATCACATTTCTACAGTTCTCATCTCACCAACATGAATCTGGATGGTTTACAATAGTTGGCAAAGTAGTGAAGGTTAAAAACGTGAAGGTTAAAATTTTGTGGGATTTATGATTGCATTAACTATGATTGAAAAGAAGATAGTGTGGATAATTGATTTGGCAATACCTGGAGATAGTAAAATAGAAGACAAAGATTTGAAAAAGATCACAAGGTTTCAAGTTCTGGAAATTGAAATTAAAAGATTATGGCATAAACTGGCTCCAGTGGTCCTAGTGGTTATCAGCGCACCGGGTGCCATAAAACTTTGGATGGCACTTAAAAAAATCTCTGCATTGACAAAATTTCCATCTGTCAATTACAAAAGGCCACACTGCTTGGGTCTGCACACATATACTAGCCAATACAGTACATCAGTCTAGGTTCTTGGGAAGAACTCGGTATATATGAAAGCCAATACCAATCAAGGAACAGGGAACTGTGATTTCACATTGTTGTGTATACAATAATAACATATTAAACTTCTATGCTACCTGACTCTCAATGACTCTGGACCAGAGGTGGGTTCCTCCCGGTTCGGACCGGTTCGCCCGAACCGGTAGCGACCAGCTGGTGACGTCACGGTGACGTCACGGAACCGGTTCTGTTGGTGCCAGTCCATGGGCGCCGCCATCTTTTTTTTTATTTTTTATTTTATTTTTTTCCGGGGGTTAAGTCTTCGGCACATGTGAGTTTCCGGCACTGCGCATGCATCGCCATCTTGTTTTCAGCTTTTTTTTTTGGGGGGGGGGGTTTATTTTGGGTTTTTTCGGTACTGCTTTCGGCACTGCGCATGGGAGGAAGCGCACCGGCAGCGAGGTAAGTTAGAACTCACCCCTGCTCTGGACAGCTCACAACAATCAAACAAAAAGGTCTTCACTGCTAATATAAACAATAGCAGAGTGGGGGCAAACTCATTCTAGAAGACAGGTGATGCCACATTAAAGGTACGTTTCAGGATCCTGATGGATGGCATTGTTTAACTGAAGGAACCAGAACATGTCAACCTCAGCAGATGCTATGGGACACAGGCAGGCTCTCAAGTAACCAGACTCTATGCCATGACCTCTTAACTATAGCAGTGAATCTGGTCTCCTTTAATATTTTCATTCACTTTGTTGAATTGAATCTTAGCTGCTTCACAAAGGCCTATTATATAATCCCTCAAAATGAGAGATGGGGTAACCATGAATTGGTAAACCTAAGACCAGGCCTGTAATTAAGTTCATGGTAGTTTGATGCCATAAGATTCAGTCTGATTTGCGTCCAGTGTTATTCCTCTTCCTTCTTCCCCTATATGCCATGGCATTTTACCTAATCATTGTTTGGGGCACAGCTGCCATGATGCTGCCAATGCAGACCAATCTGAAGTTCCTGAAAAGTGGATCTGGAATGAATTTTTATGGACCTTGGAATCTGAATAGACAAGGGTCTGAACTATCACTTCTGTACCAGGGAAATAAAAATAGTTCATTCCAGCTCATGACCCATGTTTTGATCATTCAACACATACCCTTCATAGTTAGCAGAGGTAATTCTCTAAGTATCTAATCAATCTGAAGTCCAAACTGGAAGGAACTATTTTCAGCAACGCTGCCTCCCCATTTTTAGAAACTCATCTGGCACTCATTATAATGCTTTTTCTACACCAGATGAAAAGTATTTTAAAAACATTATAAATGTATAGTTTTGCTTCCCCCCCCCCTTCCCCATGCCATGTTAACATAATGTTACTATCAAGCTCTTTTGATGGTTACTGTGGGTTTATTTCTTTCTAGAACTGAATTTATGGACATATAAGTTTTCCTGGGTTGCATTTGAATTTATTGTTAAACTGCTACATTCGTTATTGTTTTTAATTTTCTTTTACACTTGATGTTCTATTTTATGACAAGTAAAGCAAACAAATGTTTTGGATATTTTAGGATAATGAAAGAATAATATAGGAGGGTTTTGAATTCTGGAGATACAACTTAAAAGCATATGTGCCCTGTTTAGCACAGCGAGCATGTAATACTATCCTGAATAGAAGTCCATGTGCTCCGTTTTTATTTTCCCAATGAAAGGCACATTTAAAACAAATTAAGCAAAACAGACACCTGTACACACATACACACAGGGAAACACACTAGAGAAACCAAACACATTATTTCCTTTTAGGATAAACAGTGTTAGATGAAGCACAAGAAAAGAATAAGATTTAAACAAAAGGAAATATAGAGGAAAGAGGAACTAATTTAATTTATACCAACATATTTACTATTCCTCTCCCTAATCTCTTTTTTTCTATACTGATCGCACACATGCTTTTAAACATCAATGTTATTTTTATCTGGCATAAAAGCATTATTTGAAACATTCATATTAAATGAGTGCATCTATATTAATAAAAAGTAGCATGAAATAAGACAACACACACAATATTTCTAATATCTAAATGCTTTTGGTACTTTTAGAACCAGACAAAATAGTGACCTATACATCCTAATATTAAACATAATACTTGGAAAAGAGAGGTCAGTAACCTTTTTATATGCTTTATGACACTATCCGATTTGTGTGTGAATGATTCCATGACCTCACCAATTATTATTTATTACATGATTGCATTACTATTTATTTCCCCCATCATACATTAGCCTCTCTCAGACATTAATGTCAACACATTTCCTGTGAAATCTCCAATGCTTGCCATTTTCATATTAATATAATATTTTACAACTATCATAAAATATTCTGAGACATCTATAACTTGACCCATAAACTGAAAACACATAAGGATATATTATATTAGCAAGTTCTGGGTGATGGTCAAAAGTGAAATTATTTTGCAGAATAGGTATTTAGCAAATATTACCCTATACTATTTCTTTAAGTTGTTAAAATATGTGTTAAAAATGCTGCTGTTGTCTATAATAGTTTTGCAGTCTTTCATTTAAAATCCATCCATCTCTTGATTTGTACCTGTGTAACAGGCTATTAAATTAGCAATATTTCCTAGATGTTTAGCTGAAATGGCAAAATCTGATTTGAATCATTGTTTTGATTTGGAAAATGTATTCAATTCAATTTGACAATTCTATTCATGTTTTTTTAAATGATCAATTCAGTTTGGCAGTTTCAATCAAATTGCCAAATTAAATCAAGCTGGTTGAGATTTTCAAAAAAGGAATTTATGCATCTGTCCAAAGCATCCATATATGGTAGATTCAGAACCACACAATGCAAAGTAAACAATTTGTATCAGCTTTACAATTTGATTTAGAAAATCACAGAAAGGCAATTAGGTTCAGAGATTTTATTAAATTGACTTCAAATCAAATCTTCAAACTGAATAGTTGCCCAAGTACAAGACAAGCTGTTCTCCTATTCTTTGAATCTAAACAGGGAATTTCAATGAATGAATTACATGTTGTACACAGAAAGAGCATCAACTTCATTTCAATAAATAAAGCATTCAGACTAATGGATAAACTTACATACATATGCATCATGCCATTGGTTTTCTGGACAAGCAACTTTATGTAAAGCACAGGGAAGGAGTAAGAAGTAGTAGGCCAAAGGAATTAAAATGGTAAAATATAAAAAAGTAGGCTCCCCCAAAAAGGCTTGACATATGAAAAAGAAAACTACAGAACTAATACTATTTTATGCCAACAGCATACCCTGTAGTGTTCCACATCTTTTTATCCTTGCAAAAAAAAAAAAAGAAGAAGTGCTTCCACTATGTCCTTATTTCTATTTCATACATTGCCTATTGTTCTTTAAACTTTTCACCTTTTTCTTTTTTCAGAATCCCATCAACTTCATCCAGTCACAACTTTCACTTTCCTCTTTTCTCTCAACTACTCATTCTTTCTTCATATATTTGCTTTGATTCATCTCTTATTCAATCTCTCTGTGACCAAACAGCCTTCACATACTTTTTGTACATCTGACTTACTATTTATTCAGTACCCATTTGTTCTGACCCCATCTCTGCTTGTATTATTATACATACTTTTAAAGTAAACTATTCCCGATGCATTCAACCTATATTTATGTTTCTTCCAGCATCCTTTCCTTCCATATAACATGGATATGCGCATTTCTTACAAGGCCACAGGGCAACTTATTATCTTCATATAAATACAGAAACATGTTAACATTTATCCATTCTTGTCTTGCTATTTTGTCCTGGATAGTACTAGAGCCTAGAGAATATTCAATTAATTTGCCAAGGTTGTTATAACTGGTTGTACATTGTCCTGAATGGAAATATAGGGACTGATCCTGGCCTGCTGCTTTTCAACATCTTTATACATGACCTAGAGAACTGAATGAAAATTATAACACTTTTCACTTTTCACTCAAGCCTGCCTTCTAGGAGTCCAAGATACATTTTAGCTTTCCCTTCCTAGTTATCTAGAACTTATCTAGATCCATGGCATCAGATATTTGGAGGAAAGCAGTCCCTTGACCAATTCTTCTCTGTTGGTCAGGATGAGATCCAGGATCTCATTGTCTTTTCTCTTTGTCTTTTCTTCTATCTTTTAGAAAATGAAATTATTAGCAAGAAAGGTCAGAAATCTGTTGGAGGAGGAGCCCCCAAACCTTTTGGATTTCAGAGACTGATTCCGTGGAGAGAGGTTTTTCCGCAGACCGGAGGGGGTGTGATTGGAGCGTCCTCTTTTATCCCTAGGTAGGCCATGGCATAAGAATCCAAATCTTTCTGAGCAAAACATTTGCTTGCAGGATCCTGCTGCAGTGCCCTGTGCCTTGATCTTTGTTAGGAATTAACTTTCTATTAAAAAGTATTAAAAAAGAAAGGCTAGACTCCAATCTTGCATTTGAAACTAATATAGCAACTCAAGAATTTATTGTTAAGCAGAATCCAAGTTCGTTTTCTTCATCTCAGTAAACTCCTTCATAAAACTCCCTTGTTCCTTTTGATTTCATTTGTTCTGGTAGCAACATCTCAGCTGCTTGTTGCGACAACACTGTGCTGGCTTATCAAGGGTTTAGCCTAGAATTAAGAACTGTCTCTTTAAGACATAGTATTCTGGGGAATGTAGTCCATGCCATGTAGTCCATGGCATGTGATCATAACTGTGTACTCTTATTGGTCATTGAAGTATGCCTGGGGGGCGGGAGTAAAGGAAGTCACTTTCAAGCTCTCTACCGAGAAAGCATGCCTGAAGGAGATGGGAAGCATTAATCCTTTTTTACAATATTCGTGATGGTTCCAGATTATGACTGTAGATTCAGAAGAACTTCTACATAACCGTGAGTGTGTAGTCCATGGCATGTGATCATAACTGTGTACTCTTATTGGTCATTGAAGTATGCCTGGGGGGCGGGAGTAAAGGAAGTCACTTTCAAGCTCTCTACCGAGAAAGCATGCCTGAAGGAGATGGGAAGCATTAATCCTTTTTTACAATATTCGTGATGGTTCCAGATTATGACTGTAGATTCAGAAGAACTTCTACATAACCGTGAGTGTTGTCAGAGGATGC
>QLTV01000967.1:1998188-2009447 GCA_003457575.1 Thermophis baileyi
TTCTATTCTATTCTATTCTATTCTCTTCTATTCTATTCTATTTTATTCTATTCTTATTCTATTCTCTTCTATTCTAAATATGACATACCTGTATGCAAAAAGTCATGGGAGCACAAAGTGGAAAACGTTACTGAAAATGAGACTGTGAAGACCTTGTGGGACTTTCGAATACAGACAGATCATCATTAGAACACAACACGCCAGATATCACGGTTGTCGAGGGCCGAAGAGTACAGTTTATTGATATCGCTGTACCAGGAGATGCCAGAGTCGAAGAAAAAGAACTGGAAAAAATTATGAAATATCGCGACCTGGCCATTGAAACTACACGGCTATGGATGAAACATGTAACAGTGATACCCATTGTCATCGGGGCACTTGGTACCATGTCCAAGAATTTCACAAAACACATCAAGAAATTGCAGCTTCCTGCAATAACACCAGCGGAACTGCAAAAGACTGCGCTACTCGGAACATCATATATTTTAAGAAGATACTTGGTTGATACCTAGGACGCTGGCAGCAACCCATATCAACCATTAGCACTAGTCAGTGGTATTTGTGACACTTTTTTAAATGTTCAGTTGACTGAGTTTCATGTTTAATGAATAAAAGATAATAATAATAATAACAACAACAACAACAGCAACAACAACAACAACAACAATAATAATGTAGTTGTCAATATTTAGGTTCTCTTATTAAATAAAAATAATGTTTGTAACTAGAATTTTCAATTATTGGAAGAACATGATAATGGTGAAATATGGGATTAAAACCCAACCACTGAAAACTGTCATTGTAAACAGACACATTTATTGATATTGCATTTTTCTACATTAATTTTCAAACAATTTTTTGTGGACTATTTATGCATATCCTTATTGTTTGTGTAGTGAACGGATACATTATGAATTATCTGCTGTTTTATTATCAATTTTCTTATAAAGCATGCATAAATAATTTCCCAGAATTCTTACTTCTTCCAGTTCATTGATATTTCTTCCCTTTCTTTTTCATGGCTTTCATTTTATACAGTGCTTTACATCCCTCTCTAAGTGGTTTACGGAGTCAGCATATTGCCCCCAACAATCTGGGTCCTCATTTTACCGACCTCGGATGGATGGAAGGCTGAGTCAACCTTGAGCCAGTGAGATTCGAACTGCCAAATTGCAGGCAGCCAGCAGTCAGCAGAAGTAGCCTGCAGTACTGCATTCTAACCACTGCGCCACTGCAGCTCATAATAATAACGTAAATATCTCTTTTGTACCAGTGGTGGGTTCCTCCCGGTTCAGACCGGTTCGGCTGAACCAGTAGTGACCTGCTGGTGACATCATGATGACATCACCAAACCAGATCGGTCAGTGCCAGTCTGTGGGGGCCGCCATCTTTTTTTTTTGAATTTTTTTTTAATTTTTTTGAATTTTTTTTTTGAATTTTTTTTATTTTTTTTTCCCTTCTGAGCATGCGCAGAAGCTGTGCATGCAGTCGCCATCTTTTTTTTGGCTTTGTTTTTTTTGGGGGGGGATTTTTTGTTACTGCGCATGCGCGCATGCAAGGCGCGCCCACGCGGCGCGGGAGGGAGCGAAGCGGCAGTGAGGTAAGTTGGAACCCACCCCTGTTTTGTACCTGCTGTACTGACACTTGTATCCATTTAGATGAATTTTATAAAAATACCCCTAATAAGTGAAATTGATGTGATCCTATGCACGACCCTAGAAACTTTACTTTTTAAAGTACACATATTAATGCAGAGATAAGTAAGATAATACTGTTAATGAACCTTGTTGTGAGCATGCATATAACTACACTTAGATTTAAAAGAAATAAACAAATAATTGCTTGGATTAAAAAAAATATTTAGGAAACAAAATAGTGGCTGCCAATCAAGACTGGTGGACAATATAGTACTTTTCTGTAGGTAGCAAACTGTCTAGCAATCCCTGAACCCTGTTTCTGCAGTTCCCAGAAAGCCTTCTGATCAAGATTGCTAAAAATCAGTAGCCTACTTCCTTGCATTGGTATTCAGAGTGGTGGAATGACAAAACATGTGTTGTGATACCAAACTCTACTTCTTTTATTTCATAATAGAAACAGTTCATAAAGATCAGAGCTTGCACCAAGATATAATGATGCACATTTTGTCCTATTGGCAAAACTTCTGGATTCTGTGGACATGACTCACACCTGACCCATCCCAATACCTATTACAAGACCCTCACTTGACACACCCACACCTGAAGCCCTTATAAACAGAACACTGACACTGACATCCCCTAAACTCCACTGAAGATGTTACTTAGCCTGGTAACGAAATGTTCGGAAACTAACCCACAAGCTTGGAGAATGAACCTTCACCCTCATCTGTGGACATTGTTGGTTCCTTATTTTGAGATGGAGAATTATGATTGTAGTATAACCACTTTACATGTTTTTTTTTTAAAAAAACAGGCAAGAAATACAGAATGCTCTTTCCAAAACTCAAGAAGAATCTGAATATTGTGGCTCTGCCCACATATATGACATAGCTTTGTCTCCTTTTTATCATTGGCCCATGCACTGTGCCCTTCATTTTCTCCAACAATTGTTTCACCCAGTCATTGTCATCAGCAACAATAAATATAAGACAGCTGCTCTCTGAAATTTTTATAATTTTTTTGCTAAAACCTTTGTAATAGACATAAGGAGTAATTGACATTACAGTCTAAGTAACTGACATTACTTAGACTGTTAAGAACTAAGAGATAGTTCACTTCAGCTCATGCTGAATTGCTATTCTTTCTCTTCTCCATAAAACAAAGACAGCCTATCACTGTGCATTGTCTTTTCAGGTTCAAAGAACACTTCCCAAATCACCTACTGAAGGTCGCAACTCATGTTTTTTTCATTCATTATGTCAAATATTCACAACATAACAAGCTGATGGGAATCTAGAGCTTAAACCTCTGAAATCAGAAAGCAGAAGTAGATTCAGAGTAATAAACAATCTCATCGGGTTAACCTGTCATTTTCAAGTTGGTCTTGATGTAATTGAAAAGTGCCATGGGCTAGAAAAACAAGATCTTCAGGGAAGACATGGGTCAAATTGTTTCATGCATGCTCAAAGACTCTGACCCCAAACATCTCTAAATCAATGAAATGATTCTTGTTGACTGTAGTTAACAATTTCAGGGACATTTTAAGTGCCCAGAACAAAAAGCACCACCTTATGTATTACAACAGCTTTTAGTCCCTGGAAAGAAGAACCAGAAACTACCTGCATACAACATAAAAATAATAAACAGATGTATTTATTATTTTCCCTACTATCTCTGTAGAATAAAACAGACCCTTTTCTGGATTGTATTATTTTTACATTCTGCATTCCTACATCATTCCTAATTATCAACACTAAGCATTAAACCAAGGACTTCTAAATGTAAAATCCATGATTTCCATTAAACAAATGGAAAAACCTTAAAATCGATATATTAAATTAATGTAAATCACCTAAATGTGTAACTTGTTTATTCATATAATGAATCAAATTATTTGTCAATTCATGTAAAATATTGTGAAACCTACATGAAAGAAAACAATGGGTCAGTTTTGATTAGTGGAAAATAGCCTTTTTAAAAATGGATAAATTAAGGAAAAAAATAAATTAAAGAATATGTAAAGGTTATTAATGATGGAAGTATGTCACAGATTTATCATTTTGCAAAACTATCCCGAAATCCCCCTTTCTTTTCAGTCAGGAGTGCCTCTCTTTTTAAACTGCTGTCTAAAGATATTCAAATCACATGTGTCCTAAATAGTATCATTTACTTTAGGTCAGAGGTGGGGAACTATGGCCCCTTTATGGCTTGTGGACTTCAACGCCCAGAATTTCTGAGCCAATTGCCTCAGGAATTCTGGGAGTTGAAGTCCACAACTCATAAAAGGCCCATAGTTACCCACCCCTGCTTTAGGTAGTAACTGTTTTGTTTTTCTTTTTTTCAAGTTTAAGGTAATCACATGACCTTGAAAGAATAGCTTCTCTTAAGAGTGATTTCTGTACACCTGTGGTAGCACTGAGTTCCTCAGAGCGAATGGTAATGTCAAAAATTATTGCCCCATAAAAGTTTTTATCCCCGCAATAAAAATAATATATAAAGTGAAGAATTATAAGGGTGCCTTACATATTGCAATGTCATACTGAAGTACTTCAATAAAAGATATACTCCATTTTGATCTGATGGTGGGTGAGAATAGCTACTTATACATATATATATATATATAAACATATATATTCACAAGTTATAAACAAAGGGACTTTGCAGGAGAAAAGGTGAGTGCCCACCTTTCTCTTCCTTTTGAACAGTTGATTGTAGCAATTATTTAATGGGTTTTCCACATACCGGTAATAGCCCAAGATATTAAATCTTGACCTCTAACAAGGCTTCTCCCAGGATATCACTGTGTCTGTAATTCCAGGGTTGGAATCTCACGCATAGGGAATGCTCCTTATTTTGAAAGCTGGAGGTTGATTTTGAGCACTGTATGTTTGTTTGTTTTGAACTTCAACAGCAATAGATTTTTCTCCTTTTCTTCTGAAGTGTTAGTATAATGTTTGACCCATGAATAATGTGAATAAGTATTATAAAAATTGCTACAAAGAATAGTAGAAGCTCCTTCAGTATCAATTACTTTTTTTGCTTAACCTTTCAGATTAATATGGAAGTGATATAGAATGAATTCGTGTGTGTGTGTGTGTGTGTGTGTGTGTGTGTGTGTATTTGAAATCAGTCTGTCTGTCTGTCTGTCTATCTGTCTATCATCTATCAACTTCAAATATATATATTTGTAGACTTCAACTTGGCATTCAATACCATCATTCCAGAAATCCAATGACTGTTCCATCATCGGCAAATTTCAGTAGTTTAACAGAAGAATCCTTAGAAATGCAGTCATTAGTATATATATAGAGAAGAGCAATGGAGAGAGCACACAGCTCTGAGGGACACCTGTGCTAATTGTCTGGGTACTCAATGTAATTTTCCCTGGCTTCACCTGTTGCTTCCTATCTGGCAACAAGTTTATAATCCACCTACAAGTATGGACAGGCACAGCTAGCTGAATCAGTTTGAGTGTAGAATTTCTGGTATGAAAGATGGTATTGAATGCCAAGCTGAAGTCTACAAAAAGGACTCTTTGGGGATTAAAGATGTTGCAAGATGTAGCACGGTGGCATATTGACAACATTATCTGCCAATCTGTTTGCATGGTAGGCAAACTGCAAGGGATCTAACAGTGGATCCGTGAGGCTTTGCAGGTGGGCCAACATTAACCTTTCAAAAGTCTTCATAACTACAGATGTCAGAGTGACCGGTCTGTAGTCATTCTGATCCTTGATGGAGAGTTGCTTGGACACCAGAGTGATAGTAGAGTGTTTGAAGCAAGAAGGAACATAAGACATCTCCTGGTCTCCAGTGATTTATTTATTTATTTATTTTTAAAAATATTTTTATTGGTTTTCAAATTTAATATATCACAATATTTATAGACATCCAGTGATTTATTAAAGATGCTGGTGAAGATGGGGGCCAGTTGATCAACACAGGCTTTCAAGCAAATAGGAACTATTCCTGGGCATGATGCTTTTCACTCACACACACAAACCAGCGGTGGGTTGCTCCCGGTTCAGCCCAGTTCTGCGAACTGGTAGCGACGGCGGCGGGAGGCTCTGCCCACCCACCCGGGACGCTTCTGTGCATGCGTGGAAGCATCGCGCGCGCAAACCGGTAGCGACGGGATTTAGAACCCACTACTGACACAGACCCCATGGTCATTTTGAGTGCTTGGAATCTAGCTTGCCTTTATGACTGGTTGCAGTGTCCTACATGTGCAACCAATCATGTGACCATGATTTGCAACATTCTTTGCCAAAAAGTGCCCATTTGGAAGAATGGATTCACACTTATGACCATGGCATTTGCTTAACACTTGTGAAGTTTGTTTAATGACCACTGATTTGCTTAATGACCTCCACAAAAAATGTCATGAAATCCAGTTTGGTCATGCAGGTGCCTCAGTTTATGACCATAATAATGTATGACCCTAAATCAATCCCAATTATGGTTCTAAATTGAGAACTATAGGTAAATATATGCATTGCAGAAATCCAAGAAGAAAGCTATCATTGATATTCAAACAATATTAAAACCTTTAAAAAAGGTTTGAAGTTAATGACATTCAAGGCAATCAAATAATCAAATGGTTTTCATTAGTTACAATTAGCAATTTGTACCATGACACAGAGATTTGAAGCAAAGAATGGCTTATGGGAATTAAATACATGCAATTAAATAAGAGAAAGCTAAAGCAAGGGATTTTGAGAAGCAATTCATATTAATCATTAACACATTGTTCAGGTATTGCGAGGAGAGGAGAGGAGAGGAGAGGAGAGGAGAAGAGAAGAGAATAGAGCAGAAGAGAAGAGAAGAGACAAGAAAAGGAAAGATGGTGGCATTACAGCCTTTCGCCATAGCAAAGAAAGAAAGAAAATTATAGTTATAACAATTATATACAGAAATATACATATAGAAAATTAAAGGAATGGAAGGTTTTATGTTGTGGGGGCAGGAAAGGAGAAAGGATTTTTTTTCTGATCAAGGAATGGAACAGCTTGCCTTCAGAAGTTGTGGGAGCTTCATCACTGGAGGCTTTCAAGGGGAGATTGGACTGCCATTTGTCGGGGATGGTGTAGGATCTCCTGCTTGGATGGAGGATTGGACTAGATGACCTACAAGGTCCCTTCCAACTCTGTTAATCTATCTAAGAAGGAAAGAGAAGGAGGAGAAAGAACCACCTTATTACCAGACCTGGGTTTCACTGACTTGTAATGCTTGTATACAAATCTAGGCAAGCCAAGTTAAAAAAGAAGGGCATTGGAAAATGAAGAGGAAGAGAAAGGCTGAGAGAATGAGAAAGAGGCAGAGAGAAATTTATTCAGCTGATTCTTTCTTTTGCATAAAACTTAAAATAGTTTTTTTTTTAAATAGAAAAAAGTTTGAGAGAAAACAAATGAACAAATAATAACACTGTACAGGAGCACAGTCTATTCCTTATATAGGGATTTCTATCCTGAGGCAAAAATATTGCTACTTCTGGAGTATCCATTTGAGAAAACAGGAAGAAAAGGAAGATAGCAGAGCCTAAAAAACATCAGTGAGGGACATAGAAAGTCTTTGCTTGTCAGAAGATTACAAAAAGTGATCACATGACCCTGGGACATTGCAACCATCATAAATATGAATCCGTTGCCATGTGTCTGAATTTTTATTACGTGCAGCATGGGGATGCTGCAATGGTCATAAGTGTGAAAAATGGTCATAAGTCACTTTTTTCAGCATCGTTGTAACTTCAAACGGCCACTGAATGAACTGTTGTAAGTCGAGGATTACCTATATCTGAACTGAATCTTTCAATTATATATGTGCATGTACATACATGCACATATGCATATATAAAAGTATTGGCAATCAAATATTGCTGATAAAAATTATATGTATGTGTGCAGAGAGAGAAAGAGAAATCCCAAAATCTTGAATGCAACTGATTGCGGTGTTAAGGAAGAAGCAGATGCTGTCTGTTTCCCATTTTCTGTTCATGTGGTTCGGTTGTTTATGTGGCACAAATAAAAGAAACACATTTTCTAAACTCCTGCAGCGCACTTGATTAGTCCTTTGGTGGCAGATGAGTTTCAGTGTAATGGAATCCAACAGGTATAAAGAAGAGCCTGGCTCTGTGGTTGGTTCAAAATAGCAGCAATGGAATTTCTCTTGTTTGTCATCTCTATGGCAAGTATCAAGTATTTGAGATCTAAAGTCTGAAGATAACTGCTCTCTCCCTTGTTTGCAGCCTGACAAATCAAATTAAAAGTGTAAAATATTGCGCCCAGAATGAAAAGGCCCTGTGCCTGAACAATGAGAAATGGATGTGATAACAGTATGTATCTTTTCATTTATATATCTATGTCTATCTATAGCTATCTATATTTATCTGTCTGTCTGTCTCTGTATACTGTGCATGGTTCATTAAAAAAAAAAAGGATATTCCTCTGCATTCTGCTTATCTCCTTGGCTCTGTTTACACATTTTGTTTTTACACAAGCCAACATTTTTCAACAGCTTTTTTCCCCTTCCCCCCTGTACTCCCTCTGTGTTTGCCTTCTGGTTGTAACAGAATAATTTCTAAGTCTTTAGAATCTGTGTGTTTAGGGGGGGGGGGATAATAAAAACTTTTCTTTGCCCACATATGCTTTTTTTTAATTTTCTGGATATGAGCAAATTACTGTACTGGAAAAAAAACAAAAAACAATCCACTCCACAAACCAGTGAAACTTCAGATCCACCATATCAAATCAGGATAATGAGAAGCTCTTTATGACCTTGCTCCTTTCTATCTGGAAAATAACTCTTTACTTCCACTGCTTTAAGGGAACTTGGTAGTATTAAAGAACTCCTTCCCTTCCTTCCACTGTTCTATCTTACAAGCCTGTAAACTGCTTTTTTCTCATTCCTGTAGTTTGTCAAGTATCTCATCTGCAAGCACTTAGATTAAAAGCAAGAGATGACACTAGACCATTGATGGCGAACCTATGGCACGCGTGCCATAGGTGGCATGCGGAACCATATCTGAGGGCACACGAGGCGTTGCCCCATGTCAGCTCCAGCGTGCATGTGCTCGCTGGCCAGCTGATTTTCGGCCTTCTTTTTGGTCTTTTTCGCTCTCCCCAGGCTTCAGGAAAGCCTCCTGAAGCCCGGGGATGGCGAAAACGGCCCAACGGCCCAACCAGAAGTTCACTTGTGTGCTCACCCCCAGCCTCCTTTTCGCTGTCAGAGGTTTTCAGGAACTTCTTTCGCTTTGGACAGTTGCAGCCAGGCCTCGCACACCTCGGCCCATTTCTTCTGCAGCAAGGCTTTCCTGAAGGCCTCTGCAGCCGATAACAGAGCTCCAGATCGATCCGGAGCTCTGTTATCGGCTACAGAGGCCTTCAGGAAAGCCTTGCTGCAGAAGAAATGGGCCGAGGTGTGTGAGGCCTGGTTGCAACTGTCTGAAGGTAAGTAGTAGGGCAGCTCCACTTCTGTTTCGTTTCCGAACTTCCGATTGGCACGTTGGGCCATTTTTTGCCACCCCCAGGCTTCAGGAGTCTTTCCTGAACACTGGGGAGAGCGAAAAACAGCCCAATGGGCCTACAGGAAGTCCGGAGGCTTCAGTGAGGCCTGTGCGCATGCACGGGAGGCAGCGGGGGTTGTGCGCATGGATGGGGGTTGTGCGCATGCGCGGGGAGAGGGCATTGCATTATGGGTGTGGGCATGTGCGTGCACGCTATCGTGCGTGCGCGCACCCTTTTGGCACCGGAGCCAAAAAAGGTTTCCCATCACTGCACTAGACTGTCTTTCATTCTGTGAAACAAAGACTAACTCCATCAATTCCAAGACATTTCAACTTACTACATTGCTTTTTAGCTTTAGTTAGTACATAGAGAGTGCTAAATCTGGCCTTTGCTTGGAAGCTAAGTGTGGTCAGGCCTGGTTAATACTTGGATGGGAGAGTAACAGGAAATCCCAGGCCCGTAGGCTGGATAGCAATGCAAACTGCTTCCATTCTGCTGCCAAGAAAATGACAAAGTTATTTTAAAGGAAGTTACCAGGAGTCAAGCTTGATTTAAGGGCACCTTTACCTTTATATTTATGCAGCAAGTAGGATTTTGGGTGACCTCTATGCTAATACTAAATTGCTTGGCACTCAGGTATAGTAAATGAATGCATTTGATATCACAGCAGGCATAGCCATAAATCTCAGCTTTCCAGACACTTAACCCTATACTCAGGAACTATCTAACAACAGCTCTTGTCCTTTATCACAGACAGGAATGAAGCCGTATCTTTGCAAAAGATCTGAAAACTATAATGCACAAAAACCATGGCATATATGTGCGCATATGTATCTGTCTGATCCAGGATTTAAATTCTAGGTTTTTTTTTTAAGTCAATGGAAATTTGGCTGGCCTCTTCTTGGCCTTAGGACTGGGAGACGTACTCAATATTTATATAACTGTTCTCCCCATCCTGGGAGAAATTGATTCCTGCATTAGTATCCTCATTCTTTATATTCGAGGGCCATAAGTGTCTATGTAGGACTATTTCTGTGAAAAGTTTTGCTGCTGTGCTTGCGTAATTAAGATACAAAAGTGGATATTAGTATTTCTTACACAAATAACTAAAAAACCAGAGAAAATGCAAAAATGATCGAGAACTGAATGGATGTATTCACGAAACAACAAATTCTTACTGTTTCTGTTTTATAATCCTTGTTAGTGGAACACAATTATAGTCTACAGATTTTTCCTACGTATCGTAGAAATTTGTAATGTGTTTTGGCAAGTCTTATACCATATGAAAGTTTTGAAATGCATTTTTATCATATTTATATTACTAGCCACATAAGAGGTCCAAGAACCTCTTTTAAGGAAAAACAACAATAACAGCAACAAGACAAATAATTTTACTATACTCTGATATATGTTTTCATGAATGGTTTAAAAACATTTTTTCTTCCAAAATAAGCATTTTAAAAACATAGCTACTACTATTTGGTCCAAGTATTAGTAGCTTAACTTTTTCTCCCCTTAATGCACTTCTTCTCATGGGGACAGAATGTTCAAATTCACTTTCAGCAGAAATTGAGTTTTTATATCCCTATTGTGTAGTTTTGCTAAAAGAAAATTGAGTAAGTGAGTGAGTGAGTAAGTGAATTGTTAGATAGTGGGTAGAGATGACAGGAGACAGATTTCCAAAGCAGCTCTTTATTTCAGCTCTTGTATCAGCAACCAGCAAAGAGCAGTCTGACAGCTTGCCCTTTTATAGGGAGCTGTCAGACAGACCAGCCAATAGCGTTTGAGCTTTTTCCCGCTCAAACGCTGGACCTGGTTGGAACCATGCAACACAGTTTAAACAGTTAGAACATAACACCCCTCCTCTCCTGGATGGAGCTGTCCAGCATACGTAATCACGCAGGTAGGCGGGGTGTTTTGGAGCCCTACTAGACCTGCGCAATTCAGTTGGTGGTGAGGCAGCGGCCTGTGCGGGCAGGTCGGCTGCCGCTCCGGGGCTCGAGCATGGAGGGTGGAGGAAGGTAGGGGGTGTGGCCTCCACGGCCGAAGGGACCGGTTCGAAGGGAGGACATCGCTGGCTCTCGGCTTCCACAGGTAGGCCTTCCGAGACACCCGGGCTT
>QLTV01000967.1:2012912-2035705 GCA_003457575.1 Thermophis baileyi
TGTCTGCCTGGCTGGTTGAAAGTGCTGAAGAAGCTAGTCACAGTTCTCCTGGCCCAAGCCTTCGTCGCCACTGTTAGATAGTGGGTAGAGATGACAGGAGACAGATTTCCAAAGCAGCTCTTTATTTCAGCTCTTGTATCAGCAACCAGCAAAGAGCAGTCTGACAGCTTGCCCTTTTATAGGGAGCTGTCAGACAGACCAGCCAATAGCGTTTGAGCTTTTTCCCGCTCAAACGCTGGACCTGGTTGGAACCATGCAACACAGTTTAAACAGTTAGAACATAACATGAATGAATGACAGAAAGGTTCAGTAACACTATTTAGTCTTAAACACATTCTTTCCAGACTAAGAACTTAGACAAATGTGGATTAAAGCTCCACTGAAGTTATCTAAAAGCAGTGAAGTGAAACTAATATATACAATTGTGAAGGCTTTTCTTATTTTATAATTTTCAACAAGAATATTTATTCTATATTTTCATGATCCTGGGATTGCTATAGAAAGTACATCTTTGTCATTTCAGAATCATTGTAATTTTGCTGGAACAAAAGCAAAACATATTTCTAATCATTTCAGATGACTACAATGTCCCAGTGAAGGAATGTGATCTAAAACTGATCTCACTATTTGGGGGCACTGCACTTTTTTTAAAAAAATGCTATGAATTTTTCAAATGTACAGCTTCTATCCCTGGAAAGCTATTTTGGATACAAATGCTATATTGTCAAGAGCAAATTGTGCAACAGAGAAAACATTTTGTCTATTATGGGTATTTTTCCCCCTACTGGATGCATGAAGTTTAAAAGTAGAACATTTCTGTTCAGATCATTAACAAAAAATAAATTATACTATATCCAAAATAAGTGTAGCAATTCTATCACAAAATGTATTGGTAGAGATTGGTTGAATGAAGAGAAAGCATTCAAAGTGGTACAAGATATAAAAGGTGTTAGTTAAGGAACCTATTAAAATGACAGAAATGTGAGCAAAGTTCATTCAGAACCTGGCAAACCCAACACACTTTGCTTTTTGTCCAAGTAAAATGCATGGTTGAAAGAATAATTGATTGTCAGGTCAAATGGATGGGAAGTTCATGGTTCTTAGCAGTTCTTAAGCATTCCTTCAGCAATTATGCTGCTGCTGCTGCTGCTGCTGCTGCTGCTGCTGCTGCTGCTGCTGCTGCTGCTATTTAATGCATACGATAAATGTGTGAGTCACCAATATGGGTAAGAAGAGAAACGAAAATAATAGGGAAATAAACTGACCTGTTAAAAGTTGGGAGAATTGGACTCTGTTGGAAGCATGGAAAAGGAAAAGAGAAGAGGCATATATTCATGCACTGAATTGTTTCCATTCTCAACAAAAGGTTTTGAACTGCAAACCTAAGCTAACTTGCTTGGGTATACTATGAGCCGAGGTGGCGCAGTGGTTAGAGTGCAGCACTGCAGGCTACTTCAGCTGACTGCTAGCTGCAGTTCGGCGGTTCAAATCTTACCCGCTCAAGGTTGACTCAGCCTTCCATCCTTCGGAGGTGGGTAAAATGAGGACCCAGATTGTTGGGGGCAATATGCTAACTCTGTAAACCGCTTAGAGAGGGCTGTAAAGCACTATGAAGCGGTATATAAGTCTAAGTGCTATTGCTATTGCTACTTCCTACTGAATTCAATGCAATGTATTTCTAAAATATCCATAATATTGTCCTGCTCATATAGTCTTCCTTATATCTAAGCCATTTCCTTCCTTTTTTGGTGGGGAAGCTGGGTTCAAATATTTGTTATCTAGAATCCATGGAGTACATGGAGCTTTCCACCATATTATTAGATCCTTAGAAAAGTGTTTGCTGAGCATAACCATAATTATTTTCAGGGTGGTTGGGAATGAGCATGGTAAGCTAACAAAATCCAAAGACTATAGTTTGAAATCATCATTGATTTCATCAGTATCATCCTTATTGAGGAAATAAATTGTGGTCTGGTTACAAACAATAGTAAGACTGATGGCACTTAAATAGAATGTAGTGGCCTTAAGCCCACCAGAGTCTGTAGCTGTTGAAAAAAATCCTTGTACTTTTCTAAAAATGTCTTCTTCAATTTTTCCCTTTGTTCTAATTCTTTCTTTCTCATTAAACCAATTGAAAAATGAATATTTAGTAAAATTCTTATAAGTGATGTGTTGAATTGTCTTCCCTTACATAATACATGAATGGGAGGAATGAATAGTACAGCTTTGCAAAGCCTTAGTAAGACCTCAATTGGAATACTGCATCCAGTTCTGGTCACCACAATACAAAAAAGATGTTGAGACTTTGAAAAGAGTGCAGAGAAGAGCAACAAAAATGATTAGGGGACTGAAGTCTAAAACATATGAAGAACGGTTGCAGGAACTGGGTATGTCTAGTCTAAGGAAAAGAATGACTAGGGGGACATGATAGCACTGTTCCAATACTTGAAGGCTCCTACAAAGATGAGGGCGTCAAACTATTTTCCAAAGCACTGAAAGGCAAGACAAGAAACAATGGTTGGAAACTAACCAAGGAGAGAAGCAACCTAGAAATAAGGAGAAATTTCCTAATGGTGAGAGCAATGAACCAATGGAATAGCTTGCCTTCAGAAGTTGTGGGTGCTCCATCATGGAAGGCTTTCAAAAAGAGACTGGACAACCATTTGTCTGAAATGGTATAGGTCTCCTGCTCGAGCAGAGGGTTGGACTAGAAGACCCCTGAGGTCCCTTCCAACTCTGTTATTCTATGTTCTAAGAATGGGGAGAGCGTCTCAGTGTATGTATGATCTTCTTCCCTAGCTTCCTAGAATACAGAAAATTCTCCCAGTCTAGGTGGGCTTCTTCTTCTTTTTTTTTTTCAAACCAGGAAACAGGACTATAGATTAAAGGACTGATGTGAGACAGAAGAAAACTAACAGCAGCATTCAGAGCTGCTTCTTCTTAATATAGGAAGCTTTAAAAAAAATACCCCCAAAGGAAAAGAGAAGTCTCTTTCCCCAGAGAATAAAACTTGGGAAGCTGGAAGACAGTTCTCACAACACTACTTTTTTTAAAAAAATGTACAAGTTTGGAGGGAAGTCGAAGAGGGAAACAGAAATGGGAATAGAAAGAATAACTAAGGTATAGAATTTAAAGAAAGTCTCTAAGCATCAAACTTGGAAAGGAGTTCAGTAACCGAATAAATATCAAGGTGAACATCCAGAGTATCTCTAGTTCCATAGTGTCCAGGGGCAGGTAGAGGCTTCTGTTTTCTACCTGACAGAGATAAAAGCAAAATAAATGTTGATATGCCAGAGCAGAAATTTGTTGCTATTTTCTCACATGATGATGATGATGATGATGATGATGATGATGATGATGATGATGATGATGATTGTTACGTACTGCCGTATGTAATAGATTTGCATAGCCGCCGCTGATTGGCTAATACAGTGGCGGGAGAATTAAACTGCTGTCAGTGGTCGGCTAGGCTATAGGGAAGCCCTTAAAAGTGGCTTCCCTGCAGCCTGCCGCGAGTTCGCATTGCATCCAGCTAACCAGAAATAAAGGTGCTGAACAGTTCCTACGTCTCACCTCTTCTTTCCCGTGCAAATCTAACACTGGCGATGAAGGTGGTGGAAGAAGGACAACAGGACAAAGGCACCTCATGGCATCCTCGACCATCTTAGAAGCAAGCACCGACCTGCTCCGGCAAACTACAGGATGGCTACTCAAACTTCTCCCACTCCAGTGATCTTCGATCCAAAGACTGAAGAATGGACAACCTACATGAGCTGTTTTCGCATGTTCCTGGAAGCCAACAATTTCCAGGATCTGCCGGATAACAGGAAGAGGGCTCTCTTCCTCACCTACTGCGGGCCGAAGATCTACAAAATGTGATCAACAAAACCCTTGTGGCTCCCACAGACATTGAATCCATTTCATGGACAACGCTCCAGACGACCCTGATGGAGCACTACGCGCCTGCAGCAACCCCGATGGTCAGCAGGAATGAGTTTTACCATTGCCGCCAACGTAATGGTGAATCAATAAATGACTTTGTTGCCAAACTCTGGGAGATCGCAACCAAGTGTGAATTTATAAACCCGGAAGAGATGATGAAGGATTGCATCATCCTAGGCATAAGAGACCTTAATTTACAAAAAAAATTGCTGATCAGACAGGGGGCAACATTCAAGGATGTCGTAGAGGAAGCCCGAGCCACCGAATCCTCGGACAACTCAGCTGCAGACATCCAAAAGACCGGCACAGTCCATCACAACCACAGGGAGCCCTACTGGATGACCGAAGTTCCCGAATTCGAAGGAGAATCGGAGGAGGACGAAGCGATACACCGTTTGCAAAATGAAAGAAGGGTAAGCCCCAGAGACTGTGAAAACAGGCAAATCCGATGCTCGGGTTGCCTAGGGGGCCATGCAAGGACAGTGTGTAAGTTCAAAGACGCCATTTGCCGCCACTGCCAGAAAAGAGGGCACATTGTGGAAGCATGCAGAGCAATAGCAACAGCACTTAGACTTATATACTGCTTTACAGTGCTTTACAGCCCTCTCTAAGCGGTTCACAGAGTCAGCATATTGCCCCCAACAATATGGGTCCTCATTTTACCCACCTTGGAAGGATGGAAGGCTGAGTCAACCTTGAGCCGGTGAGATTTGAACTGCCGAACTGCAGCTAGCAGTCAGCTGAAGTAGCCTGCAGTACTGCACTCTAACCACTGCGCCACCAAACCTACCCCATACCAGCCAGCCCAGTACCAGCCCAGACAACCCATGGGGCCAGGAAGACAAGGGCAGAACTGTCCAGGGGGACAAAGGGGTAGGCGCAGAGAAGACTACCAATACCAGGACAGCTGAGGGCTCTATCACAATACTGTAGGTTACTCCAACGTGGAGCAAGGTGAAAAATTCCACATCACCATGGCCATTGAAAGGATTCCCTGCGACATGGAGCTAAACACCGGCTCCATTTTCACGATTATGTCCTGGGGCACTCTCAAGCAATTTTTACCAGCAATTACAAAGAATCAACTCAAGCCAATTCAACGATTTCCAAGGAAATCCTATTCGAGTGCTGGGCTGAGCAGAGATACCAATCACCTTCAAGGACTTCAGAGGGAAGCTTCCCTTAACGGTCGTCGAAGGACACAGACTGACCTTACTGGGAATGGAATGGCTCAAGCCTCTCGGCATTGGCATCACCGGGCTGCATCAAATCAAGGGGAAAGACTGGACAAGCTGCTAGCAGACTTCCAAGGTGTATTCGATGGGGGTCTGGGTAAATATAAGGGCAAGCCCATATCATTTAACCTAGACCCCAGTGTCACCCCCATTAGACTAAAACCCTGGAGAGACCCCTTTGCACTTCGACCAAAAGTAGACGAACAACTGGACTAATTAATAGCCCAAGGGATCTTAGAGCCAGTTGATCACGCAAAATGGGAGACCCCCATCGTCACCCCAATGAAGCCGGACGGCTCAATTTGCGTGTGCTCAGACTATAAGGGGACCATTAACAAAGCCCTGCAGCCCAACGCTTACCTATGAACTTGTGATGGACCATAAGCCTCTACTGGGATTACTGGCAGGCAACCAACAAACGCTGCAGTACATGTCGCCCAGACTGACCCGCTGGTCCATATTTCTGTCCGGCTACAGCTACACGCTGACCCATCGATCAGGGAAAAGCATTGGACACGCAGAAGCCCTCAGCCGCTGCCAAACACCTGACCTTGTAGAGGACCCCGCACCTGTGGCCGAGATACTACTGGTCGACATTGAACGAACCAGCCCCATCACATCTCGAGACATCGCAGAGCACACGGCGAAAGACAAGGTTTTGTCCAAAGTCATGAACTGGGTGTTAAGGGGGTGGCCACAGGAAGAGGAAGGGGAAGAATTTAAGACATTTAAAAGCAAACAAATTGAACTGTCCGTTCTGAAGGGGTGTTTACTATGGGGAGAGAGAGAGGTAGTAACAAGGAAGCACCAACCCCCACAAACAAGGCAGAGTTACAAGCGTTTCTAGGCTTACTCAACTTTTATGCCGGTTTTTTGAAACAGAAAGTGACCATTGCGGAGCCTCTTCATAGACTCCTGGGGAAGACGGTCACGTGGTCATGGGGACAAAGAGAAGCCAAAGCTTTTGCAGCCGTTAAATATTTACTTTCATCCAACAGCATCCTCATGCAATACAGTGAGACCCTCCCCCTACTGCTTACGTGTGACGCATCACCTTTTGGAGTGGGGGCTGTCCTCAGTCACCACCTCCCAAATGGAGCGGAAGCACCCATTGCCTATTATTCAAAGACACTTTCACCAGCTGAGCAGAATTACAGCCAGCTAGACAAGGAAGCGCTTGCTGCAGTGGCCGGCATCAAGTGCTTCCATGAATACCTCTACGGCCGCAAATTTGAACTTGTGACGGACCTTAAGCCCCTACTGGGACTAGTGGCAGGCAACCAACAAACGCCGGAGTACATGTCACCCAGACTGACCCGCTGGTCCATTTTTCTGTCCGGCTACAGCTGCATGCTGACCCATCGACCAGGGAAGAGCATCGGACATGCAGACGCCCTCAGCTACTACCCAACACCCGACCTCATAGAGGACCCCACACCTGTGGCTGAGATACTTCTGGTCAACATTGAACAGACCAGCCCCGTCACATATCGAGACATCGCAGAGCACACGGTGAAAGACAAGGTTTTATCCAAAGTCATGAACTGGGTGTTAAGGGGGTGGCCACAGGAAGAAGGGGAAGAATTTAAAACTTTTAAAAGCAAACAAATTGAACTGTCCGTTCTGAAGGGGTGTTTACTATGGGGAGAGAGAGTGGTCGTACCCAAGAGTCTACAAAAGAGGGTGATGGGAACCCTGCACATAGGACACCCAGGGATAGTGCGCTTGAAAGCACTAGCAAGGAGTTACCTGTGGTGGCCAAAGTTGGACCAGGACATTACCGAGTGGGTGCCTGCCATACCAAGAAACCCGGCCGGCTCCACCACAGTCAAACCCACTGGAATGGGAAATACTCAAGGCACCGTGGTCAAGAATCCACATTGACTTTGTGGGGCCAATGGCGGGGCAAACATTTTTGATTGTTGTAGATGCCTATTCTAAGTGGCTGGAGGTGGTGATCATGCACACCTCAACTACAGAGGCCACTATACGAGCCCTAAGGAGGATTTTCACAACCCACGGTCTGCCAGATGTCCTAGTATCGAACAACGGTCCCCAATTGACAGCCAAGCACATGGAATCATTCCTAGCTGACCTGGGAATAAGGCATGTGCTAGTTTCACCATTCAGTCCAGCTAGGAACGGCCGGGCGGAGAGAATGGTGAGAATGACAAAAGAAACGCTGACCACAATGGGCCCAGGAAACTGGCAGGAACGGATCAACCAATTCCTGCTGGTCCAACACATCACACCATGTGCAGCCACTAACCGGAGCCCGGCCGAAATGTTGATGGGACAAAAGGTGAGATCCCAACTGGACAGGCTGAACCCCAATTATCATCCAGAGACACCACTGGATTCAAGCAAGCTCACCCGAACACTAGCAGTAGACGAGCTAGTATTCGCCCAAAACTATGCCGGAGACCCAAGTGGATGAAGGCCACAGTCATAGCTGTCACCGGCCCGAAATCCTACCAAGTTAAGCTGGACGATGGCCGAGTGTGGCGAAGACACATCGATCAGCTCAGGAGTAGACTGGGAGACTCCTGGCTTTGACAACCAGAGACAATCCGGCACAACGCGAGTCTCTGCCCCGAGGACAATACAGAACAGACAACCAGGACGACTGTTAGGACTCTGTCCAAACGGTTAGGTTGGTTAATATAAACAAGCCACAAATCACTGCTTACTGTATATATGTAATATTGCTTTAAATGCATTGGTGCATTCTGACTGGCAGTAACGGCCAGAAGAGGGAGCTAGAGAACATGGTTAGTGTTCTCTCTCCCTTTTGCTGATTCATTGCTGAGTGACTTCGTGTCTGTAAGCTCTGTGTGTAGCTAGCTATCTGTGATAGTAGAGAATCTTTGTTTGATGATTAAGACAAAGAAAGGCTGGTAAGAAGACTGCTGTACTTCTGAATACTGACTGATAGAACGTGTATGATTCGGACTGTTATTTGGACTGTGCTATCTCTTTAAGTAAACTACTTTTATACACTTAACGTATCTGTGTATTGACTGAATCATTACTCATATCTACTGCAACATTACGGTGAACTGTGCAAACCTTCAGGGCCCAGAGGTTACTCTACACAATTCCTTAACAACGACCATGCCGAGAGCCAGGCCCTAGCTACAAGGAACCAGGAGGAGCTGTTCTCAAACCCGGAGGAGGAACGCAGACACCTACCTGCAAACGCTGGAGTCCAGCGGAGTCAACCAGGACCAGAAGACGGAGACGCGGAGACTTCAGCCGCCACGCCTGGAGGCCGGTTCCAGATTATTCCACAATTGGGTACTGGAGCAGCAACAGGCATGTCCGCACCAGTCGAAGTCTCCCAAGGAACTGAATCGCGCAAGCCCAGTAGGATTTTAAGGCGTCCTGCGTACGCCTTAAAATTCTGGAGGGGTGTTACGTACTGCCGTACATAGTAAATTTGCATAGCCGCCGCTGATTGGCTAATACAGCGGCGGGAGAATTAAACTGCTGTCAGTGGTCGGCTAGGCTATAGGGAAGCCCTTAAAAGCGGCTTCCCTTCAGCCTGCCGTGAGTTCGCATTGCATCCAGCTAACCAGAAATAAAGGTGCTGAACAGTTCCTACATCTCGCCTCTTCTTTCCCGTGCGAATCAAACAATGATGATGATGATGATGATGATGATGATGATGATGATGTTTCCATCTGATCCTCTGGTATCCCCTTAACTTCTCTTTGTTATGATTTGTTTTCAGTTTTCCTTGGTGTGCCATTCATTATCATGCCTCTCATTTCAAAGTCAGACTACTCTCTGATTCACAGTTTAGCAAAACAAGGATATAGGGTTCCCCCCCCTACTCTGGATAACTTTTTTAAAAGTAGTTATTAAGCATATGGAAACTGTATTTCTACAAAGTTGACTTTTTGTCTTTCTTATAGCAATAGCAATAGCACTTAGACTTATATACCGCTTCATAGTCCTTTATAGCCCTCTCTAAGCGGTTCACAGAGTCAGCACATTGCCCCCAACAATCTGGGTCCTCATTTTACCCACCTCGGAAGGATGGAAGGCTGAGTCAACCTTGAGCCGGTGAGATTTGAACCGCTGAACTGCTGAACAGTCAGCTGAAGTAGCCTGCAGTGCTGCACTCTAACCACTGCGCCACCTCGGCTCTTTCTTGGATTCTATTTGTAAATTTTAAATCTATTTACTAAAAAGCATTCACATTAGGTGTAATCCCCTTTTCCCTACAAAAATATATATATGTGTGACTTGTGCATATTAATTAGAGCTGAATGAAACCTACCCATTTTTAGAAATTTGGAATATGCTTGCTGGAAAAAGTTTTAAAAATTTTTGCTAAGAAAAAAATAATAATTGATCTTTGCCCTAACTACTGAGTAAGTCTTATCCTCGTTAATGACAATGCGTGGTTCATCTAATCTGCAAAGAATCACTTTAATTAAAACCAGGCACTTATTATTTTTCTTCCTTTTTTTTTACAACTGTGGGTTGTACTTACTCTTGGGATTTTGTGTGTGTGTGTGTGTGTGTGTGTGTGTGGTGTGTATGTGCGTGTAGATTTCCAAAAGCCAAGACAAAGAAGTTACTATGGCCTGGATAAAAACTAAGATTTAATACGCATTTAAATTAAACATTTCCTCTCTCTATTTCATCTTTTCCCCTTCAGTCATGTTAAAATAACAAATTTTAATGCTATCACTACTAATGCTATTTAATAGGATTTTTTTTTGGAATTTTTTTCTGATTTCTCATAACTGCGCATGCGCACGCGCAAAGCGCGCGTGCGGCCACGCAGCGTGGGAGGAAGTGAACCGGCAGTGAGGTAAGTTAGAACCCATCCCTGCCATCATTGTGATTTGAGGGAAAGGTGAACTGAGCATCTGCAAAGCTTAACACAAGCTTGTTTTGCATCAAAAGACATTTCCAAAACTCAAAATAAATCTGAACTTTGTAATCTCTGATGATATTGCTTTCTCTCTTGGCTGCACTCTACATCTTTTTCCTCCGGTGCAGTCCCTGGAGGAAAAAGGTGTTTCCCTGTCCTCTGATTAGATGGAACCAGCTAGGCAGACTGATTAGACCAGTGGTTCCCAACCTTTTTTTGGCCATGCCCCACCTAAGCATGTCTAAAATCCTGACACCCCGCCCCCCGGTGACATATAATTCTTACTATTCAAAAAGTGAACTCCTACTCATGCGGAGGAAGCCTAAAAGGCCATTATCTTGGTTTAAACAAGGTTCCAATTGCCCCCAATTAAAAATCAAATTGCCCCCCTGTGGGACGTGGGCCCCACGTTGGGAAACACTGTATTAGACAGTGATTCTAAATTGGATTTCATTGTACTCAGAAATAACAAATACCTAGGGTACGATATCATCCCGTTCACATCTGATATTTAGCTTAACTCCACAAAGTCAACAATCACCGCACTGCTAAAAATTAGGATTAAAAAGGCTTGAAAATAAGTAACAAACAAGGAAAACCTAAACAATGGAAAAGGTAAACATTTAAGGATATGTTTCTTGTCAAAGCATGGCTTATGAAGTAAATATATATATATAATACAAAGGTCACTTTCAAGTTTATGAAGACAAAAATATCTGGTATTAGAATTCAAACTAAGTTGGCTTCCAGAGTTATATGTAAGGAACTATCGCTCTGGAACATCATGGTGCATAACTGTACTGGTGCAAAACTACTTTTGAAAGAACTATTGCATCCATCAATTTGACAAGGCAAAGTTATAGTTTTACTGTAGCCACCCAGTTTAGACAGCAAGGGGATTTTCCTTTCAACCTCTTTCCACATAGAGAAGAAGAAAGTTCATCTGACCCTAATTTACTCAGGTTGCTTGTCCAGCCTAAAAGGAGATATGACCTTGATGATTCTCCTACTCTAGCTAGTATCATGTGAAATTGTGATTCTGTTTTTACATGTCATTCCATTCCCCCCCCCCCGCCCCTTTTCAACATAGCATGTTGAAATGGCGTGATGGATTTTCCAAACTGGACTTTGTGCATCTGGCATTCTGGGAATGTGTGTGACTGAAAGTCTGAAAATTTCAATCCATATTGGGGGAAGTTGGCATAACAGGAAGTAAACTTTGTATTGTGAATTATGCTGGATGTAGTGCTGAGAACCTTCCAATCCAATCCAAATCTCATAAAGAATGGTATTTTTTCAACTTACAGTGACATTTGGAAGGAACCCAATATGCAATTTGATGACACATAAATGCTGCCTGTCTTTAAATCAGAAGACATGTGTTATTAGTAATTGACAGAGCAATTAATGCAACTCAGTTTTACACATTGCAAAAGATGAAAGCAAAGCACTATGATAAACATTTCTGTACACCTGGCAGGAACAATCTTTGCTTGAGATAAGTGAACTGCTGTGTTGCAGGAAAGGTTACATCCCCTCACTTCCCATCTGCTGCCCTTATTACTCAATTACCAGAAATGATTTTGTAAAATGTTAAAAGCATACACCCAGGAAAGTTATATTGCCCCGGCAATTAATTTGAGGCATGCTGTAATGACTGTGTAGAGATAGTGCCGTGTATTCAGATTTCTAAAGTATTTCTCTCTTGTTGTTCTTGCTTTCCCCTGAAGGTTTGTCACAGAACTGGAATTGCATTCTCCTTAGACTTTTAACAAAGTTGCTTGGTAATAATTTAAGCAACTTAACAAGAAGAGTTTTAAGATAAAGGTGCTTCTTTTGTGAAGCATAACTGAAAATTAAATGAAACACAAAAAGCCAAGAATGTTAACTTTCAACACTCCCTCTTTCTTTGGCCACTTGTTGTGATGCTAGTTGTAGCCTTTGGTATCTATTGTGCAAGAGAATGAGTAGTGGCAAGACTCTCTTCCCCATCCTCTGCCACAATATACATATTTCCTCTTCTAGCAAGCACTCTTCTGGAGAAAAGGGCTTGCTGGGAGTAGACCAGCAACTTGAACGATAAAATACAACTTTAAAAAATGCAGCAGCTCTTATCAAAATTCTGCTTGACCCAAAGGTGTAGGAAGGGGATCATTAATGTGCTATGGTATAGGTCTATTCATTATTCTGTACCAATCAATTGTTTCAAGGCCTGCAGAGAAAAAAATGGAGAGAGAGAGAGAGAGAGAGAGAGAGAGAGAGAGAGAGAGAGAGAGAGAGAGAGAGAGATAGAGAGAGAGAGATGTTGTACAGCACCAGATTGCTACATGGTCAGTGAATCTCTAAATGAATTTAGCACATCCACTGTCTCAGACTAGACAAATGGAAAGATGTCCAAAACAGAATATATAGAGATGCTCTGATACCTTCCTCGTTGATTTTCTTGGAACTGTATTAGCCACTTCAGTGCATATGAGAAATTTTATCTATCAGATGAATTTGTTTGGGGGATCTGATACACTGGAGGAATTTCACTGCCTAAAAGTGTTCTGCTTGTTTGATCAAAGACCTTTGGGAATAATTTGTCCTTTCTGTTCCAGACATCTTCTAGGACAAGACCAAAGTTTCAAGAGGATTCCTTAAAGAATTTCAAAACATCGATTACGATGATAAGAGCCGAGGTGGCGCAGTGCTTAGAGTGCAGCACTGCAGGCTACTTCAGCTGACTGCTAGCTGCAGTTCGGCAGTTCAAATCTCACTGGCTCAAGGTTGACTCAGCCTTCCATCCTTCCGAAGTGGGTAAAATGAGGACCCAGATTGTTGGGGGCAATATGCTGACTCTGTGAACCGCTTAGAGAGGGCTGTAAAGCACTATGAAGCGGTATATAAGTCTAAGTGCTATTGCTATTGCTAATGATGATGATGATTGATGATGATGTTTGCAGGTACTTCACTTCTGGGAAGGTTTCAGATAGACTGCTTGCCTAAACCCATATATATGATTACCTTTCTATAAGAATATAATTATAATTATGACTGATTTGTCCATTCACACAGTTTAGTCTCTTAATAAAGTATAGTCTCTTGAATAAAGCTCCAGAGCTGGACTTTCAATATATATTGCCAGAAATACATACTTCAGGTCTTCAGAAGTTGTTACCAACCTGGAATTTGAAATATGGTAAACTAGGAATATTAGTAACCTCCTAATTACATGTTTTAAGTATAATCATATTAACAAATGTCTCATTTTAATTAAATGTAAATAAATTCAAATTTAGCTTATTTTTTTCCCTCACCCTCACTACTAATTTCTGAAGCATGACCTGTGGCATACCACTCATAATTTAATTACTTTAACTAAAATATAAAAATAGGGCTATTAAAATTACAGTAAATTGTATAAATCAACACCAACAGCACTTAGCTATTCTGTACAATAAAATACAGTGTTGGGGGAAAAAAAGATTGCGAGGAAGCTGAAAGATAGCATTAATTTCAAGTAAAATTAGTTCAGCATCTCAGTTCCTGATTCTATTTCTGATGTCAGCACTGATTTTTTTTCTGTCAACTTTTTTCTTTTCCAGACCAGATAATAAAAGCCTATCCTTGAAATGAAAAGGATTTATTATATTACACCTTTCTCAGAAATGGTGTGAAAGGTGTGATGGGCTACCTTTTGTTATCACATAGCGAAGAAGAATGGTTGCCATCTCCTGATGTGTGAAATTTAATGATATCCAACCATAGCAATGTGTTCCAAATGAACCTCAAACCATTTTACCACATATGGAGAAGCTGACACTTGGGTGTTGGTGGTTACTGATGAAAAGCGTGTGATTTTTGTAGCACTGGTGGCTACCAACATGTCACACAGGCCTTTGATATTAGAGAATATCAAGAAATTTGTAGCATCAAAGAACAGTTAGCTTTGCCACATGGACCATAGTAGCACCCAGGTGGGGCAACTGGACCAAGTCTGTACCAAATTGCTGAAATACAGTATAGCATTGGATCTGTTGTGTTAACTGAACTACAGTAGCACTGATTTGGCAAGATAAAAATTGACAATATAGTCAATTTGAAATGCACATATTTATATATTTCTTCTATTGAAAGTTGTATTCACAGTCAACAATGGGTGCGACAAATCTACAACATGATTTGAAGCTTTCAAAATGTATTACCATTTTGAATCCTCTATGGAATTGTACTCATTACCATTGTTGCAGCTTATACACCAATAAAAGTGAGCAGTGATGAAAAAAAAGGCAATTTTTTACACTGAACTGCAAAACATCATAAATTAAGCCCTCGGTAGGTGTTCTAAGCATACACATTGGAAAATTGTGGCTTGGCTGGGTAGAAGTCACGGACCAGTTTGAATGAACAATAATAGGCTGAGACTACTTACAGCAGTTTTACTTTATTAAGTTCACTAGTAATTTGCAACAGGTTATTCAGATTCCCATTCATCAATTATCATGGTGCTCAGAAGCGCTAAATGTTTCTTCTATGATCAGTTATTCCATGATTGGCAAGTATTTTAAGTCACTGTTAATGAAGTCAGAATGCTGGTCTGACCAACATCTGGTTCAATGCAAGATAAAATTGAACCTGAAGCCTATATTGCAAGGCTATCTACTACCTCAATGCCAACTCAATTGTAGTCTCAGAAACACCTTCTCCCAGACATGAAGCTGGCTCCAACCCTGTTGGCCCTTAAAACATGATTTTGTCAACTGGCCTGGAGATACCATGATAGGATGAAGCCTAATATAGTAGATGGTAACATGCTAGTGAATTGGAATGCACTTTCTGTATGGGTGGGGTTTTTTTAGCATTATTTTAATTTTTTAAAATATTTTTTAATTATTTTGGTTGCATTTTAATGGTCTTTATGCATTGGGATTGTTTTATTATGTACACCACCAAGAGCCACTACATGAGATAGAATTGCACAACTGATTCACTGCAACAAAACGAATATGATGGCAGGAGCAGTCAGTCCATCATCAAGCATGGATTGCCCTAATACGGAGAAAAGATGGTGTAAAAATTGACAACAGATGTCACAGTTTACATGTGAAAAGAGAAAATTGGCTAAATTTGCAAATCCAATGAAGACAAAATATGTGACAAACAAACCTACAAAAAACTGACACATGGAAAGGAGACATTTTTGGAAGGAATAGCTGCAATGGTGGAGGCAGCAGCTTAGCACAGTTAGCATCAGGTGCCTTTTTCAATGTTGAAAACTCTGTTAGATGAACACAGCCGAGCCAGCACAAGCATCCAGAATGCAACAGGGCAAGGTGCTAAAACGACAACTGAAGTTCTAAAGGTGCTTTTACAAGAGGCAACTGGACTTTCTGGTTTTTCTTTGAAGACGTTTTGCTTGTCATCCAAGAAGCTTCTTCAGATCCAAGAAATTGAAGAAGCTTCTTGGACAAGAAGTGAAACATCTTCAAAGAAAAACCAGAAAGTTCAGCTGCCTCTTGAAAAAGCACCTTTGGGACAACCATGACCTGGGTGACTGAGAATCCCCATAGACAACTGAAGTTCTACAATGCACCTCAGCAATACAACAGCATTATTATTTATTCTGAAATGGTTAAACACCAGTGTCAACTTGCAAAGCTTTCAAGTTGCCATAAGCAGGGAGGGGGGAGAACTGACGGAACTGTTTCGGTGTCTTAACTGAAACTACATTCCACAAATGCATTCTACAGATTGTATCCTAGGTGACCGGAGTCAGCAGGAGGGGTGTGGGTTTCACAGCCCGCCAACGTGGTTCATTGGAGAATGTAATTTATGACATGCCCAGGGAGGAGGGGGGAGACAGGGTCAAGAGTTGCCCTGATTGGCCCATGCATGGTTGTGTGAGTGTTTTATTTTAAATATAGATGTTTTTTTAATTGCTTTTATATGTTTTATTTTTTATGATGTAAGCCGCCCAGAGTCCTTCGGGAGTTGGGCGGCATATAAATTTTATAAAATAAATAAATAAAATAAATAAAGAGGGCCCGTAATTTTACGTGAGGTCAGTTCTGACTCCATCGGAGGATTGCCGAAATGTTGTTCCTAATAAATGACTATATTTCTTTTGGAGTTTGGCTTGTGACTCATGAATTAATCTGGGGTTATAATAATTACAATAATTATAATAATTATAATTATATTATTAATAATTATAATTATAATGAATTAATTTTATGTGAGGTCAGTTCTGACTCCATTGGAGGATTGCCGAAATGTTGTTCCTAATAAATGACTATATTTCTTTTGAAGCTTGGCTCGTGGCTCATGAATTAATTAGGGCATCTTTCGGAAACTTCACAACCAGCAGCATTAGACCAGGTACCATATGGTCCAGGTCCACTTTCTAATATTGTGTATGAAGTGAAGAAAAGCTAAAGAGATATTGGTGAAGTGATCACAATGACAGCTGCAGCACCTGACCAAGTCACTGTGGAGGTGATGAAGTTTGAGAGGCCTGGTAGTTAATTATTTTCACAGTCTATGCTCAGTATTATGAAAAGAATAATAAAAATGTAATAAAAATAAAAAAATGACAAAATGTAAAAATGATTGAAGAATCAGCCTGTCCACAATTAGAAAGGTCCTTCCCTAGATGATCAGCCATGGGTATAGCCATTGAGTCTAAAGCCAAGGAAGATCAATATGGCTTTAGATTAGGACACGGCTGTGTGGACCAAACGTTCAGTGTCAGACAAGTGTATAAAGTGTGTATATGGTATGGAAAACTATTGCTATGTTTATTGATTTCAAAAATGTCTGTCATGATGCCACCAGTATTCCATCTCTTTAAGAGCTTTAAAGCAAAGCCATTGAGCCATTTCTGCACTTTATGATGGCACCTCTTGCATAGTTAAAGTACATGGTGATAATGTAAGACCCTTCACAGTCATATTAGGAGTATGTCAAGGGTACAGATAAAAGTGAGAAAAGCTT
This sequence comes from Thermophis baileyi, assembly GCA_003457575.1. Taxonomy (NCBI): domain Eukaryota; kingdom Metazoa; phylum Chordata; class Lepidosauria; order Squamata; family Dipsadidae; genus Thermophis; species Thermophis baileyi. The sequence continues at coordinate 2,029,953 of QLTV01000967.1, forward strand.
GGTGGGTGTACAAGAGCTCTTATGATGTTGTTTTCATAGAGGAATTGGAACCGAAGTCTCAGGGGCTATTTAATGTCATAAGTAATACAGCAGAGAGGCTTGGACTATAGATAAATGTAAAAATAATGGAGGCCAGGTCAACTGGTAGCACACAAATTAACTTTGCCCTTAGAGGTGAGCTCATTGGGCCAGGTGTATAAATTCAAAGACCTTGGCTTCTTGATCTCTGTGTTAACAATTGCCATGTCCACTGATGTTTTGCAGAAATTGGCAGTGCTCAGCAGTTTTTGCCAGCCATAATGGTGTCACTGGAAGAAGAAAAATGTCAACCTAAAAATGAAGGTTCAAGTGTTCTTGCCATCATGCCAGCACTGTACGTATTCCTAGGTGCACAGTAAGTCAGTTGGTGCATTTATTTTGGTCTTTTACCAGCATCAAGTGTGAAATTAAACAAAACAAAATTAATCTCAAGTGAATTAGTCTATAACAATGGAAAATAGAGTAAATTATCATGCAAATGTACATGCAAATTCCCCAATTAGAAAACCTTTGCATTTAACAGTGTTGTTTGCTTTCTTGTTTGTGGAGTTTTAGAAATTACTGTATGTTTCATCTCCATCTGCCTTGACCTTACATTCATTTATAAAGCTTGTGGGTTTGCTCAGAAGCTTTTATTAAAAAGAAAAAAAAAGTAGTAACCTTCAGCAGACATTCAGCAGACCCTGGCAAAGATTTGATTGAAGAAAGATTGATTCTTTAAAGTCTGAATGGTCAAACATGCACTGCATTTGCTGTGCTTCATTGCTATATCCTGCAAAGTATTTTCAACCAGGCTATCCTAATGAGCTTATTAGTAAGAGGCTGAAAGAATCACAGATTGTCTGTCAAGAAAGACTGTCAGTCACAAACTGTTAGAGGTTCTGGGATGATTTAGGCAACACATGTAGAAAAAGAAGAATGGTGCTAAAAATAAATATACAACAAAACCAGAAGTGTTATTGCCTCAGACTTCTGTTAGTGTATCAATATGGAATAAAATGTGGCAGAAAATATTCTTCTGCAAAGAGAAATAAGTTCTCCATGAGGAAACCATCAAATATTACAAAGAATGTCTCTCTTTCTCTCACCAGGCTGAGGTATATAAGACATGAGCATCATAACATTATGGACTGGAATGAGTATGTATAAGAGAATATGTGGCAAGAGGGAGAAATATATTTTTATTATTTAGCGTATCAGGGGTGGGTTCCTCCCGGTTCGGACTGGATCGCCTGAACCGTTAGCGACCCATTAGTGATGTCATGGATCCGGTTCGGTCGGTGCTGGTCCGTGGGCGCCACCATCTTTTTTTGGGAATTTTCTTTGAATTTTTTTAATGTTTGGTAGGTTTTTCCTGTTCTGCTGCTTGAAAAAGGGTCCTCCCGCCCACCCCTGGGTTTATACTGACCTTTATACCTTCGCCCGAAGCACAGCTGATCAGCTCCTCAGCAGTGTTTCAGGCTGATTGCAGCTACTGAGCATGTGCGGAAGCAAAATTGTGCGAGGGAACACGCGCAAAACATTGCGATGCGAACCGGTGGGGAAGGTAAGTGGAACCCACCCCTGTAGCGTATGGCATATCATACATAGACTAGCAATATATATTAACATTTCACCTACATTAATAAAACATAATAAATTATAAATGTTGAAAAGATTGACGTTCAAATACCAATACCTAGGCCAGGGGTCTGCAACCTTAAACACTCAAAGAGCCACTTGGGCCCGTTTCCCACAGAAAGCAAAACAACGGGAGCCACAAAACCTGGGTGGGTGTGGCCAACTCGACGTCACTCACTCACACCCAGTCACATGACCCCCCCAGCCACACCAACCCAGGTTTTGTGGCTCCCCATGTTTTGTTTTCTATGGGAAATAGCTATCTCCCTCTCTCTGTCTCTCTCTCTCCCTCTCTCATCTCTCTCTCTCACTTGTGCTCGGTGCTCGGTGCTCGGCGGGGGAGGGGAGCACTTACCCACATTGCCCCCTTCTTTCTCTTGGGCCCGCCCCCCCCACACACACACACTGGGCTGTTGTGCTTGGTGCTCAGCAGGGGAGGGGAGCACTTCCCCACACTGCCCCCTTCTTTCTCTTGGCCCTGCCGACAAGGGAGGAGGAAGGCCAGGCTTGGGGTATGGCCCACACCCCACAAGATCTGCCCCTGCCGTTCTCTCCCAGCCCTCTTTGCTGGCGGCAACAGCAAATGTACCACAATGAAGGTGGAATGCTGTTGCCGTGCAAAGGCAAGTAGAGGAGCGCCTCGCTCCCACACTAAGGCTCCGGCCATGCCACTGCCATTACAGGATGATGGCTCTTTCATCTCTCTGCCATGACAGGGTGACAGGGAGCCGCAGCAGAGGGCCCAAAGAGCCGCATGCAGCTCCGGAGCCGCAGATTGCAGACCCCTGACCTAGACCATCTAACCATTGAAGCACAGCATCTTTTATATGAAAAAATTAGATACTGGATCAGTATATGCCCCCAACTTACAGCCGGTCACAATGTGATCTACAGTTTAACGTGGGACCTCACAGTCACACTGATGGGAGGATACTATGCCCCATTTATACAGTGAGTCCCAACAGATGCCGTGTGATGAGGGAGAAATAAATTAGAATTAATGATAGAAACAGTTTTGTTTGTTTCTATTACAAGCTGAATTATTTGATTACATACCAAGTCTACAGTCTTGGGTGAGTCATTCCCTTGTCTTCAGTCGAATTGTCTTGAACTAGATCTTCAAGGGATTCAACATCTGAAATCAAAACATTGGGTTGCTCCATTGTTGACCCCTTAGATAGGAATTTTATTTATCCTTCTTTTTGAACATGTGTGTAGACAGTTTTATTCCTGGTTATTGTATTTTTTAGCTTAGGTATCCATATCAATCAGGAAAGTTGAAAATAGGGAGAGGAAAAGGGCGATACTCCCTCATTGCCACTCTTCTGTTTTTCAATTCTGATATTCTCACCCTCTTGCTTTTTAAAATAAAAATAAGGCAGGGAACCAGGGCAATTGTACAGGTATCAAGAGAGGTCTGTGGGCATGCATTAAAGACTTCAGTTTCAATTACATAAAGAAGACAAAATTGCACCCTAATATTAGTAAACAGTGATCTCTTCAGCCAGACACTGCATGTTTATAATAGGATCCAGTTTCAGTCCATAAGGAGAACTCAGACTTAATGAAGAAACAAAGAGTGGAAAAACTTATGATTTGTTATCAGGAATACAGACATTTGATTATTTGTAGAATCTGTGCTTACCAGATTGGAATAAATATTACAGGTGAATGCTGCAAAGCAAGAGTGGATGAGGCCAGAACAAGCAAACCAGTAGCATTAGGACAAGATTTAAAAAGGGTTGAATTTGTTTTAATGTAATTTTAATTGCATTAAATTGATTACATTTATTTAATATGATTATTCCCAATGTAATTAATCAGTTTCTGTTTTTCTCTGGCTAAAACTTATAATTCAGCGGCAGATTGTGTAGAAGCAATGAGAAGAGATATGCCAGATTTCAAGGACAGAAGTTGCACAACCGTTAGAAGTCGTCTTTTAGGATTCAAAGTTGTTGATAACCATCGGTCCCCTAAGAATGTAACTTGTGAACCTACGTTGCAAGATTGTTCTTTCCAACAAAAATAACCAGCATTTATTCAGAAAGACTTTTGATATAATTGTGCAGGTTTTAAATGTAAGAATGGCCTCCCATTTGGCTTAATTTAATTTCTATTTAATATGCACAAATTCTGAATATCACACTTCTACATGTTCTAAATGTAATTTTAAATTAAGGGACAAAAGTATTACTCCTAGCCCAGTAAAATATCTCCTATTAAAAAGAGATTCAGCTGTTTATTTATCAGATTGTGCCTGCTTGGTAAATTTGTGTGTATGTCTCTGTGTGTCTTTTTCTCTATAAAGATAATATAGGAAGTCTTTAGTTGCTTTGCCTCCTGATTTGTTAAGCCCTAAGTGATGTAGTAACAATGCCCAAACTTCATAAAAAGTACCAGGACCATTTCTTCTCTTCTCTGAAAGGCAAAGGGATTTGACTACACTTTTGGGAAACAGCAGATTGCATCCCATGAAAATATGTCAGAAATGTCTGAGCTTAATCCTGCATTTTAGAGTAGCAGTGTTCCGCCCCATCTGCTATTCTCAGGCATAATGAAGCCCAATGTGAAATTTTGTTGGGAATATTCTATGCATCTCATTTCAGGTAATTGGCAAATGCCCTCCAAAGGTGACCCAATGAAGTGTGTTTCACAAATCCTTTTTGAAATATATTAATACACATTGCAGAATTCTCCATCTTCAAGTCAGAAGAGATAAAACACCAACACACCCTACCTTATCCTCAGGGGTGGAGTGGATGGCGAGATGGGGTTTTTATTTCTCTTTTTTTGGTGAAAGGATAATATTTGGAGGAAGAAGCTTTTTATATTTCATTAAACCTTATCAAAGAAATGCTGCATTTAAAAAAGCTATCCCGGTTTCTCTTAATATGAATAAATTTAGCAGCTAGATTGTATTTTTTTAAACTAATTGATTGATAAAAAATATTCAAAAGAATTAGATATTAGGGGTCAGCTCCAGGTACTTCTCCTAGCTCTTTGTGGGGGCAGTCTTAACATGGCACCAGTAGATGCCAATAGGGCTGCAGACACTACTTGAGCCGAGGTGGCGCAGTGGTTAGAGTGCAGCACTGCAGGCTACTTCAGCTGACTGCTAGCTGCAGTTCGGCGGTTCAAATCTCACCAGGCTCAAGGTTGACTCAGCCTTCCATCCTTCCGAGGTGGGTAAAAAGAGGACCCAGATTGTTGGGGGCAATATGCTGACTCTGTGAACCGCTTAGAGAGGGCTGTAAAGCACTGTGAAGCGGTATATAAGTCTAAGTGCTATTGCTATTGTTACTAACTTGTAACCTGAAAGGTTAAAAATATAATCACAAAAATCCTTCCAAAAAGATAAATATAAGCCTAGACAATATACCATGCAAAAGAGACAGCACAGAATCAGACTTGTCTGATTTCAGACCTGGTCAGCAGTTGAATGTAAGATCAGCAGAAAAATATATCCTAGAAGAAGACAATGATAAAGCATTGATTGATAAGAGAATTTATGCTTAATCAAGGAAGAGTGTCTTGACAGAATGGCAGTTAGTCATCTTTATAAGTTATTATGGCCCTCCCTCCCAGTGGCAGTCATCTTGTGAATGGGCAAATACTTCCCGTAACCATTTTATGATGGCATTCACAATCTATTTTCAAAATGTCAAATGTGCCCATCCGTCTAGAAAGTTAGCTGTTCTATTTCTCTTTGTTAAGAAATAGTAAAAAGGAAAATAAAACAGAACAGGATTTGCTTCTATAAGGTAACTGAGATCAAGAACTACTTTTGAGATCCTTTCTGTCAATACGTTAGAATTTAGATTAGCCTTTTAGAGCTAGTTGGCTTGATGAATTGGGACAAAAAGAATAACAGCCCATCTCTGGAGTGAATAATTTGCCAACACTTTATTAGTAGAGAGACAAGAACTGGAACAGTCTTCTTTAACAGCTTTGAAAAATTAGCTTGTAAAAATAGCATTAGTAACTCAATGACTTGGGATAGGATGGTAAAGTAAGGGATATGTCTCTCTATATATTTCTATATCTATCTATCTATCATCTATCTATCTATCTATCTATCTATCTATCTATCTATC
>QLTV01000967.1:2056521-2082304 GCA_003457575.1 Thermophis baileyi
GAGATTTCCAATGCTCCCTGACAGATTCTCACAAAGAAACTCAATGGGGAAGCCAAGCTACTCCTGCTTCCACTGCTTTTTTGTCTGCCCATGGTCATTGTTTTTCCCTGTTTAGTAAGGAAATATCTCTGAAATGCTAACACAAAAGAGCATGTATTATCTAATGAATAAATACTCAGATTCATTACTAAAATATAGTATAACTTCATTCCTTCCACAATTCCATTTAATGAAAAGAGGTACCTTAGTTAGTCAAGAGCATTGTACTTCATTTGTTTGTTCGTTCATTTGTTTGTTCGTTCATTCATTCAACCTTCCATCCATCCATCCATCCGTCCACCCACCCATCCATCCAATCAATTATGTACCCCCCCCACTCCCATCCCCAGTACCTGACTCAGGGCAGCATACTTCATGAATAAACAGCATAAATCAATGTAAAATAATAGAGCAAACAATTGATAAAAGCAAAACATGAAGATGTAAATAGCAATAGCACTTAGACTTATATACCGCTTCACAGTGCTTTGCAGCTCTCTCTAAGTGATTTACAGAGTCAGCATATTGCCCTCAACAATCTGAGTCCTCATTTTACCAACCTCAGATAGGATGGAAGACTGAGTCAACCTTGAGCCATACAGGGAAAAATTCAAAAATTCATCATGCTACTTCTCAGTGCCTGAAGTAATGTTGTGAAGATGGATTAATACTCCTGGGAGGATATGATGGATAGAGCTCAACTGAAGAACTCTTGGGAAAAAATAATGCTTTTTCCCACCATGGTGGCATCTTGGTTAAACAAATTGTTGTTTCCCATCATTAGTTGTATCTATTTCTGACATTAAAACGGATCTCATTATTTAGCCATCGTGTTGTGATGTTGAATGTTAATGTATTATCTACTATGTTTTTTTAGGAGGTTTTTGTTTGTTTTTATGGTAATTACGATATAAGCATCATAGTAAAGTAATAGTACAAAAGAGACATCTACTTTGAATCAGCAGCTTTTTTACTTTCCTGTTATTATTTGCATTATGGAGAGATTATGTTTGCCAATTTTGCAGAAGAGAAGACACACTTAAATCTTTGTTTCTTCCATTCTGTGTTAAAATCAGCACTTGTGTTCATTTTTTAAAAAAATCCCCACATGTGTCACTACAGGGGAGAAACTGAAATGCATGTCCTTAAACTCCCAAGAAGACTCAACAGAACTTATACAAAGAAAATATAATATGTTGAATCAAAACATTAATTTTGGGTTTTGACTTTCACCATTCCATTTGCCGGATTTGGGGATGACTATCCCAAGTCAAAGAAAAACGATATTTCTTAGAGGAATTTCCAGTAGCAACACTCTGCATTCTGTTTTTGGTACATAGAAATAGCAGATGTTAGAGGTTTTACGCACTTTTTATTTTTCACGCCCTGAGAGAAAGAGGGTGGATAGAACTGATTTCATCAGTATCTTAAAGATATATTTTCAATGAATCTACTTTTCCATTAAAAAAGTTTTAAAATGAGTGAAAGGAAGACCTCTCATCTTGTTGTTAAGCAGTGTCAAGTAAAGAGCTTCTTGAGCTTTGCATGTTTATTTTATTTTATTTATTTATTTATTTTGTCAAGCATGTATTAGATAACAGATATAGGTATAAACATGGTTATTAATACATGAAATGGATATGAATAAAAGGGGACATTAGGACAAGGACAGTAGGCACGTTGGTGCGCTTATGCACGCCCCTTACAGACCTCTTAGGAATGGGGTGAGGTCAACAGTAGACAGTCTAAGGTTAAAGTTTGGGGGTTTGGGGAAGAAATCACAGAGTCAGGTAGTGTATTCCAGGCATTGACCACTCTGTTGCTGAAGTCATATTTCCTGCAATCGAGTTTGGTGCAGCTTACCTTAAGTTTGTATCTATTGTGTGCTCGTGTATTATTGTGATTGAAGCTGAAGTAGTCATTGACAGGTAGGTCATTGTAGTAAATAATTTTATGTATTACACTTAGGTCAGACTGAGTCTGGTGGCATAAGGTATTTTGTTGCGTGTAGAGGAGTGGAGGACTCTTCTCGTGAAATATCTCTGGACTCTCTGAATTGTATTAATGTCCGATATGCAGTGCGGGTTCCAGACAGATGAGCTGTATTCGAGAATTGGTCTAGCAAACGTTTTGTATGCTCTAGTTAGCAGTACAATATTACCAGAGAAGAAGCTACACAAGATTAGGTTAACAACTCTTAATGCTTTTTTTGCAATGTTGTTACAGTGGGCTCTGGCACTTAGATCATTAGAGATGAGTACTCCAAGGTCTTTGACAGAGTGAGGGTCGTCTACAAGGTCGTGTCCATCCAGTATGTCCATCCAGTTTATGTATGAATAATGTATCTTTACACATCAATGGTGTGTGTGTGTGTGTGTGTGTGTGTGTGTGTGTGTGTGTGCGCGCGCGCTCGAGTCAGGTATATAGGTAGGGTAGCCACATCTGAACAAGCATCTGGTTTACATGTAGCCAAAATGGAAGTTTGGAACCATATCAATATGCTAAGGACTAAATCTGCTGTATAGTAGCCCACTCTAAAAATCAAGACGCAGGAATATTTGAGCAGGTTGCAGTTAAATTCCAAATTTTGGAACAAAATGATGCTTTAGTATTTTTTTTTTCCTTTTCACCTCAAGCTTATGAGTGTTACATTATGCCATTATGCAGATCTTTAAAAAATACGTTTGAGGAATTTATAATTTATCTGTGCAAGAAAAGATTTGAAAGCAGGAGATTTACCTTTTTCTCTGATTTCCCTTTTATATATTACTGTGCGTATGGGAGATCAGTCTTCCATCTGATAAAGTTTGGCAGAGGAAAAAAAAAAGAACATGAAACTAAAGAAGGAGAATATATTATGTAGTAAGTAAAGGATCAGTTGAAGCCAGATGAAACTACAGAGGAAATCAAGCAAGTGAACAGGTTTTGTCTGGCCCTCACTTCCAAGTTAAATTGCCTCAGGTTGGTGATTTTGTGGAATAAATTATTGGCTCACAGCCATAGTTGGCTCCTTTCAGAAGACCACTACTGCCAAGAGACATTAAACATTCATGTCTAAAAATGTTTGCAGGTACCAGTGTGTGCTCCTTTGTTGTGATGACAATTTAATTGCCACTTGTGAGAGAGACCATAAAGCAAGGAAGGAATGGGAGTTAGAAGTCAGAGCTGTTTCTAAAGAAAAAAGTGTAGCTGTTGCAAAATAACAGTACAGTACTGCATAAATTGTTGGACACTTGTCTTGTCCATTAAAATTTGGAGCTTGATCATTCAAGCCTCTAGTCAAGTTACCTGGAATACTAAAAAGCAGATCCAGAAATGAAATAGAGGTGCCTTGAAACATTTTTGTCATCAGTTCATCATCTACCATTTTATCTTTGAAGCTAGACCTGGTTTGTTTGTCATGTAGCTGTGGAATATGACAGTTTACTGTCTGCTTTTAATTGACGTGCTCATATTAATGCATTTGCTTGCTAAAATTATTTTTGAATGTTTTGAAAGAAGCATTAGATTATTATTAAAACTTAAAGGAAGACTTCTGCAATTGCATACTTTCCCCATACCCTGGGAACGCAGTTCTTAGAATTCCAATCCAAGAATGTATGTACTGTATGTATGTATGTATGTATGTATGTATGTATGTATGTATGTATCTAATTTATATAGCTGCCCATCTCACCCCAAATTCTGCTTGCTAGGAATTTGGAGAACTTTAGTCTCAGTACACATGAAAGACATTAGGAGAATGGAAATTTAGCAGAACACTTCACTTGAATATCACAACTGACTAGAAATTTGAACCTGAGTTTCCAACTATTGCATAATATTTGTTCCCAAGAGAAATAACTTATAAACATAAATACTTCATTTATTGCTAAAAGGAAGGAGTTTAGTTTTTTAAAACAGAAATTAATGTATTTTGGAAAAAAAAACTGAACAAGACTCTAGCTTCAGTTCAATTATCAATGTTTAAAAATGCAAATTACCTACTAATTAGCCTGATTAAAACTGAGTTTACAATCTTAATGGTTATAATTATCACAATAATGCAGATATAGTGGAACTTCATAAGTTCTGTGGCTTATAGTGGAAGATAGTATATTAATAATGGTTCTTTTAGAAATTAGACTAGGTTGTGTTTCATAAGTTTCTGCTTTTGACATTTATTTTAAATGTAAAGTGCAACTGAGTTATGAACCATTTACAAAATAAGAAATTGAAATCTTTTTCAGATAATCTAAGTCTTTACAATAAATAATGATACTTTGACATTATTACAAAATGTTCCATAATCAATTCTCATTCATTAAAAATGTGCAGAATCTCCTACAGTAAACATGCTGTTCTGATGGAGACAGAAATGCAACTAGATGAAATTTATTGCTATGATCCTTTTGATTCCCATCCATTTTAGACTGCTGGAATTTTTGAAAAATGATTACATAGCTAAAGAAAGATATCTTGGGGCTGAGCAATAAGGATTAAAAGGGAATAAAGAAAGAGCCTAGTATGATTTAGACTTAAATGACTGCTTCATACACTGAGAAAGCAGCTTGCAATAAATGTAGATCCTGAGCTAATGATTTTTTCATTCAATTCAATTTCTTCATATTCTTTTCCAAGCCTTTGTTAGTCTTAATATCATTTAGTCTGTTAGTCAAGGGGTTAGTTTAATGGAGGAATGGATTGTGAAGATGGCTGAGTTTGCAGAAATTGTTAAATTGACTAGTTTCATTAAGGAGGGAGCTACAACTTTTATAAAAGACTGGAAACTTTTATAAGTACGGACTTCTTGCTGAAAATGCATAAAAATGAACTGCTGATTTGGGGATTTATTGATTAAAAAGGTTTGTTTATAGAAATAACAGAACTATGATATGCAGTATGGGACAGTGGAGATGATAATTGCTATTTCCAACTGCTGAAAAGAAAATAGGAAATAACTTCTTTAGATATCTTTTTTTTTTGCTTTTTTGTTATTTTTCACTTTTTTTTACCTTTTGATAAAATCTTTCTTTTTTTCTATAGTTTTCAAAAATTTTGTAAAATATTCTTTTCATAAAAATAATTTATTAATCTAGGGTTTGACTATACATGTTCTTGATTCCATTCTACCATTACACTCTATCATTTTTTATAAATACAATATAATTTTCCTTCGCTTTGTAAATTTGTTTACTTTTTTATGCTGGTCCCAGAGGTAGGATGCACTTACCTTCCCTACCGGTTCGCAAATGTGAGCGCGAGCGCACGCGTGCTTGCTCCGCTCGTGCACACCTCATCTGCACATGCGCACAGCCTTCTGCGCATGCGCAGTAGGCCGCACGTGATGTCAGGGTGGGTGGGCGGAGCCTCCCACAGCCGCCGCTACTGGTTCGCGCGATCTGGATAGAACCGGCTGAATAACAATACTGGCTGGTCCTTATATAAACAGTGACATTTTCATGAAATGTTTTGCAATCTTGTAGATGAAACAATTGTTTCTGAAAAATGAAGCATCTTGTCATTAAGAGGGGAGAAAAGCCTATAAAACATGACAGTATTCATATATCTAATGACCACTTATCTGAACTAATGTCACTTATTTCTTTCATCCCTAAGCACAAGTAATTCTTCCTTACACATTTCTAGAGATTCTACCAGAAGAAAAATAACTCCAAATCCAAATTTCATATATATCCTATCATCTATTTTATAAATACTTTCCAATTTCATTCACTATTCCATGAAGCATCTTATCATTTAATTACTTTATAACAGCATGACAAGACCTAATGATTTGAATAACAGAATAACAGAATTGGGAGGGACCTTGGAGATCTTCTAGTCCAAACCCTGCTCAAGCAGGAGACCCTATACCATTCCATACAAGTGGCTGTCCAGTTTCTTCTTAAAAGCCTCTAGTGATGCACAACTTCTGAAGGCAGGCTGTTCCCCCAGTCAACTGTTCTCACTGTTAGGAAGTTTTTCCTTAGTTCTAGGTTGCTTCTCTCCTTGGTTAGTTGCCATCCATAGTTTCTTATCTTGCCTTCGGGTGCTTTGGAAAATAGGTTGACCTTTGTGGCAGCCTCTCAAATATTGGAACACTGCTATCATGTCACCCTACTCCTTCTTTTCTAGACTAGACAAACCCAATTCCTGCAACCATTCTTCATACTTTGTTTTGTTCCTCCTCGTATTTATGTTTTTCCTCCCAATGGGACTGAACACTCAACACCCCAAGACTATAATAATTCCTGATTTTTATTTTGTTTTCTAACAAACATTTCGATTTTATCACATTTGTAGTGTTTATTCCATAGGCAATCCACCAAAATAAATCAGTTTAAATATGTTCCTTCAATGGCAGTTGAACTAAAGACCACGTATTTAGTGGTCTTATTCCATCTGTATCTACAGTAAGATACCGAAAAAGATGAAAATTGACATAAGGTGAATCTTCCTGAATTTCTTGGATTCATGCCTGTGAATGTGTTCAAAGAGAAAACTATTGCAGTTAAAAAGTAAACAAAGGGGAAAAACTTAAGTGATTGTTTTTCTTTAGTAGGCGAATTGAAGATGCTATCATTAACTGTGTCAAATGGAAACTGTGATATGAATGCACAAACAGTAATCAAGTGGATTGATCTTTGCAGCTACTTAGCAATGAGCTATTCTGGTAAATGACTCTGTCTTCACACCTCTCCCATGATGAGTATAGTCAAATCCTACAAGAGAACTTCCTCTTTACACTTTGACTTAGTTCATTCTGGAAACTGCCTTAAGTTTCTAGTAAAATTATCTAATTGCCTTAATTGCCTTGTACTTGTACTTAACAAGTACAAAACTGCATTGATATTTTTTTTTAAAAAGCAATTTGATTTATTTTTCTGAGGGGGGAATGGCAATTGTAGCATTTACCATGTACTGTATTGCGTAACCAAACTTCTTGATTCAGAACTTTTAACAGAAAAACAGAATAACAGAGTTGGAAGGGATCTTGGAGGTCTTCTAGTCTAACCCCCTGCTCAAGCAGGAAATCCTATACCATTTTAGACAAATTGTTGTCCAATCTCTTCTTTAAAAGATATAACTTGGTTATTCCCAAGTATTTAGCCTATATTTGCTCACGACTTGCTAAAAACATCCCAGTGAAAATGTAGTAATTTCTCACATGTCTAGTCTCTTATTTCTTCATTAAGGGAAATGGTACCCCAGTAAAGGTGTAGCAAGGAAAATGCTAGAGGGTGCTTAACTTTACATCACACTTTAAGGGCAGGAAAGATATTCCTGTTGGGCTCTTGAATCGTTGCTTGATAGATTATGTTAAAAGATAATGAATCTTATCACTTCATTAGTTTTAGGCATGCTGTGCACAGTTGTGGGGTACATTGGCTGGTCACTGGACAGCCCATTTATCTAAACAGAGTGTTTTCTCACAGCTTTTTGTAGCAGTGTCAAAGCATTGGCAGAGCAACTGGGTAACTGCAGATTTTAACTGAGCCAAAAAAACTATGTTCTAGAACAGTGGTTCTCAACCTGTGGGTCGCGACCCCTTTGGGGGTCGAACGACCTTTTCACAGGGGTCGCCGCGCGCGCTAGCCCGGCATCTTGGAAATGCTCCCGGTTCAGCCGTGCCTGCAGGTCGCCGGACAGCCGGTACCCCCGGAAGCGGGAGACTTCACCCACCCGCCTGGATGCCGCCATTTGGGTTCTTTTACCCTCTGCGCATGCGCAGAACGCTTTGTGCATGCACAGAGGATAAAAGAACTCAAATGGCGGCATTCGGGCGGGTGGATGAAGTCTCCTGCTTCCGTGGCTACCGGCTGTCCGGCAACCCGCAGGCACGGCCGAACTGGGAGCATTTCACCCCTGGTGCCACGCCCCCTTTGTCATCTCATCGCGCGTGGGGAGGGGGAGGGGGTCGTGGCGGCAGGGCGGGGGTTGCGGGGGGTTGTGGCATTAAAAAGGTTGAGAACCACTGTTCTAGAATAAGGAACCACAACTCTCACACACCCCCAGCCATTACGTAAAATGATGAGAACCAGTTCACCCATGAAATTCCAAAAAGTCAAAATGATAGTCATGACAGTATGATCAAAGTCCCAGCCTTTTGTGAGTACGGGTGTACATAAAAAAGAGCAATGCTCCAATTGCATGGTTGCAATCACCACCCTGACTTTTGGGATCCTCTTTTCTGTTTTGGACTGTGCACACATATGCCAACTTGATTTACAATTGATTTACTGATGAGTAATATTGCAATAAGCTACAAAGGGGAAAAAAACTGTTGAAGTTCTGGAAAATACAGGGAAATGAGAACTTATGTGGTAGTTAGGAGGTTAGGGAGTTTCAGTCCAGACCCAAATAGAGGATGGGAAGGTCAATGACAGTTGAAGAATCAAACATCATAAAGATTTGTCAATATGGTGGAATAGAAGAGATGAGAATTAAACAGAAGAACAAGAAGCAATGGTACAGAAATCAGATCCAAGATAGGGAGTTGTTCCCAGTGGAAAATACTCTGCTGGTGATTATAATCTGTTCTTAAATAAGCTAGATGGCAGGTATGATTCGGTTTTGGTTATTGACACCTTTGTTTCACAAAGAGCTGAACTGATCATCTCTATTTGGTTCTTAGAATTTGCCAAGACATCCTGGGATTGAGAACTCTGCCAGGATCTGCCCCTTGTCACTCAGCTCTTTTCACAAATGCCCCTGCTGACCTTCTGCTGGGTCAACCTTAGGTGGCTGACTGTCTGCTGACTCTTAAAGCTAATAACTTGATAGCTCACAATGTCCCTTGATAAGCGGTATAGTTCAGTAACATCTAGACTCTGCAGGGCAGCAGATGCCCTATCCCTGAAGTTTGTGAAGATGAGCAGTAGTAAGTGCAAGAAGATATAATCCTGTTTCACAAGAGTGCAAAGGCAGCTGGTGCTTTCCATCTATGTACATGCTTAAAATCAGTCTGTTTGCTGATGCTTTCAAAGGTGAAAGCCTTTAGCACCATGGCACATGGCAAAAACTGAAAAAGATAAATCAAGAGACAAGTCTTGATTTTGACTACAGTCTACTTAGCATGAGGTAGGAAGACCGGGGAGATGACTCCATTCATGTTTCTTCATCACTCTTTACCATTGTCTACTCTCTTTTATTCTTAAAAAGTAGTAATTAAGAAAATAGTGCATACAGTATGTGTTGAAGAAATGTGTGTATGAGGGCAGGATGTACTGTAGAAAATGGCTTGGGGAGGGATCCTCCTACAGATTTTACTGTGGGGCTGAGCTGAAGTGCCATCCATTTACAATTAAGTTGACAGAAATTTACACTGGCACAATATTTGCTATTTCAATTGCTGATCCCTATCCTACCTTTACTGTCTCTGTTCCAAGTCACTGCATACAGTTGACTTTCTTCCAAAGTAATGTATGACAAAGCTTAACAGATTTTATACACTTTGATTTTTAAAATAAAACTATATTAAACAGAATAAAAACTAACAAGAGCTAATACACACTTTGAGACTGCCCTTAAGCTGTGTTAGAATCAGAGGAATGTCCTAGCTTAACATTTGTTCAGATAAAGACAACTCAAGTCCGTCTCACACCTGAGTCAGAGACGAGATGAAGGCCATGTCATGGGAGCACAGCCGAAAAAAGATGGCATTGTGCTCTGGTGATGTATAAGTGGGGACCCAGCCAAATCTTGAGTAGAAAATGACATAGACATTTAATCTGTATCCTACCTTTTATTCAGGAATTCAAGGTAGCATTCAGGAGATCTCTTTATTTTCCCCCAAGAACCACTCTGTGAGGAAAGTTAAACTGAAGAAGACTGAAAGAACCAAAATTACCCAGTGAGCTTCTGTGGTTTGTATTGACTGTAACCCTCTTTCCCTTGCTCCTAATTCTATACCATAATCTCTACAGTACACTGGCCTGACTATGGAGAAGAATCCAAGGATATGTGCTGGCTCAGGTAAGGAAAAACTCTAGCTTAAAAGGATAAGAGACTGAACTTTGAGTTTGGCTAAGTGAGGCTGGTGATATCCTGAAGATCACCTAAATCAGGGGTGTCAAACTTGATTTCATTGAGGGCCGCATCAGAGTTGTGTTTGACCTCGGGAGGCTGCGGCCAGCTTGACGTCACTCGTGTCAGGTACCTGTGGCAGCCTGAGTGCTCTGCCAGTGAAAACAGGCACCCAATCTCCATTTTCGGCTGGGACGGCCTCCTGCAACCCTCTGCCAGCGAAAACAGAGCTTGGGAGGGCCCTCCCGAGTTCTGTTTTCGCTGACAGAGGGTTGCAGGAGGCTATCCCAGCCGAAAACGGATGTTGGGAGCCCGTTTTCACTGGCAGAGGCACTGCGGGCCGGTCCTTTTATGTTTCCAGAGCAGCCCCACGGGCCAGATCTAAGCACCCTGTGGGCCAGATCCGACCCGCGGGCCTTGAGTTTGACACCCCAGACCTAAATGTTTCCAGAAAAATAGCTTGTTGAGCTTCTGGAAAAAAATGCAGATTGAGTTTTTACTATATTGTAGGTAGCCAAGAAGGCAAATTTCAGAAGATTGTCAAAGAAAAATTATCTGGACAAAGAATAAGGTAAAGAATTAGAGATTAGCTATGCAGGTTTGTTCTATTCCTTATCTGGCTTGATGACTTGAAACCACTTCCTTTCTTTCATGCTGTTACATGAGACCTAGATACTTTCCATCAATTTTAGGATTCAGTCAGTTGGGAGGGTGCATTTTAGAGAAACTTCCAAAGTATAGGACATATGTTAGTATAAGGGAACCCACAATATTGATAATACCTGACCCTTTTCTTTCTACAGATTAACAGTTATTCCAAAGACAAGTAATTGTTATATCTCAAGAACACAAACTGATATCTTAATAATAGGAAACATTTAGTCAAGTTAAAAAAAAACCCCAGATTTAAGAGAGACTCCTCAGGATCTAAAGAATAATCTTTGTCGATTTACAGCCCTCACTACTTCCATCTTGGGTCATGGATCTCTGAATCATACTCATGATTAATAACAATGGGGTACTGATATAGTGCCCCACCAGTAGATTTAGACCTACTTATGTATAGCTAATACTGAGATTCATGCTTTAATATGAGATTTAGAGTAATTTTCATTCAGAAGGTTTTGGATAGACTAGACTTTTTTTTTTACATTTTTGACATTTTTTGACAGTTTATTAACTTCCATGTTTGCTACATCCAACATAAAATCAAACAGTGTATCTTATCATGGCTTTAAATGCTGTATAATATAGATAGAAAGAGTATACAATGAAATATTTCAGATCATCCCCATGTTAGCACAATTGTAACCAATTTTAAATCTTGAAAAGGGATACATTTTTCTTATGGCCTTTGTTGATTTCTTTAGCACAGTAAGACAAAAACAACAACATATCTGCTTCACTAAAGCAAGTTAGCATGCCCAATAGGTTTGTTAATTTTGCTTCTATTCTCACTTCAACAGGTTTTTCCAAAGCCACAAGGCATGTTTTAAACATGGAGCATTCAAAATAACATCTGCAAACTCCAAGTAAGTATATAATGATGTTATGCACAGTAGTTTTCTTATTTTCTGTTTTAATCATTTTTAAAATTATCTATCATAGCAAAGCCTTCTTGATAAGGAAAAATCTATTTTATGGGTTTGGAAAACATCTAATTATTTTTTAAAAAGAAGTGATAAAGAGGTACTCTAATTCTTGGTTCTCAAGATACAATTAAGCTCACATTTATTATAGCTGGTGTGATATTTCTACAAAGCATGCATTCCATAATAAACTCTTCGTTCCTGCCTGTGAGATTTCTGGATGATATGTTTTAAAAGGTTATCTTAATTAAAATACATTTCTGTCAATTTGGATATTTTGAAAACATTCTCTTCAGATGCTGAAACAGAAAGTTGCATCAGTTCAATACATAACATTATCATGCACACATTAAGAATGTTTTAATTGAATATCATATTTAGTTTAGTATAAAACCTGATGTTAGTTGATGAACTAGTTTTATTCTCAGGTGTTTTTTTTTAATAAGTAACTGTAAATAGTACAGCTTGCTATGCTCAGATTTTTTTAAAAAAAGTTCACCTAATATGTGATAATCAATTAATAAACCAGTTGATATATTGACACATAGCTATGGAAAGCATTGAAATAAATATTTGTAACTAATGTGAATCAATCTTGCCTGGAATCTGAGGACTAGACTACATGCTAGCTTATATCCCTAAAAACACTATTCTTTTTCTTTCTTTGTAATGTTTTGCTCTAGGTCAGCGGTTCTCAACCTGTGGGTCGCGACCCCTTTGGGGGTCGAACGACCATTTCACAGGGGTCGCCGCGCGCGTTAGCCCGCCATCTTGGTGCCACCGTCACTGCAGGGGTAAAAAGGTCCCGATTCGGCCGTGCCTGCGGGTCGCCATCAGCTGGTAGCCCGGACGCCGCCATTTGGGTTCTTCTACCCTCTGCGCATGCGCAGAATGCTTTGTGCATGCGCAGAGGGTAAAAGAACCCAAATGGCGGCATCTGAGCGGGTGGGCGGAGCCTCGTGCTACCTTGGCGATCGGCTCTATGCTGACCGACAGGCACGAGCGAACCGGGAGCGTTTCACCCCTGCTTCAATGTGTATGCTTAGTGGCGGGGGGGTGCAGGGGGGTCGTGCCATTAGAAAGGTTGAGAACCACTGCTCTAGGTCTTCTTCGAAATGAACCCCAATAGAGGTTCATCTTGGAAACAGAACTTTAGAAAGGTGGATATCAGGACACGTTGGGACCTCAGTACAGACTATTGCAATTGAGATTGGGAGATCTGATGGATCACATTTAGTTGACAGTGTGGAGATTATAATTCCTTCAAATATGTTTTTTAACAGTTTATTTATACATTTTCATTTAAAATACATAAGTGCTTTGTAGACAGTGTATTATCTGGGTCAATTTGCTTACATAATAATACTTTTCTCGCTCCTAATTTCTACCTCTATTATCCAACCATTTATAAAACAAATCCCTAGACTGTATTTGCACTTGTGAATACCAAGCCATATCGATCTCTTGTTCACTCAATTCTTGCTTAGATTTGAGCTCACCCTTTTCATTCAAAATGTCTTTGTATCTTATAATATTCCCCATATTAATAATATTCGGATGTATAAGTGCTTCCAATGTTGAAAGCCAAACTGGTATTTTCAAATAATGCTGTTCTCTAATTTTCTCCCATCCTAACAATAAAGCATTTCTTATATAATGTCTCTGAAAGTAACCATGTATCTTACTTTTCCCATACCATAAGAAGGCATGGCAACCCAATTGCAAATCATGCTAAATTATATGGCTTTTATAAAGAATTGACAGAATTGGATAAGATATTAACAGGAACAGAAGATAGATTGATAAAAAAAACTATATAGCTATTTATTGGAAGAGGAACAAGTGAAGGAGACAATGTTAGCATGGGCGAAAAATTTTGGTTATACAATAGAATTAGACAAATGGCAGAAATTGTGGGATAGAAATTATAAATTAACAATGTCAACAGCATATAAAGAAAATTTGTATAAGATGTTTTATAGATGGCATTTTGCACCGGCAAGGTTGGCAAGGATGTTTAAAGACAAATCAGCTAAATGTTGGAAGTGTCATCAGATACCTGGATCATACTACCATATGTGATGGACATGTGTAGAAGCCAAAAAATATTGGACAAGAATACATACGTGGTTGGAAAAGATGATACAACAGCATATCGATTTAAAACCTGAAATATTTTTATTGGGGATTTTACCTGAAATCTACAGTAAAGAGAATGTATATTTAATTATTCATGTATTAACTGCAGCTAGAATTGTATTTGCACAAAATTGGAAAAGTAAAGAAATTCCGACGGATGAGAATGTGATCAGAAAAATATTAGAATGTGCAGAAATGAATAGATTAACACTTGCAATCAAAGAGAAGTATCAAACTGAATATTATATGATATGGGATTTATTTTATCGATGGTTAGAGAATAAATATGAAAGCCAAAAATAAAAGAAGATTAGTAAAATATAAGAGAAGATAGAATTAAATATGTTAAGATGATTGTTATTATGATTAGGTATATCAAGCATATTAGTATCAAGATAAAAAATAGAGAATTAATAATTGTAAATTTTTATTTGCCATTGCACTAGATATTTGTACACAGACGACACACTGTTTAATGGAAGATGAAATGTTTGTATTAAAATAAAATAAAAAACATAAAAAAAATAAAATAAAACAAATCCCATGTTCGAAAATATTCTGTATCTTCTTTTTCTTTTATCTTTAATGTCAGTCTGTCCATTTCTGCACAATCTAATATTTTTTTAATTACATCTTCTTCTCTCGGTGTTTCCTCATTTTTCCAGTTCTGTGCAAATACAATCCTTGCTGCTGACAAAACTTGTAGTATTAAATACAAATTCCCCTTATACTTTTCTGGTATTATACCTAACAAAAATATTTCTAGTTTATAATCTATATGCAGTTTTAACATTTTTTCTAACCATGTATGTATTTTTGTCCAATATTTCTTTGTTTTCACACATGCCCACCACATGTGATAATACGTGCCCATTGTCTGGTTACATTTCCAGCATTTGGTGGGCATATTTTTAAACATCTTTGGTAATCTCGCCGGTGGTAAGTGCCACCTATAAAACATTTTGTATAAGTTTTCTTTATAGGTAGTTCAAATATTTTATATCTATCTCCATCTCTCTCTCTCTCTCTCATCTCTCTCTCTCATCTTATCACAAAGATATCTGTAAAAAGTAAGGGAAATTATATTGATGAGAGTTACTGTAATTGTTATATAGCCAAAAGGCCCTGAAGTATTTTTTTAAAAGTCCAAAACAATGAGATAACATTTGAAAGTAGCTCAGGCAGACAACCCCCCAATTTACTGAACTATAAGAAGCTGGAGAAGGTCAGTAGGACAATCACAGTTGCAAGATTGATGTCAACCTCAGACCAGGAAATCAGCTTCACATGAAGGCTAAAGCTACCTTTATAGAGATTGGTTATAACAACAGAATTTTGCAAGTTTGATCGTCCTTCTTACTGTGAATTAGGGAAGCATCTGCATAAGCTACTTCCAAATGTTATGTCTGCTCTGAATTTACAAAAAATGCTCCAATCTCTTTTGCCTAGTAATTATTGCTGCAAGTCTCTGTAAAGATTATCTCTTTACAACATCTCAACTATGCACAACTATTGGACTGACAACTCTAACATTAAATAATCTAGATATATTTTTTTTGGGAAAAAATAGATTTATATAAATTTTAATTTTCTTCCATTGCCATTTCTGGTATGTCATTTCTAGCAATTTATGGCTATACTAAGATTAAATAAGATTGATCTAGTAAATGCCATCAACATTATAGAGCCGAGGTGGCGCAGTGGTTAAAGTGCAGTACTGCAGGCTACTTCAGCTGACTGTTAGCTGCAGTTCGGCAGTTCAAATCTCACCGGCTCAAGGTTGACTCAGCCTTCCATCCTTCTGAGGTGGGTAAAATGAGGACCCAGATTGTTGGGGGCAATATGCTGACTCTGTGAACCGCTTAGAGAGGGCTGTAAAGCACTGTAAAGCGGTATATAAGTCTAAGTGCTATTGCTAAGTCTAAGTGCTATTCTCTTACTGAAGCAGATTCAACAAAAGTAATACTCTTCAGTAACTGCTTTGGCCTTGTTGACAATTGATATATTCTTGGAACTCATAAACACAGATGGGATCCAAAAAACTACTTTAGGTAAGGTGAAATAACAGTCTTCACAAATGATTTATGGAATCTCCTACACTTTTAGAAGGTAGTCTTACACGTAGCATGAAGATGTGTAAGAAAGTGAAACCCACAACCCTTTTAAGCGCACACATTTTTTTTCAAACATGGCTTGAACATTTTCATTAACTTAGAGAACAAGAGGCTTTACAGTTGTTACTGTACTACATCTCCTAGCAGCCACAGCCAGCACGGCCAACATTGAGATATAATCAGAAGGTTAAGTCAGCAACATCAGGATTATAGTGCCCCCTCTTCTGACTTAATTTGTACTGTAACCGTTTATGCATTTATACATGATATATAATTTTATTTACAGGAAAAAATAGTCCAACATAAATAGTCCTCAATTTACAACTACAAACTTCCATTGCTAAGTGAAGTGGTTGTTAAGGGAGTCATGCCTTTTTTTGCTGCAGTCATTAAGCAAATCATATGGTTGTTAGCAGAATCACACAGTCATTAAGTGAACCTGGCTTCTCCCATTGACTTTACTTGTTGAAAGCCCCCTGGGAAGGTTGCAAATGGTGATCGCATGACCCTAGAACAGTGCAACTTCCATAATTACATGATGGTTGCCAAGTGTCTGAATGTTGATAATGCAACTGTGGGGAGGTTGCAATGATCACAAGTAACAGAATAACAGAGTAACAGAGTTGGAACGGACCTTGGACGTCTTCTAGTCCAACCACCTGGCAGGCAGAGAACCCTACACCATTTCAGAATGGTTGCCCAATCTTTTCTTAAAAACCTCCAATGTTGGAGAACCCACAACTTCTGGAGGCAAGTTGTTCCACTGATGGACATGCTATGGCATTGAATGAAATGAACGTTGGACTTACCTGAACGTTCGTTCTATGTGCGCTGCAGGAGAGTCCAAGCATGGGTTTCAAATTGTCTGATTGGCCAGAGACTGAGTTGCAAATTCTTTGGCTACGCCTCTTCCTCCGGCCGAGCGTCAGTTTTTTCACAACTTCTGGAGGCAAGCTGTTCCACTGATTAATTGTTCTAACTGTCAGGAAATTTCTCCTTAGTTCTAGGTTGGTTCTCTCCTTGATTAGTTTCCATCCATTGCTTCTTGTTCTGCCTTCAGATGCTTTGGAGAAGCTCTTCTTTGTAGCAGTCCCTTAGATATTGGAACACTGCTATCATGTCATCACTATTCCTTCTTTTCATTAAACTAGACATACCCAATTCCTGCAACCTTCATGTGTTTTAACTTCCAGCCCCCTTATCATCTTTGTTGCTCTTCTCTGCACTCTTTCTAGAATCTCAACATCTTTTTTATATCATGGCAACCAAAACTGGATGCAATATTCCAAGGCATTATAAAGGGGTACTAATACTTCACTTGTTAATCCCTCTGTTAATGCAGCCTAGGACTGTGTTGGCTTTTTTTGGCAGCTGCAGCACAGTGTGAGGCTTGGATATAAATTGCTTTTTTTCAGCACCATCATAATTTTGAATGGTTGTTAAACAAATTGTTGTAAGTTGAGGACTACTTGTAGCATATCCTCTCTATTATCGTGTTTCCCCCAAAATACGACCTACTCAGAAAGTAAGTCCTAGCTTGATTTTTACACGTGTGCCCAATATAAACCCTACCCCTAAAATAAGCCCTAATTAAGACCCTGCCCACTCCAGGCTGCACAGGTAAAAATTAAGCTAGGGTGGGCATGGGGGTGGTGGAGCTGCCCTACTAATTACCTTCAGATAGTTGCAGCCAGGCCTCGCACACCTCGGCCCATTTTTTCTGCAGCCGGCAAGGCATTCCTGAAGGCCTCTGTAGCCGATAACAGAGCTCCGGATTGATCCAGAGCTCTGTTATCGGCTAGAGAGGCCTTCAGGAAAGCCTTGCTGGCCTTGCCAGACAAAGAAGTTCCTGAAGGCCTCTGAAAGCGAAAAAGAGGTCGGGGGCGACGTGCGCAAGTGAGGTGAGTCAGTGGACAACATTCCCCCCCCCCCAAAAATAAGATCTGGTGCCTTTTTTGGTGGACAAAAAAAATATAAGACGGGGTCTTATTTTCGGGGAAACACGGTATTAGGCATCTGACAAATTATTTCTGCGAAAGATAAAGCAAGTTTTAAGTTAGGAAAACTTAAAGCTAAGTTTGCCAGATGCAGAAAGTGTTAAAAATATTTTTGACCAAGTGAATAATCTCGGATGATAGTAAGAAAAAAAAAACTTGTTAAAATATGACTGGGTTTGTTTTAAAGTAGTCATCTTAAAGCTATTGATTTTTTTTAATTGCTCTAAAATTGAATAACTATTTTCTGTCGCTTACCATTCATATAAAATTTATCATGTAGTTTAATCAAAATATTAGAAGTTTGAAGAGCAACCTTCATTACAGATTTACTAATCTACATTTCATGGGAAATGTCTCATGTTTACTCACACCACAATACAAAAACCATGCAAGCTTAAACTGGCATCAGTAATTCTGCTACTTTCAGAGTAGGAAACCTGTGTTCCTCCAGTCCCCTCCCACTCCCCTGCCAACTAGGGGAGATTGAACGTTGTTAATAACAGAACAAAACAGAATGTTCTTTTGGCCAAGTGTGATTGGACACACATGGAATTTGTCTCCGTTGCATAATCTCTGTGTGTACATACAAGCAACAAAGTGATAAATCATAAATCATAAAATACAATCATAAATCATAAGATTCAAGCAACAAAGTGATAGTTATAAGATACCAATAGGAGCAGGTAATAGAAAAGATGAGAACGATAATAGTAATACAGCCTTACTAAATTGTTAGGTATCTTTAGGCATAAGACAGTGCTGTGGGAATTAGGTTTTTAGCAGAGTGATGGCATGGAGGAAAAAAAACCCTGTCTTTGCATCTAGTTATGTTTTGGTATGCAATGCCCTATAGAGGTGTCCTGAGGGGAGAAGTTGAAACAGATGTCCAGGATGTGAGGGGTCTGTAGATATTTTTTTTCTTTCTGGCTCATGCAGTATTGATGTCTTCAGTGGAATACAGGGTGGTTGCAATTGTATTTTCTGCAGTCCTAACTATCCGTTGAAGTCTGTACCTGTCCAGTTTAGTTGCTGTATCAAACCAGACAGTTATAGAAGTACAAATGACAAACTCAATAATTCCTCTGTAGAACTGTATCAGCAGCTCCCTGGACAGTCTGAACTTTCTGAGTTGGTGCAGGAAGAACATTCTTTGTTGTGCCTTTTTAATGACACTTATAATGTTAGGTGTCAATTTCACTTAACTTTTCCAATCCTCCCCCCCACACACACACCAACCAGGGCCTTCAGAAATGAGGATTCCCAACAGTTAATAGTGGTGGAGGAAAATGTGGTTATTTTGGTTTGATTTCATTCTGTATGGTATTTTTATCCTTTGGAAATTGTAAGTCATTATATTCCAGCATGTAGGCAGCATACAAATTACTGAAACCATCATCATCTGTTGGGTATACTGTGCATATATGAGTGTGTGTGTATGAAAGGCAGATGGTTAGTTCTGAGCAAGCCTTCTCTACAAGACTCCCATCGAGATTAAAAAACTAGCTTTTGTTTAGAATTATTACTATATCTTTGTAATACTGTGTATATCTCTGTGTGGTGGTAGTAAAGCTGTTTTACTTTTTTTTAATAGCCAGAAGTGCATTTAGAGGATTTGCAGAGAAGAGAAGGAGGGAAATTATCTTTGGAATTCCCCTGCTTATTAGAGATTAAACAGCTGGAGAATTCCTCATAGGAACAAATTCAGAACATCTATGTTAAAGCAGCAGCTACATCAACCTAACCATTATGCTTTGGTCACACTCTAGCATCCTGTCCATTGTAGTTTTATGATGCTCACACTCTTATTTTGGGCTCAAGCTGAATTACTCAGCTGATCTCCAGTGAGCCATGTTTAACAGAAAGAAAACTTCATCTCCTCAAGCTCCTCCCATCTACTCAATGCATTTGTCTCAAGTCTTCCTCACTAAAAGTATCCTTTTTTCAGCCCCACTACATCCAGCTCTGAAAAGTGGAAACAAAATCTGAGATATATCACTTATGTTGCCAAGAAAACTCTATAAAAGTGTGTATGAAGTAATCATATGTCCACACTTCAACTTGAGTCTTTACCTTTTGCCCTCATCATATACACACGCAAATAGTGAGTCTTTTATTTGAAAACAATGCAAGTGCTATCGTTTTCTTTAAATAGTATCTTTAAATTGGCACAGATGCTGTTGTAACACATTAAGATAGTTTCCTTTCAATATAATAGGCTTCATTTCTTCAAGGCCATTCCATTATCCATTTTGTTGAAACTCTTAAAATGAATTAAGTTTTAAACTGTCCACTTATTCATTGTCAGTGAAGGAAAAAAATGGGCTTTTGCTTTCTGCACAAAGGATATTTTCATGTAGTGTCTTCATTTGAGCCAGTAGCTAAGAAAAAGTTAGAAGGTAGCCTAAATTTGATCTAAAAATGCCTCTCCTTTGCTTCATATTCCATGATAAGAACTATTATATTATTCTAGACTAAAATAAATTTTAACCTCATTGATAATAAAATGGCGTAACAGTCTCGAGTTCTAAAATATTTGATAATGTTTCGACTGAAAGTCAAAAAAATGTGATTTTATGTGCAATGTGCACTAAGTAAAAGCATTTCTAAGATGCTTACTTGGTAGTTTAATTTTTATTTGGCTGCTATGTTTTGCCTTTTACACTTCCCCTTTTTCCTCTTTTTAAACGCATGTGGAAAATATAAAAATTGGGTGTTTTAAGGCTTGCCATTCAAGGAGGAGATTACTATCATTCCTAGATATGCCTTCCATAAGGGTTGCAAATATTTCAGTGCTTTCAAAGCCTGTTCAGCTCGGGAAAGATTTAATGCATTTGGTGAAGTGCTTCATTTTGTAAATGGCTGAAATGACACATTTTTCATAAAGCACCAATGTAATTCTCACGTTACTTTTTATTCTGTTGGCAATATTAAGTGAATATTATTGCCATTCAGTTGCCCCAGTCAGAACTGGTAAAGGAGTGTGCAGTTCAATATCTGTTAATAAAATGGGAGGGGAAAAAAGGAAAGGATAGGGATGACAGCCCCCAAACGCCCCCGCAATTACCAGAAGGGTAAGCATGAATCAAATCTTTCAACGAACGATTTATGTCACAAGTAACTTTCTTCTGAGTGCAGGTAACTTAAAAAAATAGGGAAGGCATCACAGCTTTATAACCATAAACAACAATTATTCTTTCAGCATGAATCACAATCTGCGCTGCCTTGAAACTCTTGGCAAATTCTGTGACTTCTGAGGTAAAGCAAATAAAATGTAAAAAAATACGTTGGCATCACATTTCTAGAAGAAGCTATCACATGGTCATGATATGTTTAGACATATTTACCATCCCATGCTAGTAGGATTGGCAGTGGTGTTCTTTTATATTAGGTTAATAATATAAAATATATCAAGTGAGCAATTTTGTGTGTCAGGCACCATCCAGTGAACTGCTTCTGCTGATGGAAAACTCCCATCAACACAATCGGGAGGTGTGATCATCTTCTACCAAAGCTATTGTATTCTCAAATCTGATCTGAAAGGTTGAGAGATTGTCTGAAGCAAACCTGAAAAGAAGGAAGGAATTCAATTTTATAACAGAAATCAAAACATGCAAATTCCATTATATTGCAACTTCATAAGGTAGACCAGACTAAAAACACATGTTGGCCTAAAACTACTTTTATTAAGATTGGCTATTGCAACAGAATCCCGCAATCTGAATGTGTTTCCCTTCTTCCCTTTTTTATATATCATTTGAATAAAGAGGGAGGGCTCAAACATTTTCATAACTTTCCTTCCTCAGCTGTGTTTCTACCCAGGTGAGGGTAGAAAAATAATAGATCTTCCTTCTCTCTATCAAGATAATCTTCTTTCTCTGTACACTATACTATATTTGTGTAATCAGTATTAAAAATATTAGCTGTTACAAAATCGCTGTTACCATTCCACAGAGATCAAAAAAGCTTATAATGTTCTTGCTACTTTTTATATCCTTCCAACAAATGTGAGCTGAGGTTAGGTGATGCTGCTCCATGATAGGTGTACAGTATTTTGTTGAATAAATCACAATTGGATGTGTTTAAACAATGCATGGAAGCTGTTAAGATATTCATGACTGGGAGAGCCAATGGTAACAAGGTCAGCCAATGAATAGGCATAGCAACTAAGTCAGCCAATGGGAGCTTAAACACTTCTGAGTCTGTGCAGAGAATCGAAATTGAAACTTAAGCTGGATGCTGGGTGTGGCTCAGCCCACTCTGTACTCTCTGTCTCTCTCTGAACTCTGAACTAGAAGCTGCTTGTGTTTTACTTGTAACTATTGCTACATTGAAGAAGAACTCTGCTAATGGTATTGTAAATTCATTTGTTATTATGTTTATAAAGAAGTTAATGAATCCAGCTGAATCAGTTATCTGTGTGTGCTTCTGGAAATTGATTTTTCTGCAACAAACTCTGATAGAGGCATAAACCAGAGATTATAACAACAGTATCTAGGGTCACATAACATGTTAGGCTAAAACCAAACAAATAACTTTATGACTTAATATAATCAGTCTGAACCAACTTAGCAAGATCAGCAACTGATGGAACATGATTTCAAATCCAGAACTCTTACTTGTATTGCCATGCATTACTTACAATTAAAACAGTGGATTTGATCTGTTAAGATCCAGATCATAACCCAGGTCTACTGTACTTGAAATGCAAGAATGCAGACAACTATACAAGATTTACTAAATGTCATAAGTATGTAAGTTACCAAATGCCCCAAATTTTAAAGTTATTCCTTATGATAACGGTGATAATCCTATAATACTAATCATTGCACAAAAATGAATGGAAGATGATCTTTTACTAGTTTTTACAAGTTTCCAAATCCCATTAAGAAGATGCATGTTTTTCTCTTTTTCCCCCGGAAGCCTTGAAATTCATTGCTGATAAAGAGGGTCATTTCTCAACTTGCAGAAAGACAAATTTTTGGCAGCAAACATATGTACAGTATGTAGTTTTCTTCTGGTTATTAACAAAACCATCTGGTATTTTGCTGAACACAGAACAGAATCTATGACCAGTCTTAATAGCTTCTTTTTGCATAGTGAAGCTGAGTTGGAAACAGTTTTCAGTTTGAAATACTTTTCATATTTATTAAAATGCCACCATGAAATTTTACAAAGGGCCAACTTTTGTTCTACAAGATCAGATTTTATTTGAAAAATTTAGCATGGAGGAAAAATATAGCAAAGTTGCACCCTATATTAAGACTCATTATGATTACATGATGGGCCAATACACTCCAATAAAGAAACAATTATACAGTTGCTCCCGTTCTCCATATTGCTGACATCCAAATATATGTCTACATATTTAAACATGGTGTATCCACCAGCAAAATAAATACCTATAATGTGTGAGGTTAATCGCTGAACTTACAAGTTTTGAATTGTTAAATTTGCCACCTCAATCTGGTGCATTTCAATCTCTTAGAATTCAGCTTTCCTGGCTCTCAGCAAATAATCTCATACGTTAGCTAATCCAAGCAAATGCAATAAATGGAATCACAAAACACAGACATCATTTTCTTTAAATTATTATACAGCTTATATTACACAACTACCACATATAACCCAAACGGTGCATTAAATGTAGTCTTCTGCATTTATTCACATGACACTTTGGCAACCTTGCAATATACATGAAAACTATTCTTTTAGCCTCTCAACAATTTCTATTCAATGAAAATTAAGGATGCATAAATCCCGGTGGCCATGAGATGGCAGCCAAGAGTTTGAAGTTTTGGTTACTGTTTGCTGTATTCTAGTGGCAAGCCACACCTGGTAACCAATGTAAATTTCCTAGTAAAGTCTATATTTTTGTACAAAATATACCCACTGTCATAAAATTGTGTCCTCTTAATTGGGGGAGAAAAATTGTATATGCATGAGCATTGAGTCAATACTTAATATTTTCAGATGTTCATATTCTTTTGAACTATATTCCTATTTGTGTAACCTGAGATATGAACAAAAAGACTGACTCTTTTTATACTTATAATTAAAATTTGGGATATTTATAACCAAGGGACCTATTAGGAAAATGAACATATGGCCCCAACTAGTCAAACATCAATTGCAGAGTTAATGTTATTAGCAATTTACAAATGAATCGCTTAGTGGCATAGATGAGCTATGGATGATTATTATGAAATATGGCTTCTATGTACTGAAATGTTTATATAGATCTTTATATACATGTGTACCTACCCTGCATGTTTTGTTCAGGCTGGGATTAACATTTAGCTCTAAAGGTTTGGAAGTAAGTCCCACTGACCTCCATAGGCCTTACTTCTTATTTTACAAATATATATTCCTACACTTCATTTATTGTCCATAAATAACAGGCACCTTGTGATTTGTTCACAAGCTGCTGTAAAGACCGCTGAGGTGAATGGCATCCTGCTGTGCAAATGATTTTGCCATCAGACCTTCATAGTATGTGGGAAGAATTTCCATACGTTGCTTAGAGATTCAGAAATAATCCATCACAGATTTCTTTTTAGAGGACATGATGTGATCTGCCAAAAAAGGAATCTACTGCATCCCAAACAGGCACATAATCATAACGTCTGCTAGCGTTAATCTTGAAGTTTCTTGGCTCCAAAAGTTCTCTCTCTCTCTCTCTCTCTCTCTCTCTCTCTCTCTCTCTCTCTGTATCTATAAAAACAACCACACGCTCTGAAAAGTTACATGCAAAATGTATATTATCTCACAGAGAGCTTATAAAATGTACTAATTAGAGAATGAGGCATACGAAAAGTTTCTGTTAGATAAAATTATGGGTAACAATGATTGCCAAATTTTTTTTAGTTGGCTTTTTTTTTAAGAAAAAAAATCACTGAATTCATAGATTGTACAGACTAATCATTAAAGGCTATACTGATTCAGGCCAGATTTATACAGGTCCCATAATTCAATTCAATAAGTTTGAGCCAAAACTACAAGTATTTATCAGTACCACACAATTGTTGAGGAACAATTGTAACACCAGCCCTGTAAGACAACTTTTTTTGGGAGAAAGACTATTTTATACAAAGGAGGATGGAACTATTTATGCTATCCATGGTTTTTCCACTGATGAATGTAATTGGGAGCCATTATTGAAGACCAAGGTAAGTTATACTCTACTATCATTTTTTGGGGGCTTGTGTAGACCTTCTAGTAGTTTTGTCCTTTGATTAGAATTGACTGGTGGAATTAGAATTATGCCTTTTGAAGTTGATGCCTTATAATGTAAATCCTGTGAACGTCTACATGCTGCTCTACCATACAGCTTCCAACAGTTTTTGATAGTCTTCCTAAATAGTCAAATAGATCAGGGGTGGGTTCCAACTTGCCTCGCTGCCGGTTCGCTCCCTCCCGCACCTCGTGGGCGTGCCTCATGGGCGCACGCATGCTTTGCGTGCGCGTGCATGCGCAGTAACAAAAAATCTGAAAAAAAAAAACAACCGAAAAAAAGATGGTGACCACATGCACAGTGCCAGAAGTCGGCTTCAGCCCTAGGAAGGAGGCAATGGCAAACCACTTCTGAAAAACCTTGTCTGTCCAATTGTTTTCTCCGTAGTGAAGAATAGAGACGGATCACCTGGTGTCCTACTTTCCATTTCTATTCTTTTATTACTGTGTATGTGAAAGGTTTAAGAGAGGAATAAGTAACCAAAGACTATTTTCTTTGGGACTCTCCATGTTAATTATCCAGAATATAGTTTTCAGTGGCTCTGGAAAATTCTGGGCTTTTTGATTTATAGATAGATAATGTAGATTGTTTTTATTAAATCCTTTACCCTCTTGCTTTGTGGTTCATCTCCCTCTCCCTCTCACTCTCCCACCCCCTACACCTACT
>QLTV01000967.1:2088464-2116126 GCA_003457575.1 Thermophis baileyi
TATGCTGTGCTGTAAGGTAACTAAGAGGAATCAATAATTGGAGTATTCAGGAGACCAGAGGGGTAAACAAATGTTTTACCAACATATTCTCTATTCAGTTTTTAAAGAGGAAAGATGCAGCTCAATTCTGCTCATAAGGGTCAAAGTATTGCCTGAACAAGGTTATGGTTCTCATGAATAGTACACATTCCAAAAATATAGGCAAGGAACAATAGCACATTGTAATGGTATGTATGTGGGAATGTTCTTAGGAGATGGGATGAAGAGATGCTGCCTAGGGAAGAGTCAAATCGGAGAGAGCATAACTGAATATCTATAGAAATTCTCAATCATCCAGCTCAAGGTTGTCCCAAAGGTGCTTTTCCAAAAGGCAACAAGACTTTCTTGGTTGTTTCCTGGAAAATGTTTCACTTCTCATACAAGAAGCTTCTTCAATTCAGAACAAAGAAAGTCCAGTTGCCTTTTGGAAAAGCATCTTTGGGCCTGCAACTGAACTCGGAAGAAACACTTTATAGATTGTCTGACCATAAAGGTGATTACAGGAAATTTGTACTTTCACGCTTGCATGATTGTGTTAATGTAGCCTTACAATAAAGTAGAATTAGCTCATCCAGTCATGTTTCTTGTCTGGTCAGGCTGGTAAGGCTGACACGGATTAAATAATTTATGTTGCTGTGAATTTTCATATTGGAAATTAGCTTTCATTTACACAGATTAATCTCACAAATGCAGTACACTTTAAAAGTGTATTATTTTGCTTATGACTGAGTATGGTCAGTTGTGTTTGATTTATAAAGGGGCATAAATGGCAAACTTTAGATGCTAGCAAAAGTGAGGAGATGAGCAATGAGGCTATGCAATGGCATTCTCCTGGGTTTTATAGCAAAACAAAAATGATAGAGTGATTGATGGTGCAATAGAAATTGTATCATTATCTATCACAAATGATGATATCATTGGGAGCTTGCCTTCAGAGATATTATCACTTTTTCTCTGTCCTGACACTGGGGAGAACATTTGAAACCATGACTGGTAATGATGAATACAATTTTGATCTCACCCTATTATAATTTTTCAATACATAAACATAGATGATTCAATACATAGATGATTCTTTCCCACACATTTTTTTAAAAAAGTCATATATGTTTTTATAAGGCCAGAAACTAAATGAAAGACTCGGCCTGTATGTTTTCTTATCCTGTGAAACTTTGGGAAAATAAATATTAACCAATGAAGTTTTGCAGCATCATTCAATCAGCCAATCTGCAAAGTTAAAATTGACTGTCCATTCATATCTAAAGATATAGTTCTGTTTCACTTAGTAAAGTGGTGTATTTTTATTGTAATCTGATTGCTAGTCAGACTGATCACTTGAGTGCCTTGTCTGATTGTGAAACTCCTCGTTGGCAATCTATGAATATCATTTGAGGGAGTCCCTGCCTTTTTTTATGTATTACTTTTAAAATAATAGCAATAACTATAGCACTTATATGCAGCTTGACAGAGCTTTACAGCCCTCTCTAAGTGGTTTACAGAGTCAGCATATTGCCCCCAACAATCTGGGTCCTCATTTTATTGACCTTAGAAAGAAGGAAGGATGAGTCAACCTTGAGCCGGTTAGGATCAAACTCCTGACAATGGGCACAGTCAGCCTGCAATACTGCATTAAATAATAGCACATTGATAATATAATGACTAAAATAATAACAGAATAATAGCAGAAAAAAACAAAAGGAACAAAGCACAAAAATACATACATTATTAAAAAAAAAAGTACACAATAAGTGCTTAAAAATAAGTGGGGGGAAAAACAACAGAAAACAACATAAAATATAGACTATATTTGTGTTACAATAGTAAGCAGCTACAATTCTACATACAATTATCTAATACAAAGATTATGCATATATATAATTTTATTTATAACTGATATAATTATCATGCTTTTTAACTTGCTATATTTTGTATAAATGAGTCCCATATTTCATTATACTTAGCCATGCAAAGTCTATGTCTGTAGGTAATCTGCTTGTAGATAGCAAGTGTAAGCAGGTCTTGCATCTACTGAGTAAAATGAGCTATTATATTTGTCCTTCCAATATTTCATTATCGAGGGTTTTTTTTGCTGTAGTAAGGACACGTGAATCCATTTACGTTCTCCAGTTGTCAAATTCTATGTATTAGGTATATAATTCAAGAGAACATTATTTACTGAAAATTTTAGCTTTTAGCATAATCACATTTTCTCCCCAAACTTAGTAAATATATACAACATTGGAAAAACCTGTGTTTTAAAGAAGCATTATCCTTATTACCTCTCCAACAAAATTTTATCCTTTTTCTATATGAATGTAACAATGTTCAATAAATTCTAAGTATTATTTTTGTTGCATAGCTTGTAATTTGAGGTCCATTGACACTCTTTTTGCCTGCCACACAAAAATGAAAGAAAGAACTTAACCGAATATCTGCTACAACAAAACTCGACAAGGAGCAATACTGCAGACTTCAAAACACTTGCTGCTGAATATGTTTCACTGGGCAGATTAATTATATATATATATTTTAAAAATCCAAACTTGGAAATATTTAACACGTCTTTTTTTTTTTACTGATGGACAAGAAAAGGCAAAGTTCCACATTTGCGCTGATTATTGGCAGATATGTAGATACAGCTATATGCGATAATGTTCTTTGCAAGGACGTTGCTCAGTGTATAGTACTAAAATATATGAGTGGCATGGCCCTGCCTTATAAATAAGTTTTGAGTGAGAAAGGAGAGCAATGAAAGCCTGCAACATATACCATTGAAAAACCAGGTCCAGTCGGAGTTGTGAGACAAAAATGTTTATTACATACTGTATGTCCATATCCCTTCTGTAATTACTTTAGTCCTATTAAACTGTTGGAAATTTTATTTAATACAACATGCAAATCATCTTTGAGCTGGACTAGAACCTGTGACTTTCTTATTCTCTTGATTTGCTTGATTTCGCAATACATTTTCAACAATGTGTAACTTACAGGAGAATATATCTTTTCATAATTTTGGCATAATTATAGTTACACTAAGCATTGGAAATATAATAGACCAATTCTAATTGCATTTTCAGATAAGTTAATACTATGAAAGATTTGTTAAGAAATAAGATAGAATCAACCTCACAATCTTATAAATGTAATGAATATCTTAATACTACATTTGTATTGTACTGTAATTTATGGTCATTATAAAGCTAACAGATATATCAGTCATGCAGCTTTTATATTTAAATTGCTGAAAAGAGTTCTTTCTGGAATATGATTCAAAGCTGATTGCACTTGGAAATTCAAACATATGAAACCACACAATCCTGCACCCACACCCCAAAGCAAAATGTAACACACAGAGGAGCTGTGGCATGAAAAGAGGGTGGGCATTGAGATGATGTTGACTATTTGACATTGCCTATGGAGGCATTTTATCCTTTTAACTGTCTGGAAGAATCTCTTATTTCCCATAGTTTGTTGCAAATCCCAGCAAAGGAAAACTTGCAATTTAAGTAGTATTGGAGAAAGTGGGATGTATAATTACCATGGGAATGATTGTTTACTGGTGTAGAGGCACATATTGTGAATTATCCAACCCATCCCGACGTAAATCAAAGGTAATTTCCCAAGCTGCACATGAAGTATCTGTATACTGCACATAGGATGTTGATGTTTTATTTTATTTATTTTATTTTTTAAAAAAGCATTAGTGTTTCTTTCATGATAATTCCTTTTAAATTGTGTGAAATACTGTTGGCTTTTCCCTAGAGTTGATATTCTTAGAAAGAGAAGAGAAGAGAAAGCAATCCAACATCTAATTTATGCAATCCTGTTTTTTTTAAAGAAAGAATTAGTTCCCAATTTCAATTCATTATTAACAGTAATGTTTAATAGCCATTTAGCAGTTTCCTGCCCAGTGTTTAGGAGTGGAAAAATAACTGATCCTTTGCTTCCAAATTTTGACAAATCATCTAAGTTTGTTACCCTAAGTTCACTTATCTTAGAGAGGAAGCCCGGTGAATTCAATTTCTGGGTCAACAAATACAATGCCAGAATGTAATTCTTTATGTGCTTACTGCACTTGAAAGTGAGAATCCATTAAGTGTAATTGAGAGCAAGCTTGATTGCACTTAATAGGAATTTCTGCCATGTAAAAGCCATAGAATGTCATGGCAATTTGAAAATAGTATTTCAAAGGAAGAGGCTCAAAGAAAATGGAACAGTTGTAGTACAGCTTAAAACGAGTTGTAGTTTGTTTTAAAGAACGCAGGCCTGAGATTTCCTTTTTACAAATGGTTTTTTTATTAGAATTTTACAGTATCATAGAAATACAAAAATGAAAAAAAGGATATTAGAAAATGAAATGAAAAAAATATATATCAAATTTTGACTTCTGCCCTTCTTTGTATTGAATAATTGCCATCTTTCTCTTTTCCCACCATCTTTATTAATTCCCATATCCATAAATCATCAGTTCTGACTTTTCTTTTTGTCATATTTAGTGCATATAAGGCTTCCAATCTTTTTTAAAAAAGTCTTATTGGGTTTTTCCCTGACCAAAGTGGTCAGCTTTGCCATTCCTCAAGCTCTGTCAATTTTATAATTCAATCTACTGTGGGTATTTCATGTAAGCCGTGGTGGCGCAGTGGTTAGAATGCAGTACTGCAGGCTACTTCTGCTGACTGCCAGTTGCCAGTAGTTCAGCAGTTCGATTCTCACCAGCTCAGGGTTGACTCAGCCTTCCATCCTTCCAATGTCGGTAAAATGAGGACCCAGATTGTTGGGGGCAATATGCTGACTCTGTAAACCACTTAGAGAGGGATGTAAAGCACTGTGAAGCGGTATACACGTCTAAGTGCAATTGCTATTGCTATTCTTCCATCTTTGTGAGTATGATAATTTGCAGTTTACCATATATCTTTTTTTTTTCCTGTCCAATCATGTCAAAACTGATTCTAAGGGACAAAATAAATAAACAAATAAAAATAATTACATGGCAAAAGTAGGTATTTCTGCTCTTTAACTGATAATGCTTTTTAAAGACTGATCGATATAGTTGTATTTTGGAGACCATCTACATTTGTTAATCTCTTTCATTTGTCTTGTACCAACATTAAAAAGAAATATTATCTTCTTAATTTCCCACAAGATATGTAACATTAAATTATTAGATTGGTACTGAACTGTCTTTGCCAATTAGAGCATAGATAAACCATAATAACTAATTCATGCCCTATTTTTTTGTGTTTAAAACAAATTCTTGCAATAAATTAGCTGAAGGGATTTTTATTCATGTTGTCTACATTCTTGATACTTGTGGTTAAGATTCTCATTCCCTTTTAAGTGTGCTTTTTGCAAGGCATATTATTTATATTTTAATATTTATTTATTTATTTATTTTTTAATATTTATTATTTATATTATTTATATTTCCTAATTTGGTATCCTTAAATGTGTTAAGACTTTGTAGCCAAAAGCCACAGGAGGTGGGTACTATGGAAGCTGAATTTAATTCACTTAAGGTTATCAAGTTGGAAAAGTCTGCCTGAAAAGATTGGGATTTGCATTTGAGCAATATGCTGTGAGATTCTTCTATTAAAGTTTAAGGTAAATATCTTCCAGAATTCCTAATCAGGATAGCTGTTGGAAATTTTGACGGAGTATTTTGTGAGCTATCTACCTACGTGGTTGCATAATCAGTCAGTCAATCCATAAAAATTCTTACAAATCCAGAGGGCCACAGGCTAGGGCAGGGGTCTGCAACCTTAAACACTCAAAGAGCCGTTTGGACCCGTTTCCCACAGAAAAGAAAACACCGGGAGCCACAAAAAACTTTTGACATCTAAAATGAAGATAACACTGCATATATCGTTTTCTACATTTATGCTATATATAAAAAAACTATAGTGTGTTGCATTTATGTAATCAATGAACTGCTACATAGAAAACAAATTTTTATTTCTGCATGCAACGAAAACATTTTGAACTACAAAAAAAAAAAGAGAGAGATGGGTCGAAAAGCTCAATAAATCGCGTGCCCTGGAGGGTGTCACACATTGGCGGTTGTGACGCACGTTTTGAGCGACAGGGAGCCGCAGCAGAAGGATGAAAGAGCCACATGCGGCTCCAGAGCCACGGGTTGCAGACCCCTGGGCTAGGGAATAATTTAAGCTTTACATTGCCATGAAAGACTGAGCTATAACTTTTTTGGTGTTGGGGAGAGAGACAGAGAAATGACAGCATGGTTTTATGCCATTGTAGCCTTCAGCAATTAGATTTGCAATTTTACATTACAACACACATTACAAAAGGGGACAGTGCTTTTATCATTAGTCACAGCCATTCTCTTGACTATTTTTTTACCCTCTTTTGTGGGTACCCCTAATTTATTTGTTAATTGAAACTGACTTAATTAGTTATAGGTATCATGTCGAATGACATGTACTCCAGTTTCCCTATTGGTGCCAAGTAGTGACAATAGCTGTTAAAATCCAGTTGCCATTTGCAATCCTCGAGATAAATTAATTTATTTTCATTTTGCTTTTCCACAGAATTTTAACATCCAACGTGGGTCACAGTTCATCTGAATAAAATAATAAAACCAAACTGCATGTAGAAGAAACATTTCAAAATAATTTCATATACACATTTGTAGTGTATCCATATTAAAAGTATCCATTGACTAATTTCTTTCACTGAAGGTAAGAATATTTCAGAATGTTTTTTTTTAAAGTGGTGAACTAGGACCGTATTCCAAAAAGATCACAATCTGAAATCTGAGCCAGAGGAAATAATAGTGGAACACCAGTGAAGTGGAGGAAACAATAAACCAATACATGATTCTTTCAGCTGAGCCACTTATGACTTCATTATTTCACAATAATGAAATTTTCTCCTGTGATACTTGGTTTGCTAAAATGTAAGACTTCTAAGTGTATCAAGACTTCCTATCAGCTATATTCTGGTGTAAGTCCAGAACAGTGATGGCGAACCCTTTAGACACTGAGTGCCCAAACTGAAAGGTGGGCGCACGTGCACGAATGTGCGTATGCATGGACATGCACGAACGTGCGTATGCATGGACATGTGCGAACGTGGACATGCGTGGACATGTGTGAATGTGCGCATGCGTGGGACATGCATGCATGCGCAGCAGAGACCCGAAGACCAGCTGGCCAGTGGGAGGCAGGGCATCCCAACACCGCCCACGCAGCAAGAAGTAAGATCTTTTTCTTTTGTGAGCTTCTGCTTAGTCGTTTGCAGGGAAACAGAAGCTCACAAAAGAAATGCCACGGAGATCTGACCTGGGGTGATGGCGTGCGTGCCAGCACATGTTCCAGAGGTGGGTTCCTGCCTGTTCGGACCGGTTCTATAGAACCGGTAATAAAAATAGGGATTGGTTCTCTGAACTGGCAGTAGCGGCAGCCTGGCCACGCCCCTGAACCGGTTCCACTCGCTCCCCCCATGCTGGTTCCGCTCGCTCCCCCCACGCACCTGGTCACCGCTCGCTCACTCGCTTGCCCCACCCATCCACACCATGCTTGCCCCGACTGCCTACCCTCCCGCCGCTCACTGACTCGCTGACTTGCCGATCGCCCCGCCTCTGAGAACCCTATACCACGCGGCCCACCCGGCCTTGCCCTCACGTCGTCACTTGCTTACTTCCCAGCCTGCCTGCATTACTGCTGCCTCCTCCTGCGGCTGCCTAAAGGTAAGTAACTTCACAGGGTGCGGATGGTAGCGGGGCAGCAAGAAACTACCAAGAGCACCGGCGGGCTTCATGGTGTACGTGAGCCTGGGGACTGGCTGAGGTCTTCCTTGCTGCCAGTCCCTGGGCTCGCGTAGACAGAGAAGCCCGCCAGCACTCTTGGTAGTTTCTCCCGCAGTGTTTTCCCAACTGGGAGGACCCAAAGCGGCAACTCCTTACTGTCTGCTTTTCCAGGGGCCCAAGGGCCGCCCTCCCGGAGCGCCGCTGCTGCCACTCTGGAACTTTCCTTCCGCCGCTGGAGCTCCCATCAGGATCGAAGGCAGCCAAGCATGTCGGGGCCTCCCAGCCGCAGGGAAGGGAGCTAGCAGCCTACTCCCTTCCACACGGCCTTCCTGCCAGTCCCCCATGCCTGTTTACCTTCCAAGGTTGGGTCCCGTGATCCGTGATGGGAGATGCAGCTGCTGCGCTGGGGCTGAGAGGGATGGCGGTGGGGTGTCCCAGAACTCCCGAGAAGTTTTCCTGCATGGCTTTGGCCGGCTGGTGGTGTCAGTGTGAAAAGTGAGCTCCAGGTGGTGGTGGTCAGCGGTCCGAGAGGCCGGGCAGATATCCTGGGGCAGCGCCGCCTGCCACTGCCTGAAGCTCACTTTTCACTCCTCGCCACCACCTGCCGGCAAAAGCCATGCAGGAAAACTCTCCGGGAGTTCGGGGCATCCTGGAACTCCCGGGAAGTTTTCCTGCACGGCTTTGGGCGGTGGCAGGGGGGTGAAAAGCGAGCTCCAGGTGGTGGTGGGCTTCTCCCCCCCACCGCTGCTGCCCGCCAGCAAAAGCCACGTGTGAAGTTTCTGAAAGATGCCCTAATTAATTCATGAGCCACGAGCCAAACTCCAAAAGAAATCTAACAATTTATTAGGAACAACATTTCAGCAATACTCCAATGCAGTCAGAACTGAGGTCATGTAGACTACGCCCCCTCATGACCCTGTTTCACCCCTTCTCATTGGACATGTCATAAATCACATTCTCCAATGAACCACATTGGCGCGCTGTGAACCCCACACCCTTCCTCCTGACTCCGGTAACCTAGGACACAATCAGTAAAAGAAACATTTGTGGAATGCAGTTTCAGTTAGTATAATCAGCCACTCCATCAGCTCTTCCCCCCCTCCGTCTTATGGCAACTTGAAAGCTTTGCAAGTTGACACCATGCAGGAAAACTCTCCGGGAGTTCGGGGCGTCCTGGAATTCCCGGGAAGTTTTCCTGCATGGCTTTGGGCAGCGGCGGTGTGTGTGTGAAAAGCGAGCTCCAGGCAGTGGCGGGCTTCTCCCCCCCTGTCGCTGCCTGCCGGTAAAAGCCACGCAGGAAAACTCCCCACCCCACCCCCACCGCTGATGCTGCTGACCACCCCTTGATGTGAGTGACATTGAGTTGGCCACGCCCATCTAGTCACATGACCAATGAAGCCACACCCACCCAGTCACA
Source organism: Thermophis baileyi (assembly GCA_003457575.1). NCBI lineage: Eukaryota > Metazoa > Chordata > Lepidosauria > Squamata > Dipsadidae > Thermophis > Thermophis baileyi. Next base: position 2,097,686 of record QLTV01000967.1, read on the forward strand.
TGACTATGAAGCCACGGCCACCATCACATGACCATCAAGCCATGCCCAGAAAATAAGTCACGCCCACAGAACCGGTAGTAAAAAAAATTAGAACCCACCCCTGATGTGTGCCACAGGTTCACCATCACGGGTCTAGAAGATAACTAAGAGATATTGTCCCTAATATTTTTTTAAAATAAAATGACTGAAGTTCTAGTTTTTAAAAAAGGGTTTTATATAAATACCTATGACCCTACCAGCTCCATTAATAAATTCCAGCAATAAACATTATTGCTATTACTTATTTTTTACTTATTACTTATTATTACTTATTTATTGATACTACCCAGAATCCCCTGAGTTTAAAAGTTATATATTCAGGCACCCTTACTTTCATATTGAGCAAGCTATATTCAGTTTTACAAAGAGAAATCAGCCTCTTTTTGCAAACTAACTACCATTGAGCCATCTTCAAAACAAGCTATATGCTTCTTTGAGATGTTTTCACTACTGCATGTAAATTCCTCTGTGAAAACATAGCCTCACAGAACATCACCCATGACTGCAACATTTTAAATTAGAAGGAAGCAGGCAAGTGAGTGGATTTTAATTTTGTTCTCAAGTAATTCAGTTTGAATGACAGGTTGGAAGGAAGAAGAGAGTTTAGTTGTTTGGGTTTGTCAGTGTCTGTGTATGCAATTCTCAAAGCCAACCCACCTCTGCCTTAGAAGATGTCCTACATTTTTTGAAGACCGTTGGCATATATAATAGTGATTGGGAATAGACAAATTTTGACTGAACAAATTTTGTCCTTCCAATGCTCAAATCCATGGCAATATCGTTTCAATTATCTAGCTGTAACTTCAAAGTATGGCAGTGGTGACCGACTCTAACTTCCATCTTTCCATCTCTCCTTCAAAATGTCTCTGTAGGAAAACCTAAATATTGAATTACTGTAGGGGTGAGAAGCTATGTTATACCCATTCAACTTGTAGGCTAGTAAGGGTAATTGGAAGATGGAGAAATGTTAAATGGAAACACATGCATGCAGGCCCCACTAAATATAATGGAAGCTAAACTTAATAGAGTTTTTTTTTCCACAAATAAAGTTTTATCTAATATTAAGCCTTTTGATACCATGATTTTATTGAATTGTTCCATGGTCCTCAGAAAGCTCTAAGTACTTTAAAAAGAAGCTTCTAATGTGTCAGAGGGGAACTGATACTGCCTTTTGCTCCTGTCAAGAAGTGAAGAACAAGTAGATAATAATAATTAGCTTTAAATTGCTTAGGGTTTGCATTCTGCACTTACTCCTCTTATTAAAAAAACAGTTTTGGTGATTTGAACTTGAAATTAATGAGTATAATAATATATCAGAGTACAGAGATATAACCATTTTTGCATTGAAATTTAACTTACATTATTGGTAATCTGTGGGAGGAAATTATACTTTAATTTGCTTATTCTAAAATGGTTTCTTCCTGGAATTTTTAAAAGAAAATTATTGAGAATATATCTCAACAATATATTAATGAGAATATATCTCAACAAAACTGAAAAATGCACAGGACTTTGGAGGATTATGTAATCTAACCAAACCCCAACAGTCATATATCTGGCATCCAAGGGGAGAATAAAAAAAAAAATCAAGATGGTAGCTGTAGCCACTTAATTAAATCTCCACCCGCTTTTCCATGCAACTTTCCTGCTAACATTCCCTATTTATGCAGATTTTTGGCATAATTTGGAAAGGGTTCAATCATATGCTGATATATGCATGTAGACTTGCCCCTTGTACAATCAGTCACAACATGTCAAAAAGAATAAGGCTTGCCCATATAGTCTTGTGGTTTGTCTTACGTTATTTCAGTGGAAGGTTTTCTTAGTTGTCCTACATAACACAACATTTGTTGTATCAGCAATTGGTATCTGGCAATGTAATCAGCAATGCCCCTTTTGTAACATTTTCAGCTTTCTAAAGAAGAAGATTGTATAATATCGGGCTGACTGTGTGTTTTCAGCCACGTGGGAATCTTCACAATATTACTGAATTACAATTTCTAAGATCCTTCAGCATTCAAAATCTTGATTCCCCCCCTCTGATATCAACAAGCAATCCAAATGGGAAATATCCAGATTTGTTAGTCCTATGGATTTCAAAACTGAAATCCTAAAAAAGAAGCAGGTGTTTACTTTCAAATGAAACAAAAATAGATACTCCATCTTAATCTTTCCTCCTTAATAGAAGAAAGTAGCCCGGTAAAGAAAAGAGATGTCTCTGTCTCTCACTCTCTTGTTCTCTAAAATAGATGGCTATGAAGAATCCAGATTGGATTTACTAATCAGGTGTCTGAACTCTCCTGCCCTCAAGCAAAGAAAGGCAATTTGAACTAAACACTCAGGTGCTGATCAATTAATTACCTTCATGGACGATCTAGTGATACTTCACATCACATAAGGCTGCCTGGCAGGAATTACAACATGTCTTTAAAGCACTTAATATGACACTCAGAGTGATGAGCAACAGCACCTGGGTGAAAAATATGGTACAGGATAAAAACTTTCGTCTAATGTCAGTGAACTAATCACTTTGACATGTCTGCTCTGAAATCTCCTTTGGTAATGATGATGTAGATAACACTCCCATCTCCCCCTCTGCCTTGTTGTTGTTGTTTTAAAGAGAGATGGAATGGCATTTCAATTCTGGTTTGTATCAGGGGTGGGTTCTGGTTTTCTTCGCTGCCGGTTCGCTCAGTGTTGTGCCGCGCAGGTGCTTCACGCATGCGCAGTGCTTATAAAACAAAATGGTGGCACCTACGGTGGAGCCGAAAAAACCAGTTCGGAGGCGTGGCAGGCCTGGGTCTCTGCCTGTTCTAGCGACCCAGGCCGCCAAGTTACTACCGAATCGGGAGGAACCCACCTCTGGTTTGTATTCATAAAGTTAATTATTACAAATGATGAAGGAGTATTTTCTGTAAAGCACCATCTTGCAGAGGGATATGTGGATTGTGTTCTTGATGGAATGGATCAGCCAAAGTATTTTGCAAACCTTGAAAATGGAAATTCAGATGATTTAAAAACTATGCATTAAAAATGTTCACATTAAATTTGTAAGGGCTTAAAGGAACAGTATAGTGGTTACGCTAAAAGTCAGTAGAAAGCTGATTCCAAAGTTGCACTGTCATTTGGATGCAAGCAGATTTGGAGGGAAAATAGAATGTAAGAATTGCAATAGTAGCAAGAGAGAGAGACAGGCTGACTGGTGAAAATGTGGCATCCAAGTCTGAGTCACCTTAAGAAGGAAGAGAGGGAAGAATTCATTCTGAGGGTTTGGTGTTAGGGAGGAAGATTTTAAATAATTTTAAACCACAGGAGTCATAGAATACCCTATAAATTGGAGACAGGTTCCAGCACACCCAGTTAGTTCTTTAAAAACAACAACAGAGAAGAATCTCTGGTAAGTCAATTGAAAAAAAAAGGTGGTTGTTCCCGTATCTTGGCAGTATTATTCCAGGGAATTATATTACAGGAGCAAAAGATACATGAGTACTACCTTCTCTGCATCAGTAAGTATTTAGGTGTGCCATATCTGAGTTGCATAGTTCCAGATAACGACTAGATTGGAGGAAAGAGATACAGGAACTCTTAACTCTCCCCCAACCCATCTAGATGTTTTTCAATGATCCAGCCCAGATATCAGAGGTGGTATTCAGTTGGTTCGGACTGGTTTGGGCAAACCGGTAGTAGTGACCTGTGGGTGGGCCTGCCCACCTGCCCCGGTGCTATGCTGTCCTATTTAGGCACGTTTTGAAGCCGTGCACATTTGTGCCAGCTGCACGCTTGAGCAAAGCACATGCCCAGAAGGTGCATGCACAACCAAAGCATGCACACGTATGCTCACATTTGTGAACTGCTAGGGAAAGTAAGTGAATACCACCTCTCCCAGATATGATAAGCCTGTATCTACTAGGGAGCAAACTAGGTTATTAATAAGTATTGCTGTCTGGATCCCAAAGCAAATCTATCAGATGAGTTCTAATAGCAGAAAATTTGGTTTCGGAACCACCTCTTCCATGAGTCTGTGGCAAATTATGGTAGGGAAGAAAAAGGGTAGAAGAAGGTTGCACGGTCACATTTTTCTCCTACCATTACATTGGAAGATCCTATGGGTGTCTCCCCTCACCTACTCAGTACTCCAAAATATTCCTTTTTCCTCCTGATCAACTTCCTCCCAAACTCACAACCCTTCCCTCTACACTTGGTTGCCTAAAAATCCTTGTCTTAGGAAAAGTGGAATATAACTGGGCTGGGGAAAAAACAATCAGATTAATAGATTGAAACAAAACAGATTTCTGCATCTTTTTTTTTAAATGCATCTAGTAGTCCTATGTTTTCTTGCAGCATACCATGTTTCCCCAAAAATAAGACAGGGGCTTATATTTTTTTGACCCCCGAAATATGGCCTTGGCCTTATTATCGGAGGGGGGGCCTTATTATTTTCGGGGTGCAGGAGGCGGGCCGGGCCGTGAGACAAGCTTCTTACTGGAGTCTGGCAGCTCCGTGGCGTCTCTCGGCCGATCTGTTTAGTTCCAGTTCCAGTTCCAACTCCAGCTCCAGCCGTCACCATAGAGCGGGAAGCACACTCACAGAGCAGCCGCTGCCCTGGCTGGGGTTTGGAAGCCACAGAGCTGGAGTTTGGGGGAGAGAAAGAAAGAAAGACTTCTGCTGCTTCTGCTTTTGGCTGCGCGCAAGGAAAGCAGCAGAAGTCTTTCTTTCTCTCCCCCAAACTCGGGCTCTGCGGCTTCCAAACCCCAGCCAGGGCAGCGGCTGCTCTGCGAGTGCGCTTCCTGCTCTATGGTGACGGTCATTGGAGGCCTCCCCTTCCCCTCTGCTACTCTCCACTCCAATCTCTCCACGATCCCCCCACCTGAGCACTGACTGACCGGAGCGGCCGCCGGCATGCCCGGGAAGCCCCTCCGCCTTGGGAGTCACCAGATGGGACCGCAATTAAGCCGGACTCTTCCTGGGGAGGGGAGCCTCGCAGGACCCTTTCCTGCACTCCCTTCCTCCCACAGGCCCCGCTTATTCTTCCCAGGTGCCCAGCAGCGAGACACTGGATAGCCACGCCGAGGGCAGCCCCAACAGACGCAGCTCGGCTGGCCCGGCCACGGCCAGTGCTCCCTGCCCACAGCTGAGCTTGGCCTGCAGGGGGCTGGCTGGGGCCTACATAGGTGGTGGCAGCGAGGGCAGCAGCAACACCCGCAGCACCTCAGCCATCCCTGCCGAGCAGAAGCAGCCGGCGAACAAACCCGAGCTGACAGCCAAACTTCTAGCCGGGCACAGCAGCAGAAGCAGCCGGCGAGCAAACCTTTCAGGTGGCGGGGGGGGAGAGTGCACATAAGACACAGCACCAGGACAAGGAACCTTTTGGCTGCATGCTGCATGCAAGAAATCTTTCTCCCCTTTCGCTCTAAGAGGCTGCTCAGGCACGATGAGTCTCAGGAAGACTCATTTCTGGTGGAGTTGAAGAGAGAAAGATTTCTTGCGTGCAGCGTGCAGCCAAAAAAGATTCCTTGTTCTGATGCTGTGTCTTACGTGCATTCTTCCCCTCCCCCCCCGCCGAGAGAAAGAAGGGGGGAGGGATCGCCCAGCCCCTCCTCTCCCTCTCTCTTCTTCTGAGTGGCAGCCGTGCGTCTGGCTCACCGAATCTGGCCTGCCGATCTCTGGACACACAGCTGCCACTCGGGAGAAGAAGAGATAGAAGAGGTGCTGCGAGAGAGCCCATTACTCACGTTATTTTCCCGGGCGGCAGCAGCTCGTTCAGAAGTTTTTCTTTACATTGGAGTTTCCCTGCAAAGACTGGCTGAGAGAGAGTAGTGGCAGAGAGAAGCCAGACGCTGGTAAGATGCGCATCTCACAGCCCGCCCCTCCCTATCCCCTGCCTCACCTGTCACCCCCAAATTGTGCCCAAACATCTTACCAGCATCTGGCAGCTTCACCGCTTCTCTTTCTCGGTCGGTGTTTGCAGGGAAACTTGTTAACATGTAAAGAAAAACATCTCGCGAGTTTGAGAAGTTGTTAATTGCTCGCGCTCGCGATAAGTTTTTCTTTACATTTCAAGGAGTTTCACTGCAAAGACTGGCTGAGAAAGAGAAGCGGCGAGCTGCCAGACTCTGGTAAGATGTTCGGACAAAATTTGGGGGTGGCAGATGGGGCAGGGGATGCGTGTACGTAGTTGGGGAAGGGGGCTTATTGGGGGGGGGCTTATTTCAACGCATGCCCTGAAAAGCCCTGTTGGGCTTGTTATCAGAATATGTCTTATTATAGGGGAAACATGGTAGATATCAAATGCCTATTATTTTTCCCCTCATTCATTCATTGAAAAAGAAGAGCCAGAAGGTGAAGTCAGCAGCCAGCAATGAGTAAGCACTTCATCTTCTACCCATGGTGCTGTCACCAATATAACAGCTTGCTCAAAATTGAGAAGGGAATGTAGCAGCCACCTCACTTACTTCCTCCTTTCTTCTGCGCCAGCCTTTCACTACAATTATGTAGTGGTGTGGTGAGCTGTGGTGGCACAGTGGTTAGTGTAACATTCTAAGACTGAAGCACATAGGCTTCAGTCAGGTCCTCCATTCTGGAGGAAAAAATACTGACTGCTGATTGGCTAGACTGTCTGACAGCTCCCTATAAAAGGGCTAGCTGTCAGACAGGGCTTTTGCTGGATTGTAAATAGTTGCAGAATAAAGAGCTGTTGTTTGAAGCCACTTCTGTCTGCCTCTTCCATTCACCCTATCTAACACTGGCAAAGAAGGTGGGATCGGAAGGCAGATAGCCTGAAAAGAGCTGACAACCTTGCAATCCAGCCCGGGGCAGTAAGTCTTCGAGACAAATGGCCTTTCTAAAGCACCAAATCTGCTGAAATGACGACGCACGCCCCACTGAGTCAATTCAACCCAGCACGGGAGCACTGGGAAACGTATATGACTCGATTTGAGTGCTTCATGGAGGCGAATGACCTCCTTGGGCTGTACGACAGCTGGAAAAGAGCTCTGTTCCTGAGCTACTGCAGGATGGATGTGTTCAACACCGCCCACGCGCTAGCTGAACCAACGCTGGTCCAGACGGTCACCTGGTCCACGCTTCAGACAATGCTGAAGACTCACTACGTGCCGAAACCCTCCAAATATGTGCGGCGGCACGAATTCAATTTGCAGAACCAGAAGGAGGGGGAGTCCATCAATGAATATGTTGCCATGCTGCGGAAGGCAGCTGCCCATTGTGAATTCCGGGATCTAGACGAGCTGCTACTCGACCGAGTGATCTGTGGAATTCGGGACATTAATCTCCAATGGAGGTTACTTTCTAGAACAACCCTCATGCTCCAGATTGCATTGGACAAGCCCAGGCCATCCGAGGTGTCTATGAGGTCGAGTGAGGCGCTACTGCAACCAAGCAGCCCGAGAAGCATGCGCAAGACTGTCAGCATGCATCGCGAGACTTCTGTGTGAGACCTCTCGCCTGACAGTGATGAGGAAGTTTGCCACCTTCGATTCAAAAAGCAGGAAGTGGCAAACACACCCAATGACAGATTTCCACCATGTGCCAGCTACGGAGCTACCACCACCACGCCGACTGCCAATACCGCAAGGCCATCTGCCAGCGATGCGACCGCCATGGTCATCTAGATAGAGGCTGCTGCGCCAAGCTGCCTTCACCACAGGCAACGCAATGAGCACCGAGCAAGCCCGGCTACACCAAGCAGCCTCAACACGGGGCTTGGCAGCCACGGCGGAGAACCAACAGGGCCAATGCAACCGAGGCCTGTCAAACCACAATCTGGCAGGCAACCACGCCATGTCGGAAGAAGCTGCGAGTCACCGTCCTACTCGAGGGGTCACCATGAAGCATGGAGATTGACACCAGGTCATCTCTCACAATCGTCTCCTGGGCCACGCTGCAGCAAGCAATCCCGGGGATCCAGAGGAAAGTTGCGGCGCCAAGAGCTGACTACCAAGGCAACTGCATTCCAGTCATCGGCTGCAGCACCTTCTGGGTGCAATTCAAGAGTTTCAATGGCCCACTCACGCTGACAGTGGTCAGCGGCTCCCTTCCAAGCCTGCTCAGCTTGGAGTGGTTCAAGGCCCTCAGCATGGGGGTGACCGGAATCAACACCGTCACCGACGCTGCCATGGAGGACCTTCTGCGGGAGTTCGAGGACATTTTTAGTGGCAGCCTGGATACGTATAAGGGGACCCCAATTTCATTCAATTTGGACCCAAACGTAGTGCCAATTCGGCTTAAACCCTGGAGGCCTCCTCTCTCCCTCTGACCAAAAATAGATAAGGAATTGGACAAACTAATTGGCCAGGGGATCCTAGAGCCCATTGACCATGCCCACTGGGAAACCCCTATAGTGACCCCGGTCAAGCCGGATGGGTCAATTCATCTCTGTGCTGACTATAAGTGCACGCTTAATATAGCACTTCAGCAGAATGCTTATCCAGTTCCTGTGGTCCAGCATCTGCTGCACTCCCTGGGCCCAGGAAAATTTTTCACGAAGCTAGATCTCGCGCAGGCCTACCAGCTGCTGGCTGTAGATGGCACCACTGTGGAGGCCCAGACCATTGTAACGCACAGGGGTGCATTTAAATGTACGCGGCTCCAGTTTGGAGTTAGCGTAGCCCCCGGACTGTTCCAAAGTCTCATGGAACGCCTTTTAGAGGGAATTCCGGGGGTTGTGCCATATTTCAACGATATTCTAATTTCGGCCAAAGATAAAAAACAACTTCTCCAAAGACTGAGAACAGTGCTGACCCGAATTTGAGAAAAGGGTCTGCAGCTTAAAAAAGGGAAATGCCAAATTGGGGTGGACAGGGTAGAGTTCCTAAGGTACATGATTGACTGCTCTGGGATCCACCCCACAAATTCAAAAATTAAAGCAATTCAGGATGCCCCTACCCCACAGAACCAGACTGAACTACAAGCGTTCCTCGGGCTCCTTATCTTCTATAGTATTTTCCTCAAACAGAAGGCTACGGTGGCCGAGCCTCTCCACAAGCTGCTCAGGGAAAAGGTGAAATGGACCTGGGGGAGGACTGAGTCAGCCGCATTTGCAGCTGTCAAACACCTACTCTCTGCGGACAGCCTCCTGATCCAGTATAATCAGACCCTGCCGCTTGTGCTGACCTGCGACGCTTTGCCTTTTGGCATCAGGGCTGTCCTCAGCCTTCGCCTACACAACGGCACTGAGGCACCCATTGCCTTCTATCCGAGGACTCTGTCTGCCGTGGAGCAAAATTACAGTCAGCTGGACCGAGAAGCGCTGGCTGCGGTGGCCGGAGTCAAGTGTTTTCATGATTATTTGTATGGGTGGCAATTTGACTTGATCACTGACCACAAGCCACTTTTGGGACTCCTCGCAGGCGACTGCTTCATGCCTGCCTCTCTGTCGCCCAGGATGACTAGGTGGGCCATTTTCCTGGCCGCTTATAGCTACCGGCTAATCCACTGGCCTGGACAGACTCTGGGGCATGCTGGCGTCCTCAATCACTGTACCTTGCCAGAACTACTGGAAGACCCCACACCTGAGACACCTGTTCTCCTAATTGACTGCCTGGACTCTGGCCCAGTAACCTCACTTGAAGTTGCACGCCACTCTACCAAGGACAAAATAATCGCCCAAGTCTTGCACTGGGTGTTAAGGGGGGGGCTGAAGGGGTCTGTTGGGGCAGAACTTAAAATGTTTTTGACTAAGCAAAATGAACTGTCAGTATTGCGGGGTTGTCTTCTCTGCAGGGACCAAGTGGTTGTTCCACAGAAATTGTGTGTTGCAGTATTGGAAGCATTGTATGTAGGCCATCCGGGGATTGTCTGGATGAAAGCCTTGGCCAGAAGCTATGTTTGATGGCCTAACATGGACCGGGACATTACTGAATGGGTGGCCACCTGTACTCCATGTCAGGAATCCAGACCAGCTCCCCCAGAGGTGCCCGCACATGAGTGGGAACATCCGAAGGCACTCTGGTCCAGGGTGCACATTGACTTTGCTGGCCCTACTCACGGGAAAAGTTTCTTCATAGTCATGGACGCATACTCGAAGTGGTTAGAGATAGCCCTCATGAGCACCACCATGGCAGAGGTGGTCATCAAGGTGCTACGGAGACTTTTCTCCATGCACGGCCTACCAGATGTCCTGGTTTCTGACAACAGGCCCCAATTCACGGCCTTCCAATTTGAAACCTATTTAGCTGAACAGGGGATCCGACACACCCTTTGCTCACCATTCCATCCCTCCAGCAATGGTCAAGTGGAGAGAATGGTGAGATCAGCAAAAGAAGCCCTTTCGCACATGGGCCCAGGAGATTGGCAAACACGCATTGATAAATTTTTATTAGTTCAGCATATCACTCCTAGCACCACCACTGGTAGAAGTCCTTCCGAACTTCTAATGGGTCACCGACTACGGTCCCACCTAGATTGGCTATACCCTAACTACTCTGCCGAGGCCCCAGTAGACTCCCATAGTCAGCTCCGACACTTTAGCATAGGGGATCAAGTATACGCACACAACTATGCTGGGGGTCCTCTCTGGGTTCCTGCCACAGTCACAGAGATCACTGGCCCTCGCTCTTACCAACTAGAGCTTGAGGACGGTAGAAGCTGGAGGCGGCACATTGACCAACTCCGAGGCTGACTCAGCCGCTCCCCTCTTAGGCTACCAGAACTAACTTCTGCACAAACACCTAACCAAAAGGAGCAATCACTCGCTCCTAACAGAGAAGACTCAGTGCAACCAAGTCCAGAAGACTTACCTGATGCCACTGTGTCCAGGGGGCGAGTTCCAAGCGAACCAGTTCTTGGAACGCCAGCCATGCCCCGGAGCGAGTTCCAGATGCTTCCATTGGTTGAGGCTGGGAGCAACAGAAGCTCGACCGACCTGACCGCTCACCCAGCTCCGACTGAGCTGCGCAGGTCTGAAAGACCAACTAAACGCCCCACCTATCTGCGTGACTACATCACACGTTGGGTTAGCCCAACTAAGAGGGGAGGGGTGTTACAGTCTAGGACTGAAGCACATAGGCTTCAGTCAGGTCCCCCATTCTGGAGGGAAAAATACTGACTGCTGATTGGCTAGACTGTCTGACAGCTCCCTATAAAAGGGCTAGCTGTCAGACAGGGCTTTTGCTGGATTGTAAATAGTTGCAGAATAAAGAGCTGTTGTTTGAAGCCACTTCTGTCTGCTTCTTCCATTCACCCTATCTAACAGTTAGAATGCAGTATTACATGCTAATTCTACCAACTGTCAGCAGTTCGATTCCCACCAGCTCAAAGTTGACTCAGCCATCCATTCTTGGTAAAATGATGACCCAGATTGTTGGGGGCAATATGCTGACTCTGTAAACCACTTAGAGAGGGCTGTAAAGCACTGTGAAGCAGTATATAAGTTTAAGTGCTATTGCACCCCACTATTTGGGCTACCATGTCTGGGCTGCAAAAGTCTGGTTTACAAGGTAGCAAACAGGTACCTCACCAATTCAACATCTGGCCAAAAAAAAAGTATGTTAACCTTTTTTTTCTTTCTCTAAAATAACCACTTCTGACTCTTTTTTAAAAAAAAATTACCTGTGCACTAATGCTGGAGCTTTTTCTATTTCTATTTTTGGTTTTAGTTTGCTGTTTACCCAACTCAAAAATAGCCCCAATGATTAACTACCGTGAAGCCCTTGGGAACAGAAGTAAAACCCTTCTGCCTCACAAGTGACAGCAAAAACAATGAAACAATGAATCAGTGGCTGTTAAAAACAAATGAACAGTGAAGTTGTAGCCCAGGGAAAGGAAAAAAAATGGTAAATAAATTTAAAAGTGAAACTGGTTTCAAATCGGTGACCCTTTGCATGTTAAGCAAATGTTTAACTACTATGCCACTTGAAGAGTACCGAGATAGTAGTTGCAATATAAATTAAGGAATCAAACCTGGGAAAATCCATAAAAGGTATTTAAGGTGGATTGGGAGACTTTTGAGCCAGGCTGTGTAGAACAACCCGTTGATATCTCCAGTTCAAAACAACAACAACAAAAAACTGGATAGTTCCTGAGAAATAGATTAAGGTCAATTCATTTTAAGCTTGTGGAAATCACCTGAAGGTCACCAATTAAAACCAAGAGTAAACAGCAAACAATGCACTAAAAGAGTAGGCTAGCTAGCAACAGCTGGTGCTGAATATGGTACTGCTTTAATACTGTGACTGCTGACAGTATTTAAATGTATATAGTTTTACTTTTTTGATGGGCAGGTTTTTTTTTAACTTCATAATTATTCTTTTTCTTGGAATCAAAAACAATTCAAACTTTTTGCAGCTGTCCTGTCATGCAATTCTCTTCCTTTAGTCTTCAGATATTATCACTGCATTTTCTTTAGAGCCATCTAGATCACAGCTGAGACTGCAATGTTTAATAATCATCCTTTATTCTATATATTGTTGAGAATCTGCTTGAAAACTGTCTGTGGACTGCCTTTCTTCAATAACTGGACTTCACAAGCAATAGAGAAATGTTACAGAATAAGCTCATTTTAATCCATCCGTAATCACTCTTAAAGTTTAGATGCTAGCTTCAAATAATGATATCTCTCCTGAATTTTGTGCACATTTGGTTTAAGTGTGATATCCCCTCAATCTGTTTATACAGGTTTTTTTAGTGTGCCACCATAATTTCTGTAATTTTTATTCAACATATAAGTTAATAAGTAGTTATGAGAACTTTAAAAAATGCAAACCAATATAGACTTTGTCTTGCATGAGATCGTATGTAATTTTGTAAGCAATAGTCTCTATACTGTATGAGACACATACACCTACACAAATACACATACATGCACACACACACACATGGATACATATACTCAGGAAATATTCATGCACACACAGTAATGTACCAGTTGGATTCAACTGTTCCAAATAGGAATAGATTTTTTCAAAAACATGCTTTTGTGTGAGAATAATAATTTAACAATAATTAATAGATGCTACAAGATTTTTGTTGTTCCCTTCATTCTTTTTATTAAATGCTAAAGGAAACATGTGAAAACATCTAACATATTTGAATTTTTAGAGATATAACTAAATATTCAAACATTGATATACATTTATGCTACAAATATTATATAACAATTCACTTAAGTAGGTCCAATTAATATTGATAGATTTCACATGCTAGAGTTTTGATTTACATATTTCTAACTGGTCTTTTTCAACCACCTTTCCTTCCAATGCACAAAGACAGTATATGAGTGCTGTCTTATCTGACATATGCATAAGAAATAAAGGTAAAGGTTCCCCCCGCACATGCGTGCTAGTCGTTTCTGGCGGTGCTCATCTCCGTTTCTAAGCCGAAGAGCCAGTGCTGTCCAAAGACGTCTCCGTGGTCATGTGGCCAGCATAACTCAACGCCGAAGGCACACGGAGCGCTGTTACCTTCCTACCAAAGTGGTCCCTATTTTTCTACTTGCATTTTTTATGTGCTTTCGAACTGCTAGGTTGGCAGAAGCTGGGACAAGTAACAGAAGCTCGCCCCATTATGCGGCGCTAGGGATTCGAACCGCTGAACTGCCGACCTTCTGATCGACAAGCTCAGCATCTTAGCCACTGAGCCACCGCGTCCCTTGCATAAGAAATAGCACTATCAAAAAAATTTGAACCACAGGAGCTGAAGCAAAAAAATCATAACCACAAAAAAGATAAATTCACATTGTTCACATTGATAAATTCACATTCACCTTTCATCAGAAGTATAGTTGTGTCAAAGATGGTCAAAGATGTTGCCAAGTCCTTGTGAACTTTATTAATGAAATATTCTAATATTCTGTGTATCATCACATAAATGGATACCACCCTATTTGGACTAGAGATTCCTATGAATTTCTATGAAGAGAAAAGTCCAGTGAGTCCAATAGAATGTATTTCTAGATAAATGAATGTGGGATTTCTGTCATAATTAAAAATAATACAAAGAAATATATCATTGTTTATAGTTTGTATTTGTATTAGCTGTTTGTCTGTTCAGAAAATTTTAATGGCACTCACTGCCTTAATGGTTCTGGATGGTTTATAAGGTACAATAAAAACATTCATAAAAACAACAGTGTCACAGTTATAAACAAAAAATGCAAAAAAATCACAGTTCTAAACAAAAAATGCAAAAAAATGCAAGAAAGAAAACAAACCAACAAACCAACAGCAAAGTGCATAAAGGGCCTGTGAAAATAAATATGTTTTGAGCCTGCTTTAACCTTAATAATGGCAGACTTGTTTTAAGTGACAATTCATTCCTTAAGATGGTATAAGCCAAATTGGTGGCTGTGGTGAAACACATCTATGATAGGACCAATAAAAAATCCCAAGCAAATAATGTAAGAATCTATGAGGATAATTTGCCCTATAAATGTGTGATTTACAAGGCTCAATATGATTTTTTTTAATCATCTATGATCAAAGAACCTTATAGATGTTGGAAGAGTTTTTTTGATCCTCCATTAAAAAAAAAAAAAAAAATATATCCTGAATAGTTACACCAGAATAATTATGGATCTACTTTGTCTCAGCAGTTATTGTGGGCTGGGGGGAACAGAGAATTCACAGAGATCTTCTACTCTAGCCAAGTTTCTATGCTTCACTGCCAAATTTATTATAGAGGTGAGTCCTAAGATGAGTAATTGTTGCAAAAATGTTATGACAATAGTGTCATCTTTTTCCTTGGCAAGCCACAGGGGGCAAGAAAATGAATTCTCATAAAATGTTAATGCTTCTAATTCTGATTCAGACTGCATTTTTGCTGAAGGAAATGTATAAAACTATTGAAAAGTAAACCTTCCATCTTTATACAGTATTCCTTTGCCTGAGTACTCTCTCTGATAGTGACAATCTTTATATCTTGAAGATATTAACATTATTCTTTATTTATTTTTTTAATTTAAAGCAGAATTGTGTCGCAGGTCACAAGCCACTGGGACTATTTATTCTCTTTCTCAGTATCCCTTTTTCTGAAAATTCTGAAGATGGAACTATAACATAAAGTTTAAAAAAAGTTGCATAACACAATTTATTAAGGGAATTTGATTGAGTTGATACATCTGGTTAAATTTTCAGAGAGTTTAGTTTAATGGTGTCATTTCTGATTTTATTTTAGGATGACAGTCATGGTCCATTGGCACCAGCAAAGCAAATTTCATCTGCATTGTTTTCTATCATGGTTGCTTAATTTGATGGGAAATAGATTACTTTTGAAATGTTTTTCAAAGGAGAGTTACATGTTGGTGTATTATACTTCGGAAGTAGCTGTCATGAATGGATGAATATATTTTCTTTTATTTGCAATAATCTCTCTTGGTATCCAACCTCATGAAGCAATTGCTGTCAGGAACGTGGCAAAGTGATGGAAAGATGTGTAATAGGAATGCATATTGCATAAGAGCATCAGCTAAAAAAAAAACCAAAAACCTGGCACAAAAATCTACTCCCAAAGTAATCCTAGAGAAATTCTCAAGCACCCTGAATAAGACTATAAAACAGAAGTTTGTTTCATGTGGGGAGCACAGTGGAAGACAGATTTTGATGTTCCCCAACTGAAATGAAAATAGGAAGCATTTGCACAAAGGATCCAAATGCTATTAAAAAACTAGGATCTATATTGTCAGGTTGCTTCACCTGTTTCCTGCTGGATTAGTCTGCCCTGGATTTACACTGACCTTTAGACATTCTGAAATTTTCATTATCGTACATCACAATGGCACGTTGATGGATTCTGAGTTAGTATTGTGCAATGCTTCTGATTTGGTTCAAAAGAAATGCTTCAGAATATGCAGGAGCACAAATGAAACACATGTTTGCAGTAATAAAGCAACCATGCTTTTTTCAAGGAGTGCATGGATTTCACCTGTTTTAACTGCAAGTTTATGTACATTACAATAAAGTAGAATTCTTTCATTTGGGTGTGCTCCCTGTGTGGATACCTCATAAGGCTGATAATCTACACCTGAAAATCTTTCACTGATTTTGGCAACTGGTTATGTATTATGTATATAATATATTCATGTGCCATTTCATCTGCTGAAGCGAGGGTGTCAAACTCATGTCGTCACGGCGTCATCACCTGACATATTGGGACTTTCCCCCCTTTGCTAAACCGGACGTGGGCGTGGCCAGCACGTGACGCACCCGGCCCGTGGGCCGGGAGTTTGACACCCCTGTGCTGAAAGGTCTTGAAGCAGCTAATGCTCAGCTTAATGGAACTGTTCCTTGTCATGCCTTTCTGCACTTCTGATTGGTTCTTGTCACTTCAGGTTGGTTTCTGGACTTGACTCTGCCTATGTTTTGAACACAGTGATCTGAGTTAGATTTTTCAGATAAGACCTTGTTTTTGTACTCTTTCTTGGATTCCCCTTTTACAGATATAATTTACAAACACTGTTGCTAAGACAGAAAATTCCTTCGGGCATGGCCAAATCGTCCCATTGTCCATATTTGTGACTAAGTCATCAACCAGATTTCATTTTTTCCCCAGAATGGTTTAAGAACACATTATTAAGTCCAGTTAGAGGTTCCATAGATGGTTTTCAAGAAGTCTCATATTGTATCAGGAAAAAAAAACCACCTGTTGCCTTGACAAAAAGAAAACAAGGAGGGCAAACTTAGAAATTATATGTAAAAAAACAACAACTCTGGTTATGCCCCAAACCATGACGATTGGCTTAATATCTCCCTACTTTATGTTCTAAAAGAGAGAGGAAAGCAACTTTGAAAAAAAAAATCAGAGGAACAATATTTGGGGATAAACAAAACAAAACAAAAAAGATTCCAGAAACCAAGGCTCAGGCATCCTTTACCAGGAATAGCATCCAGTGAAGATAGAAGGCCATGATATACGAAGGAGATATTTTTGTTTTGACTAAGGATGACAGGTTTGTTCTGGGTGCTAATTTCCCTCTAAGAGCCCTAACCTATATGTACTCATTTATTTGTTATATTTTTAGATGGCCTGATTATTGAAGTTCTGTGGATGATTAGACCAGAGTTAATTAAAAAGTCTAAAATATAAAATAACAATAATTAGCATGGAACTGTGCAAATCGAAATAAAGTTAAATTCAGCAACTAAAAAAATGTTCCATATAATGAAACACAAAGTTAAATGCGGTCATGATAATACTATGCAAGAATCTACAAAGTAGAAATATATGTAGTCTTTTAAAAATTGTAATGCAGGCATCATATCAATCCCTCAGAAGAAACTTTTTAGAAGATAGGTCACCACAACTGAAAAGTTTTCTTATTTAAAACACTTAAATAGGGATTGATAAATATGGGAGAAGATGGCCTTCACCTCATGCTAGGAAGACTAAACAATATTTTGTTAATCAAGTGTTGCACGGAATAACAAAGTCCCAGTCGATTTGACAAGTATGCAATGTGGGTGGAGCTACATAAGGCAGATAACAAGGGAAACTATTTTTTCACCAGTTGATCAAGCTGTTTATGAACATGGGTTGCTCATTCATACAAACCCATGTTTAGAAATGGTCCAACTGACACATGAGATGCATAACAGAGATATGCAAATAGCACTAGGAATGCTTCCTATTGTTTAGCAATAGCAATAGCACTTAGACTTATATACCACTTCATAGTGCTTTGCAGCACTCTCTGTGGTTTACAGAGTCAGCATATTGCCCCCAACAATCTGGGTCCTTATTTTACTAACCCTGGAATGATAGAAGACTGAGTCAACCTTGAGCTGGTGAGAATCAAACTGCTGGCAGTTAGCAGAATTAGCCTGCAATACTGCATTCTAATCACTGTGCCACCACGGTTTAACCCTAAGCATCCCTCCCCATATTGATAATCAGACAACTTCACAAGCTGTAAACCCCACAATTTTGGCATCTATCTACTGTCACCTACTTCATCCCACTCTAGAGATAATTATGGGTGTTTGTTTTCCAATCTTGTGGGATGAAGTGAATCCCTGGATATTCACCAATCTCTTTAACTTGGCCTGCAATAGAATAAGCATTCTTTGCCAACCTCATTACTGTGGAAGAACAGGGATCAGCAATAGGGGCAACAAGCACAATTTATACATCTGGATTTTTCTGGTGGCTGAAAGAGTGATGAGCATCGTGTTAGCAGTAATGGGTGAAGAAAACAATGACTGTAAAGTTCAGGGCACAAAGCAAGAAACTGTGTGTGTTGCATTAAATCCAAGGACTCTAAGTTTAAAACATATTTATATTAAATTTAAAAATGTCATCAAATCCAAATGACAAAACACTAGAGGGAGATATGTCTTGAAATTTGAAAATAATAACTTGCAGTTGGGAAGAAAGAGGCAAGGAGAGGCAATCTGCTATCTTTTGGTACAATGCTATTACTAATCTAGGACTAGATCAACTAGTAACAAACAACAC